>CAWUFW010012500.1:0-538149 GCA_963921515.1 Calotriton arnoldi | reverse complement strand
ATCTACATCTTCCTCGATACTTGCCGTTGCCAAGGCTTGTTGGGTCCAATCCGGTCGCCGACACCTCAGCACTCGACAGACATCGTGTACCAGCCCGAATCCTGCTCCTGGTTGCCGACAACGCCTCCTGGACCTCGTGGCTGAAGAGTCAAGACAACCGTCAACGCACCTGAAGCACTCGACATCGGTGAGCATCTGTCCATCGCCTTCCTGGTCACTGGCTAGTTACCCAGACTCTGTCCCCTCTGCTTTCAGGTTCTTCAGAACTCCGATCCACTCTTGGATCCACCCGGACACTTTTCTCTTGGCCGCCAGCAGGACTTTGCAGCAGATCGCCATTCGAATCGACGACGAAACCCGACCCCGAAAGGCACCTATGCACCCGGCTTCCTGGGTGAGGTAACACGAGTACTCCGGTGCTCCCGTGGGTAGAGACTCTTCAAAGTCCTAGATCTCAAAGGGTTTTGTCCTAGTCCTCTTTTAAGTGTCCCTTTTCTATAATTTCCCGATCCCGACTTTCTCCATAGAAGTCAACGGCGTATCGCGGTTGTGTATTTACACTGCACGCGTCTCCCGTAGGTCCCCTGTGTCACTACCTTGGGTGGTTCCTTGTGGTCCAAGCACTTCTAGAGGCTCTTGGCCTAGTGTCTAGTTCAGTCGTGGTTCGCATACCACTTTATTGGTATATGGTTTGGTACGCCCTAGGGCCCAAACGTGTATTTGTGCTATTACTGTGATTTGATAACTTATAACTTATGTACTTCGAACTCTAGCCTCATAAAGAGACTAGAGGGGTGTGTTTAGCAATAAATACATATATTTTGAATATATACCTGGTGTGGTGCTCTTTCATTTGGTCACTCAAGAGATTATAGACTGGTAAAACAAGCTGCTTTACATTCCTTCAAGACTTAGCCTGAAGGCTGCTCTCCATAGCTACCACTAGGATAGCTTTCAATAAGGTTGTCTTTAACCTATCTCCAATAAGGGGTTGTTTGGACTGGTGCAAGGTGCCCACTATAATTAGTGGACAGCATATACCAGGCCAACTTCTCACACACCTTTGATAAATGACAGACTCATTTGTATATTTATAAATGTTTATCCAAATAATGTGAAATAAGGCTCATCAGTACCAACATACAGTACAATCATAGATCGTCACTAGGCAAACAACATTAGAAGAGAAAATGACAAATTCATATCAATGACAATGCATAAAGGAGTGGATAGGCGAAGAGACAAAAGTGTCATAAGGAAAATACTTTTGCAAATGATTATGCAAATTCAGATTTCATTCTATACTAACCCAAATAGGAATAGGAAATCTACTCTCTGGTCATGAGAGCAGCAAGGGCCCCTCAAGAAGATTTGAAGAGGCAAAGACTAAGGGCCCAATTACGATGGCGTACGGAAAAGCCCTCCGATCGCCATGGTTTTGGGAAAAATCCCCCCGCATGACCTGCGGCATTTCCGTCAGTCAAATTACGATGCAATGTCTGCAAAATCATACCTTGGCGGACGGATGCCACAAAAGGCCGTCCACCACGGTCGGAAAAGCTGCAAACCCGACCGCGGAGGGCGGGAAAAGCTGTTCAACTGTCTGAAAAGGCCGCCCCCGCCGCGCCAAGACCGCACGGCGAATTACGATGAGAATGCGGAGCTGGCGGACCGAGCACTGCGTCCGACCGCCGCGCACGCAAATAGGCCACATGAATGGCGGACGGAACCAACTTCACAACTATGCCCAAAGTGTGCCTGTACTCCCTGCCACCCTCAATCACAACACACATGCAACAATGATACACCCCAACTTGCTCCTGGTAAGGAAAGCCATGCGCAGCATGGAAGAGACATCTGGAGGTCATCACTCATGTGGACACACCCACATACCACAGTATAAAACCAACCCCTTCCTGGACCAGCATCCTTTGGACACCACAAGCCGAGACAGAGACACAGGACACCATTGACTCACACTGCACAACATCACACACACCTATCTCCACACAATACCACTTTCACCCACACACCTCACACACTTCACATATCTCCACCACTACCTTGCACCCTGCACCCCTCATCCATTTGCACCATGTCCCCCAAGACAATGCCCAAATCCACAGACTCAGAGTTGAAAGTGATGGTAGACGAGATAATCAGGGTAGAACCACATTTGTTTGGGCACCTGGTCCAACACACCCCACTTGCGCGCAAGAATCAGATGTGGGCAAGGATCCACAGCAAAGTCAATGCTGTAGGGACCACCCTACGCACTGAGCATGACATCAGGAAGCGGTGGGGCGACCTCAAGGGCTGGGTCAAGCATCGGGCCCAGAGGAACCACGCGGCGGCCCAGAGAACTGGTGGCGGACCTCCCATTCCACCACTAACCTTCACCGAATGGGAGGAGAAGGTGCCTGCCATATTGCATCCAGAGAGTCTCACAGGAATCGAGGGTGGAGTGGAGGCTGGTAAGTGCTAACAAATGTCCTCCATCACACTGCAATGTACTGTTGTGCACAACTAGTGAGCCTCAATCACAAGCCCACATCAAACTCATGTGGAATGCATGCTTTCAATAAATGGATCACAAGGCGAGCATTTCCCCACTCAGCCGCACCTCACAGGTAGGTAGTCAGCTCATGCACCCTGGCCTCCCTCTCAGACAGCATGGCACACCCTCCCCACCCCACAGCCATGTGTCAGCTAACTCCGTCGACAGTGCCTCCTAACTGGTAGGTAGCCATCTCACTGGGGAGGGGGTCGTTGAGCCCTGACAGCAAGGCCACAACTCCCACAAGGCCCTCTGTCTTCCCTCACAGACAGCATGGAGCCAAATGACCCCCACATCCCGCACTTGGTAGCCAACTCTGGAACCCCCCATACGTTGTAGGTAGTGCACATACAGCCAATACCATCGAGAGGCCACATGATTCACAGTGTCGGTGATGAAGTCACATGTAACTGCAAAGCAAAATACAAGAATGCGATCACAAAAAGCCAATGTGCAAGTCCCATTGCCTCAAAGCAGAAAGACTCGGGTCAACACAACACATGCATGGAAACTCTGTCAAACCTCGCAAACCACAGGAGGTAAGTACAAAAAGCATTACACAAATCATGAAGTTGCGGCATAGTAGTCAGATACTCATAGAAAAGACACAAATGTCCAAGCAGAAACTGAATCGGATGAGCAACTAGTTGGTACCAGAGGACATGTCCTTGGAAATACAATATCTGTACAAATGATTTTGTATCTTCAGCCATGACACATAGCTAACGGGCAATGTATGTACCTCCACATCACGCTCCACTGCTGACAAACTGTTATGGATGCATAGTAATGCCAAGCTAAAAAGGAAGGCCATCTCAAATGAAATGGGCTAAACATGAACATCAAAGTTGTGCTGTGTACTGAACATGCTGACAACATAACCTCTCTTCAACAGGTAACTCGCCAGCAACAGCAGGCGCCTGTGCCATGGACGAGCCCAGTCAGTCTTCCCCCCAGGAAGGTGAACCCTCGGATGCAGACTCCCTGGTCTTTTCGGATGAGGAAGTTCGACCTGGCCCCTCCGGTGTGCCCAGTACAGCTCAGTCTCTGGCCCTCACTGTCCCCACCACCACCACCATGACTCCCACAACAGCTGCACCGCCAACGCAGACCCCTGCAGCAACGACCAGTGTGGCAGCCACCTTCACCTTCACCATCACCACCGCTGCCTCCAACACTGTCCCTTTGCCAGCAGTTGCGAATACCACCAGGCAGACCGGGGATGCTGGGGACGGTGTGCGGCGGCATCGCCTGGCACCGCCACAGGTCCGTGGCAGCAGAGCAGGTGGGAGGCCAACTGGGGGACAGCCACAGGAGGACAATGAGACTGAGGCCCTGGACACCGTGCTAACTGTCCTTGGTGCATACCAGCAGAACCAGGGACAGATGGGCCAGGTCCTTGAAGAACTGCGGGAACTCCGCCGGCTGCAGAGCTCCATGGACACTCGCTTGGGACAACATGTGGAGTACATGGGCCAGCTTGTGGGTGTCCTGAGGGACATGCATGCGGCTCAATTCGCTGCCAACCCCCCCCAGGCCAGCCGGATGATAGTCACACCACCTCAGCAGTGGCCACAGGGAGGGGTAAGTCACACCACGGCAAATCCTCAGACACCTCTGAGCATGTAGCAGGTTCCCCCCCGGCCAAACGGCAGAAGGGGCATCTGAAAAAGACCCTGGGATGATCACGTGGCACAGCACCGTGCCGTACCAGTTCTCGGAGCAGCCGCTGATGACACCACTGTAACACCGAGCATTGACTTTGTTGTAAATACCAAAACACATTGCCACAAGGATGGGAGTGTTCGGTTGGACTGTGGAACTCTACCATTGTGTCTTCTACCTTAACTATCCGTGTACCATCACTTTCTACTTCACCCCTCACCTGTCACACATTGCAAAATAAACACAAATCACAACAGTATGCCTTCGTGTCAAGAGCATTCTCATCACAGTAAGTAGCATGTTGACTCACATTGCAATGTATCCGAATATGTAAAAGCGAAAATCCATTGAGAGAGTGGAGGAACCTGGAAAGACACAAGGAAACAACAGTGCATTGCCATATCAGGAAATAACCGCAAAAGCACACCACGGGGCAACACTGTACAATATGCATTACAGACAACACCGGCAAACACCATCAACATGGACAGCAGGGGGACTGGAGCATACGACTGCACCTCCCAACACAGTTTAGCCCTTATCATCCTGGTAAATGCAGTTCAGTTGAAAGGCTTACTTCTGTTACCGTTGTCGTGTGTCACCAAGGTTGGTGCAGGTCAGTGCTGTGAAACTCTAGACACATGGTCGGGGCGCTAGAGGGCGTGCAGAAAAATGGCCGCACGATAGTGCTGCTCCACCGGCAGGAAACAGTCTCCGCCAATTAACTGCAGATATGGCGAGAATGAACGCGACTGAGATATGAAAACAGGCACCGGAATATCAGCGCTTCTAGAAAACGCAACCGGAAAACAAATTCATTCAAGACAAGCGCAGTAAACTCTGTACAAAAGCAGTGAGCACTGGAACAAGGAGCCGGGACAAAATGGCGGCGCGGCACGGAGTTCGATCTGCAGCGTCGATACTGATAACTGTTTAAATACGCCGAGGTTGGGACCAAGTAAATGTGCTGAGATCGACAAAGCAACTGACTCTGCCGGCGAGTAGCGACAACCAACGCGGGTGCCGAGCCATAGCCTGAGCACAAGTAAAGTGCATATAAAGATATACTGAAAGGGCAGATGGCGGAACGGCGCGACATCTGGACTCCTGGGAGGATGGCGCTCGAACTGTGAGTGTTCCACAACTGCGCCCATGGGAGTAGGCAGCGACCGCACCGGACGCCGGAATTGCAATAAAGACATGCTGTGAAGCTGAGACAGTGTCTACATGAAGGCAAGTACGGGGGTGAAAACGTAGCGCGCATGGTGACTGAGGACAGCGGGCGGAAAACGGGACCCTTTTTTTCCCAAAGTGCATTAAAGACTGCCACCAGCGGGGTGTATGCCCTGCAGCAATTAGCCTGCCCAGCGTGCATTGATCAAAGCACTACGCTCACTGCCCCAAGGAGCTGAAATCACGCAAGAGAGCGCCCCAATAGCACTAGCATATCACACTACCAGCAAACGTGCGTGTATGCAGATGGCCTGAAATTGAAAATGCAGGTGGTAGGTGGGTGCAGTCGATACTGATCACAATTGCTGGCACACTGGTGGGCTCGGCGTTGCTGCAACTCAGAGACAGTAACCTTCCCTGAGTGCGCTGCAGGAACTGGAATGAACACATAGACTGTGTACAACACTCTAGACAATACACGGACAGGTGGAACATAGGCTGCAAACCTGAGGCAGCTCAACGCCGCACGGAATAACATACTCCACGGAGTGGAGATACACAGGAGCAAAAGCAACAACGCTCACTGCGCGGCGTAAACAAAAATCTTTTGATACTGGGCAAACCTGACAAGCATCAGTCGAAGTTACCATTTGAAGCCCGCCGAACACCGAGATCGACGACAGCACATTCAGATACTGAACTCGACACAGAACAGGCCAGGGGTTCAACCATGGAATCTGCCCTGCAAGTCATCCAACAAAGCTTGCAAGCAATCGATGGGAAAATAGACGCACTTACCCTTAGAGTTGACAATATGGCGGCTACACAAGACAAACAGGGGGAGAGCTTGGATGCAGCAGAACAGCGAATCTCAGCAGTCGAAGATGTAGCGGGAGCCACATCCAAAAAATGCACTGATATGGAAAAGCTTCTCGAAGTGATAAAAAACAAGAATGAAGATTTAGAAGCGAGATCCCGCCGTAATAATGTACGCGTTATGGGCATACCAGAGAGTGCAAACACGGGACGTTTAGAAACCTACATAGAAGACATGCTGAGAGAGATCTTCGGGGCAGACCAATTTTCCCCCATGCTCATTATCGAAAGGGCACATAGATCGCTGGCCCCAAAACCACCACCAGGTGCCCCGCCACGACCAATCATATCTCGAGTTCCAAATTACCGGGACCGAGACACGATACTACGATTAGCTCGAGAGCGACAACAAATCAACTACCAGGGTAACTGCGTCTCCTTTTATCCTGACTTCACGATGGCAGTACAAACAGCACGTAAGGAGTTCACCCCTGTGAAGAAGAAATTGCGAGACATGGGCATCACATATGCCATGCTGTACCCTGCAAGGCTGCGGATCACGCACGAGGACCAGACAAAAATACTAAATACACCGAAAGCGGTACAGGATTTCCTGAAACACATAACTACCAAAAAAAGAAATACAGAGCGAGCATGATCTCTGGCGCACACAGAATAAGACAGAGGGTATGCTACCTATTCAATTGCATCAAACTGTAAGTACTCATTGGTAAAAGAGTATGACAGACAACGGGAAAGTGATATGCTGGGGGTAGGAAAAGGGGTAGACCCTGTGCAACCGCCAATGCATAGAGAAAATAGGCACTATGGACCTTGAACAGTGGGACACCGCACTCTGCATGGTGGAAAGACAGTCACAAGTCCCAGCGTAAGGTTTAAATACCTACGTACCGCCGATACAGATTTTTGGCGAACTGTTTGGTTCATACCCAGCCACAAGTACCCTTGACTGTGCACCATCCCATAGAACACAGAACTGTAACCGAGCAGCAAGGGACTATCATGGGTGACAAAACGATACCATAGGAATACACCCCGGTTGTGTTAAATCGATATAAAGAGATGCATAAATTATAAGCCATTTAATAATGTTTATTCCAGCCACATCCGCTTGACGGATGAGAAAGCGGGCACCTAGTGGCTCCCCGAGGGTGTTCCCCAACACAATTAACCGCTTCGCCGCAATCGGAATTCCGCCCAGGTGCTGGACATTCCGATCGCGGGTGTGGTCGTGACGAGCTCAGCTCGTCATGCGCACGCCAACCGCGCAGCATGACGAGCTGAGCTCGTCATGAGCATCGAAGGGGTTAAAATGTTATCCATGTTATGTTGGTGGGTATGTCTTTGGCATGATTGGGATGCTGAAGTGGGTGAGGGGTTATTGGGGTTGAATGTTATATCAGGCATATATCACTGTAATACGGCACTACTAGAAATTGGCACGCAAAAGACATGTAGGTACAATACAAACAGCTTCCAACTAATAGATGTCCACGCGAGAATACCAAGGAGGCAGCCTATACAAAAACACAACGAGTACCCTTATGGATAGCAGGATAGGCACATCCCTAACCAGATTACTGACTTGGAATGTTCGGGGACTTAGCAACCCCAGGAAAATACGACAGGTGTTCGCCTACTTAGACAGACACCATATAGAAATAGCTATGTTACAAGAGACGCACCTGGCAAAATCCAGCTCGTGTAACTTGGGGAGCAAATGGGCGGAAACCATAATAGCGTCATCCTACTCCACAAATTCCAGAGGCGTTTTAATCCTGGTGAAAAAAGGTGTGCAATTCACAATAGATAACACGATTACAGATGAGCAGGGGCGATACATCATCGTCACTGGGCACTTAAGAGGAACACGATTAGGGCTAGTCAATGTTTTGGCCCGAACATAGACGATCCAGACTTCTTCCTAGATATATGGAGCAAGCTGAGAGAACTACCTGATATGGAAATCTTGTGGGGAGGGGACCTCAATATCTCTCTTAGAGATGATCAGGACAGATCAGACAATTCAACAGAGCCCCATAAACGGGCAGTTCGGATAGTAACAGACGGCATGACTGAGTTCGAAATGGTCGATATCTGGCGATTGCGTAACCCACAAACACAAGAGAGCACACATACGTCCACAGCACACAACCGCTGGTCACGTTTTGACTATTGGCTGGCAACGGGTGAGGCTAGCACATGGGCACGTGACATACAGCATCTCCCAAAGACACCATCGGATCACAAACCGGTATTACTTACTATTGAACTTCCAACGTACGTACCTCCACCCTACACATGGAGATTTAACGCTACAGCGCTACTGGACCCCCCATATAATAATACAATCAGAGAGGCTATCGAAGAATATTTCACATTAAATAAGGATTCCGTAGATAATGCGAGCTTGCTTTGGGAAGCTTTCAAATCCACCATACGAGGAATCTGCATAAGCACTAACGCGGGGATATTGCGTGATATACGTACCCAACTGACTAGATGTGAAAACACCCTTAAAGAACTAGAAGAGGAATACGAACGAACATATAAAGCCGAGACACTAGGCAACATTAGAGACACACTGACCGAATATCATGAATTTGCCGATAACAAGCTTAAATACATAACAAGAAGGCAGATAGCTCGGACGTATGGTGAGGGTGGCAGGGCAGGCAGAGTGCTAGCACAGAAAATATGCTATGAGCACAAAACACAAACAGTCATAAAAATAAAAGACGCGTGAGGTCGGCCACACTACGACACTGCAGGGATACTAGAAGCATTCATGGAAATGTATAGCGACCTTTATGTTACGCGACCCACAGCAACTGCACAAGTAGACATAGAATACCTAGAGGACATAGCATTAGCATGGCTATCTGACAATCAAAGAGAGTACTTAGACGAACCGATTACAATAGAAGAGGTCAAAGACGCCATCAAAACACTGCCCAATGGTAAAGCCCCGGGGCCTGATGGCTTCACAGGGGAATTCTATAAGGAATATGCTGAATTACTGAGCCCACACATCGTAGAAATGTACGGGACGCCCACAGTAAACAAATTCTCCCGCCAACTCTACGGGAAGCATTAATAATAGCTCTCTTGAAGCCTGACAAAGATCATATAGGCCCCTATCCCTTATCAATACGGATGCAAAAATATTAGCCAAGATTATAGCCACACGACTACAACCACTTATGCAAAACATTATATTACCAGATCAATCCGGATTCATTCCCGCCAGATCTACAGCGCATAATATACGCACTATATTTGCATTATCACACCAGCTCAACCCCGAACTAGAAGCAGCGGCAGTCCTATAGGACGCAGCCAAAGCCTTTGACTCGGTTGAATGGGTTTATTTATTCACAGTACTACAAAGGATGGGCGTGCCTGGTACTCTGCTGCAATGGATCAGGCTTCTATACACCAAAACCAGTGGCGCGCATAAAAGTAAATAAGCATATATCAGGCATAATACCGATACAACGGGGCACGAGACAGGGGTGTCCATTATCGCCCTTGCTTTTTGCCAACGCACTAGAGCCCTTGGCGTGTAAAATTAGACAGCGACATTCAGATACTGCACTGAAATTTATACAGCGACCAATCAGTATTTCGCTATACGCCGATGATATGGTGCTCTATGTGCGTGAGCCTCGAAGCAACCTATCCCCACTGCTGCGAGAATACATTAAATTTGGCAGGCACTCTGGCCTACAAATTAATTGGAGTAAATCCACAATCCTTCCATTAACGGAAATCACTAAGCCACATCACGTGGAATTCCCATTAGAATGGCAAATAGAGCCAGCCAAATATCTAGGAATATGGTTCCATAGAGATCCAGCGACGGTAATAACAGCAAACTATGGAACAGCGATAATTAAACTGGAAGAACAAATAGAGCGTTGGATCCGACTGCCATTATCATTGGCAGATAGAATGGCAATTATAAAAATGGTTATCCTCCCCAAATTCCTCTATTTATTTAACAACATTCCCATTACACCGCCACCCACAGTCTTCAAAAAGCTAACCACAAGTATAACAAGATTAATATGGGCAGGGAAACAAGCGCGCATTGAACTACGAACACTAACACTGCCATACATGAAAGGGGGCTTTGCGGTACCAGACTTCTTACTATACTATTTATGCGCACAAGCGCAATACGCGCACTACTGGTATCACCCAGTAAAATATATGCCACATGTGGCAGTCGAAGATGGAGATGCACACCCCATCCCTCTACGATGCAAACTCCCACACCAGCGCACACATGTGGCCAAAACTGAAATAAACACAATCAAAGTCACAACACTAGCATGGCAACGCATGGGGAAATTAACACGCAAGATACCACTATATGCACTGGTGATGCCATTACAACAGCACCCGTCAATAACTGTTACACAGGACAGAAGCAGCATAGAACTACTACAACAAGTCGGCATAGACACAATGGGCGATCTTTATAAAGAAGGCAGCTTCATAGATCATAACGATATAAGATATAAGCAATCAATCACTATTGTTCAAATTCGCATACCACAGACTTAGAGGCACAATAAAGACATTATATCCCAATTTTCCCGCAGAACCTCCAACGCTGAAACCATTACAAATGCTCATCACTAACTCAAATAATGCTCATATGGTAACTAAATTGTATGGAGCATTACAAGACGATATAGCGAATGTTGCTGGCAAAGCACAGGAGCGCTGGAACGCTCACTTAGAATCCCCACTTACTGAGGAAGACTAGCAAAGTTGCTGTGCGCTAACAGGAACACTAACCCCCAACGGTACTTTGCACAGAATACATTATAAATATTTACACCAAATATACCACACTCCACTCAAACTACACAAATATGGACTATGGGCAGATGCCAGGTGCAGAGGGTGTGGGGAAGAAAACGCTGACTTTATACACATGGCTTGGCAATGCGCCAAGATCAGAGCCTACTGGGAGGAAATCACTGTAATATTGGGTTGCATACTAGAAACCAAAATAGAATGCTCACTAAAGGTATGCTTACTAGGTCTAGTGACACATCTGCGTTCTGTAAAACGCAAACTCTGTGCAGTAGCGCTGCTGTTGGCAAAGAGAAGGGTATCAATACACTGGGACAGTAAACAATTCCCCAACAGCAAACATTGGATATTGGACATGGTGTACTGTAGGGATACCTTGAAAACATATGAAGAAGAACTCCCATCCAAGTCAAAACCAAAGGATTATTGGGGACCACTAACGGATTATTTAAGATCTAATCCAGATATGTTGTCTATACCTGCTGTATAAAAAATGTATGTACCTCAGCTGGAAGAAGTTGTAATAGTATAGTAGTGCACCAGGTATCTCTGATGCATATGTAAGTTGCTCCGTAGCAACGTGCAGAGATAAAGCCTGTGTTGTTCGTTGTATATGTTTGTAAGAGTATACAAAAAGCTAATTTAAAAAAAAACTCTAGACACATGTGTGTCGCGTTATCCTCCCACATCAGTAGGGGTAAGATACATTGTGATTGGTGCCTGCTGAGGAAGCTGCCACAATCTACTCGGGTCTCTGTACCTCTCTCTGCCCAACTCAGGTGAAACACCTCTGTCACATGACAAGTAAGCATCATGACTGAACTGCATTTACCAGAATGCCGAGGGGTGAACTGTGCTGGGAGGTGAAGCAGTGTGCTCCCATTCCCCTAATAACATCATCATGGACATGACGGACGTTGTCACAGATCACACAGCGCAGAACAAGGAAATCCGTAGAAGTGTGCCCACAAGAGCCAGCATCACAACACATCCTGTCATGTGGACGATGGTGACATTGTCACATTCACACACTCAAGTACTGTTGCGCAGGGATTTTAAAGTGACATGTACGATCTATGCATGTTTACCCACATGAACACCAGTCCCTGACAACATACCCACGCTAAATCTGTTTTACAACCGAAGTCATCTTCTCCTGAATGAGCACAACTGCAGCGGTCACAGGACAGGCATCTCGTATATAGGAACTGTTGCACGCCATGTTCCTTGCTGTAGCAATGTACTCCTTACCCCCCCATATGTGATTGTGGATAGTCATTTATGGCCTCACAATCCCACAGCGAAAGCATACTTCAATAAGTGTGCAGGCACAATGGGCTTCTGTTTCAACAAGTAGTCGCTCACACACCAGCCCTGAGACCTTCGAATCCCAGGTGCCTTGACCGTCCCGCGCGATTCAGTCACTGCTGAACACGGCACTCCCACTTTTTTCCGGGGGACTGACACAGAAATCATCGAAAGCCTCTGATACTGAAGGCCTTTGCACACTTTTGTCAAACTTGTGGGCTCTGGCCTTGTCCCTTCGTTTCATGCTATTTTTGGAGTAGTACCGGGTGTCATTCCTCCAATTTTCAGACTGCATTTAGCGGTTTGATATCACTACTTGTGGCTGTGCAGCAGAGCGCTGGTTCTAAGAGTGCTCTCACGCCATGTCTGCCTGTCCTGTGGTCCAGGCGAACCCCGGTCAGTTGCAACTGTACCGTGACCGCATGCAGCTTCTCTTTGGATGTGTCCCATTAGCTGTGTTACCCATCAGTTATAGGCTAACCTTCCGCTATGCCTATTTCACCTACGTGCAACCTGTGTTCTGTTGTCGACGATGCCCCTTTCACTGGGCCATGGATGTCTGCCTTTCCAACGCATCCCTTGCTGCCCTGGATCATGAGTTGTGGGTGAGTCCTTTGTTGGTCCACGATCAGGACTGCTCCGGTGATACACGTTTGTGGAATGCCTTTCAATGTGTCAGACAGGCTGCCAGCTGCGCCTGTGCGTGAGCGCAAAGGCTCCTGTGCCAGACCTACATCGAATATCTCCCAGGTTGCCATGGGATGTTCCTTTCATCCTCGTGGTGCAAGGAGCACATCTGTTCCTTCATACTGCTGGATTGGATGGCGGTCCTTTTTGCTGAAGATGATTTGGATCGTCTTTTGGAACTGATTGCCTTTGAAGCTGCCTGTGCCTTATTGGATTCGTAACTACTTACCAGCAACAGGAACTGTTGGTGACTAATTCAATATCCTTTTACCTTTTTCACGCCTACTAACAGGAATTGTCATTCAGCTCTCTGACTTTTGCCCTGTCTGCATTTGCTTTGACTCTGCTGACCTCTGCGGTCTGTTTCGCTTGGTACCACAGACCTGAGCAAGGGGAGGCTGTCATCTGACCGTCATGGACATTGTCGACTGGCATGAGCCCGGCTTCCATCATGCAGCTGTAGCGCATGACATTTACATGGCGTAGTCGTTTTCCAAGTACATTAGTATTTGTCTGTCACATGAGAAGTGTCCGCAGAGCTTGTTCTCTGCGCGGTCCTGGGGCCCGATTCACAGAACTAACTTAAGACAAAATCCTAAACTTACTACCATTTTGGTATTCACAGAAGGCACTTACTCATTTTGGTATTCACAGAAGGCACTTACTCATTTTGGTATTCACAGAAGGCACTTACTCATTGATGAGTAAGTGCCTTCTATGAATACCAAAATGAGTAACTTACTCATTTTGAGTAACTTACTCATTTTGAGTAACTTACTCATTTTAGTATTCACAGAAGGCACTTACTCATTGATGAGTAAGTGCCTTCTGTGAATACCAAAATGAGTAAGTGCCTTCTGTGAATGCCAAAATGGTAGTAAGTTTAGGATTTTGTCTTAAGTTAGTTCTGTGAATCGGGCCCCAGGAGTACTGCCTGCCCATTCTGTCCGTGGTCGGAGGACATTGTCCGTTGTCATTCTGTTCTGGTCAGGCCCTGGCACCCCGACTCAACAAAGTGTCACAGCTGCTAGAGGACACAGGTGCCTTTCAGATGTCATGGGGAGGGGGGCTAGTTGCCCCACACTTGGAGAGTGATCCATTCACTGATGAGAGCGACACAGCACATGGGATGTACATTTCACCATGTATTGGCTGAAGAATGGGGTCTGCTGACAAAGCCCATAGACCTGGGACATCTCATACAACTCCTCCCAGCAAGGCGTGGGGGGGATAAGCTCGTGGGTCTTCGTCCAGAGGGATTATTGATATGACATCTTGCTTCATGTGATATGGATGTGTCACAATGGAACTGTATCTGTACTCATGCATCCTCAACTTGTTGTGGCACGTATGTTGCCTGTTTTGACACTGTAGTAAAAAATTCACATTTCAACGCGTTTATTGTCTTCAACTTTTCTACTTGTGTACAGGCGCTTGAATACCTCTGAGTGAGTGGGAGAGCTAGTGAGGCGCTATAGCAATTGGTTCCTGTGATTATGGGTGCTTCTGGGTGCTCAGTCCCTGCCTGCACAAGTTCTCTAATCCTGTGCATAGTCCTGTATGTGTACAAAATGCCAGCAACAATTCTCAAAGTTTGTGTGACAACAGCAAGGCACACAGACACAGTCATAGTCGCTCATTGTTAACTTACACTCAACGGAGGTAGTTCACGATGAGCTGTTGACGCTGGTCAAGGCCTTCTTCCTCACCACTGTCATCGTCACTGGGCATGTGTGGGTTGGGAGCGGGGGGCTGCTGCTGTTCATCGTCGTCCAGAATCAGGGGGACCATTCTGTGCAAGGCCAGGTTGTGTAGCATGCAGCAGGCGACTGCCATCTGGCATTCCTTCTGTGGTGAGTACATAAGTGCCCCACCAGTCTTGTCCAGGCACCGAAATCTTGACTTCAGCAGTCCAAATGTGTGCTCCACCACACGATGTGTCTTCCCATGTGCATCATTCTATTGGACTTCCCTCAGCGCTGTTGGATTCTGCAGTGGGGACAGCAACCACGGACGATTGTGATACCCAGAGTCACCTAGTTGTGAGACAAACAGGCAAACAGTGTGATCTGAATATGTGAGGAGAGCAGCATGTCACACATACATCACAGTCATTGACACAACCCACTCACCAACAAGCCAGGCCCGCTCGGGGTGCAGATTGGCCATCAATTGGGGTATGGTGCTGTTCCGCAAGATGTGGGAGTCATGTGCTGACCCAGGATACTTTGCAGACACGTGTGAGATGATCTGATCCGCCTGGCATACCACTTGCACGTTGATGGAGTGGTAGTGTTTGCGGGTCCTATAGATGTGTTCACTTGCCTGTGGTGGAATGAGGGCAATGTGGGTACCATCAATGGCTCCCACAACATTTGGAATGACTCCCAGGTCGTAGGACTCCCCCTTCACAGCTGCCAATCCATCCATCCTCGGGAAGTGAACATGACTGTCCTTGTAAGGCATCAATGCTGACAGGACGTCACGCAACTCCATGCTGAACATGGGCTGTGCCATCCCACCGGCACTGGCCATAGTGTACTGGAAAGACCCAGTAGCGAAGAAATGCAGTGCAGCCATAACCTTCACTGTAGCAGACAATGCAGCCGGATATATTCTTTTGGGCTTCAAATGGGGCTCCAACTGGGCACATAGGTGTCGTAGTGTGCGGCGAACCAAACGGAATTTCCTGATGAATTCGATGTCCTCCATCGTCGCCAGGTCGGGGACAGGTCGAAAGATGGGTGGTCTCCTCCTACGTATGTCAGGGTACACAAGCATGGGCTGAGTTATAGATGAGATGTGGTGAACAGCTTACCCAGAGACTCACACAACCACTACATTGACAGGACTCATGGTCACGTGAAATGCACAAGTGACCTGCATTCAGACGTTGTTTTTCTTCACTCACTCGACATACTGACACTACGACATCCAAAGAAGTCGATGTGTATGGCATATAGTACACTGCTACATCAAGGATGAGCTGCCCTGTGGTTAGATGGCACAGCACTTGTGTTTCCCAGCATAAGTGATGAGTTGCATGTAGCTGCTGTCACTTCACGACTGCAAGCTTTAGTCCCACAATACACACCAACATTACGGGATGAGGGCAGTGAGTGTCATCTGGACAACGCAACATGGATGTACAGCACGGTAGACAGACACGTGGACATTATAGGGTCAGTCCTGCGTGAGTGTGTGTGGCATTTGCGTAACAGACAGTGCAATGTTCACCTGAATGAGACACAAATGCACATGGATTGTGTATACATGCCCACATGGCTGACAATAACCGATGATGTCGATCTGAGCTATGTTTGTTTGTTCCACATGTGCACTCCTATGACGTGTGTGGGAACATTTACAGGCAATGGCAGCTATGCACACTGCACGCCACACCAGTACGTGTGTTGGGAGTGCTAGGGATTACAAGTAGGTCTGATTTGCAGACAATGGACACCTCGAGTTATTTTAATTGTATTTCTGAGCAGATATTTCCTATGTCGTTATTAGAGGTCCATTGTGGCTTTCCTGTGAACTCTGGGTGATGAAAATGCTGGTCTACTCCTGCTATCTTAGAAATTGCCTGAAACACTGATTCCATTTAGTACCTCGAAATGGGGGATAAAATCTCTGAGTAACCGCCAAGCAAGTGTGATAACATCTTCATGTGCACAGGGGTACTCTGCTGATCCAGCGGGTTACTAGCAACAAGCATTCATACACCGAACACTCACCTGGGCCCATTCATTCATACTACGCTAGCATTTTCCGCTGGTGGGTCAGTTGTACTCTTTATCAATATCCCTGCTACCAATTACCTTTCTGATTGAAGAGTAATGACTTACCAATGGACCCTTTGATAATTGGGAAGTTTAAAATGAGAAAATACAATACAATTCATAAATCTGAAATAATCACAGGCTCAGGAAGTTTAAAATGTTTATCTAAAATCTTAACAGAGTAAATTACAAACCACATAATACTTGATCGCATATCAAAGAGGAAGCATCCTAAATAATCACCTATTTAATCAATGATGGTCCCTCAGAAAGAAGAAGATAGAGACAGCAGTACAGCTAAGGTTTACGCTTATAGTTACCTAAGAGTGTGAGAACCAAACCCCTTGGCCAAGGAGTTGGAAAGATAGGTCCCAAGAAGGATGAAGACCAAAGACCTCCGGACCAGGTTCAGAACAGGATAGGTGACCTCTCTACCAACGATGCCTGCGTCGTTCCCCTCTCTGTTGCTTCGTTCCTCCTCGATTCTTCCGTGTCTTCTTTCTAAATGGAATCCGCCGCCCCCACCTCAGGACCTCTCTGGACAGCGGTTCAGTCTGCAATCGATCAGCTCGTCGAGCACCCAAGCCTGATCTAACTAATTAGCTAATTCTATATCTATTATACCCTTCTACACCCAGGTACCTCCCATTAATGTTTCAAAATTATGGGCCCACTACTTCTGATTGGACAGGGACAGGGGGTTGATCCTCACACCATGACAATTTAGTTCAATTTCTTTAAGCCCATTGTTTTAAAATACCGCCCCTCACAATTAATACATTTGCTTTATTTCCCACCCGTCTCACAACAAATTTTAATACAAAATGTATATACATTGTTGCATTTGAGAGAACTTCGCAGATGTACAGTGGAGTTGACCAACAGGTCGTGGCCTTGGATGTCTTCCAAGTTGACTTCTTCGCTTTGTCTTGTTATTTTCAGAGCGCATGCGCACATTCCATAGGTCTCGAGCTGCTGTTCAGTTAACCCAGGCCCAAATTTACGAACTAATAGAAATCAAAGAAGAAACATATTAAAATCAAAAATAAATGTTTTCACTGTATACCCCCTATTTCTACTCTATTCCCCTTTTAATTATAAAATCTGTCCCGCATTAGTAGCGTTAGAATACCACATTGTTAATTGCAGCAAATGCATGAGCTTTACCACGTGAGAACATTAAGCAGCCATTTTAGCATACACTGCGCAGAAGCAAAGATTCCCTCCAAGCAAAGAAAGACGTCATACCACGTGATATGGTTGACACATGCGTAATGGAGTTCCCGCGCTTTAGCGGCCATTTTGGTTTAGACAAGGATTACTTATTAGTTTTAAACACATAGGCAAGCTTCTCTCAGATACAGTGTTGTGTATGCACTTATTAGTAAAAACATTACAAAGTTTAATTAATTAATACTGCGAGAGGTTTGCTTACGAGCAAGTCTCATTTTGAGTTCTTGCTCCATCAATCCCCTCTCTGATGGCGTTTCTGAGCCATCAAATACTACCCACAACCAGATGCCAACTTCTTAGCATAATTTTGTCTCAATCTCGTTTTTTACATTTTCTATTCTTATCTTCTCCTTTCAGTTTCTTGTATAATTCACTTTTCAGATCTTCTAATTCTATTTCATAAAATTTTCGTTTCTTGCCTTTTCCTGTCACTCTATATGTTTCATTCTTTTTACAACATTTGCACCATATCATTATTGACAGTATTATTATTGCTATCCCTACTAAGGGTACTAATATTTGACCTATAAGTCCTTTTCCTACATTAGTAAACAAGGTACCAATTGACGCAATGCTATTTGTCAATCTTTCCCATACACTATCAACTTCCAGTGGTTTCAGTTCATTCTCAAGTTTTGTTATATTCTTTATATACGTTCCGATTTCTGCACTTTTGTCAGGAATATAAGTGCAACAATGTTTCGTTTTCAACAATTTACAGACTCCGCCCTCTTTTGCTAATATTATATCAAGCGCAAGTCGATTTTGCATAACCATTGATCTAATCGCAACCATCTCCGCATTAATCATTAGAAACCCTCCAGCAGTATCCGTTGATAAACGATCAACCACTGTAGATAATTTACATATTTTCCTTGAGTTCAGAATTATTCCCACTGAAGGTATCAATGCACCAAATATATCACCTACAATTTCAGAAAAACTAGCTCTTTTACTACGTGTTAATTCACTATTATTTTCATTGCTCCCAGTGTTTCTTTTTACGTGGTATACTTTTGGAAAAACTATTCCAAAATAACAACTTCCATACCACCGTGCAGGAAGCCTAAAGTAAGCCTTATTCCCACACACATAATAAATTCCAGGAAAAACTGAATCTGTTCCTCCTTTTAGTACCCAACCTCCAAGAATTAAGAAATTATGTTCACATTCACTGGTACCGATGAAAATATTATTATAATTACTTTTCAACCTATGTAGACAAATTTTCCCTGTCTTTACAAAATCTAGTGCCATAGCAGCTTGAGCTTTGCCAGGTGTGTAAATACCCTCTTTCTCAGCCCAAGGTGGGAGATGAGTTTTATGCTCGGACGCTTTCTTTTGGAAATTTTGTCTTCTATTTTCTACTAAGTTCAAAAATATCTTTTCTTCTTCCTGTAATGAACATGTTAGATTGCTTCTATGTGCATGTGTTATGTCTATCGACTTCATTGTTAGGAAAAATTCTCCCATAACTTGTGCATCTTGACTACTAAGCACAGGGTTCATATTCTTTCGATCGGAACCTCTGAAAATATCACACCTATATCTGAATAATAATACTGAAGTTTCCCTGTTCTATAAAATAAACTAGTTAATACAGTACATGATATGCCATAGGTTAAAGGCAAATGATGGTATGTTAACCCTTCTGATTCAGGTAACTTCATACAAACATAACAGTCACTAATTTCCATTGTATCTACATATTGAAACAATAATTTAGTGAACACATTTAAACTAGTATCGTTATCTGTTACCACATGATGATACTCTGGTTCATCTTCTGCTTCTATTCTTACGCTATCACCTTTCAAGTTATCTATCCTTCCCTTTGTTTCATTGTTAATCTTTTTATCCATTATCATAAGGTAAGGAATTGCTACAATCACAACTAACCACACTATAAGCACCACTACCAGACTACATATGCATATAGCACAGCATCTTTTACAACATTTCCGTTTCGGTCTCCCAGAAACTCTGTCATCAGGCATTTTGACAAATAAGATTTCTTTTCTTTTCTTTTTCTTTCAAGAATTAAACGTTATCAAGGCGGTTTCACTTCTTTTCATAAGTCAGTTCTGCACTTGTTCCTTCGTCACCACTTTCACTTGACTCTGAACATTCGTAGTCTTCAAGGATTATATAAGTCCAATCAGGACCTTTAAACTTATTGTTCACAAGTTTCAGTCTTTTGCTTTTTCGTTTTTCACTTCCATTTGTTTGTCCAGATAAGCTTGTTACTTCATTTACTTGTTCCGGAACTTCACTTCTGGTTTCTATATGGTATTTTACTCTTTTAATGACACTAGGCCAATGATCACCTTTTCTGACTTTCTTTGCTTGCACTGTATCTTCATCTCTTGAGTCTTTTCCAAAAGTTCTTTTAATTTCAATCTGTGACACAATTTGATTTTCCTCGTTTTCTGTTTCTTCTTCTATCTGTTCTTGTTCAGGTCTTATTGTTTTTTCTTCAGTTGCTTGAGTGTGAGTTTCTACTAACTGACCCTGTTCAGGATTTACGTCTTCGTGCTTGAGGCTTTCTTGCTTGTTGTTTTCTTGGTTTTCTTCTCCCTGAACGTATTTTTCTTGTTCTAACTGTTTCTGATCAGGGCTTATTGCACTTTGTACTTCTACAAACTGACCGCGTTCTTCTAAACCTGTCTGTCCCTGCTCAAATTTTGCTGTTTCGTTGTCGATTTGAGCCCAATTCCCTCTCCCTATCTGGTCCTGCTCAGGTTCTCTTATCGTTTCATTTTCCTTATCCTGAGCTGCTTCTTCTTCACCTATCTGGTCCTCACTAATTTCCTCTAATCCAGCTCGACTTCTTGTTTTGTTGTAAACTTCTGGTATATCAACCACTGGTATCCAGTCCTGACTTGTGCTCGGTTGTTCCTCTTCAGCTTCTCCTGAATCTCTCACCTGGGATTCTTCAGCTGGCCAACCTTCAGCTTCCTCAGTTATTGATGCTGACTGAGGATCTTTTCCTTCAGGAGCTGGCACCCTTTTGGTGTGGCTTACGTGAATCCAATTAGGCAATCCTGCACATTTCACTGCTGTGTTTGTAACTAATATAACCTGACAAGGTTCGCCCCACCTGGGTGATAAACACGTTTCTCTGGTGTGATGCTTCACAACCACCCAGTCTCCGGGGTTCAGATCATGCTCTTGTTCAGGCTGCCTGGAAACTGCGTCTTCTCCAACCTGGTGAGAGACAGAATGCACTAGGTCAGCCAATGCCTTGCAATAATCTAGAACCATATCATCAGTTATGTTCAGCAGTTTATTTGTAGGTACATGTGCTTGTCTCATTGCTCTTCCCATGATGATTTCATGTGGACTCAATCCTGTATTTCTATCAAGAATGCTTCTGAGTCCCATTAACACAAGAGGCAATGCATCTGGCCAATCTAACGATGTGGATGCACACATCTTTGACAATCTTGACTTTATCGTGCCATTCATTTGTTCAACTACTCCAGAAGCCTCTGGGCGGTACGCACAGTGCAATTTTTGTTCAATTCTGAATGCTTCACAGATTATCCGAATTACATCGTTATTGAAGTGACTTCCTCTATCTGATTCCAAAGTTACTGGGAAACCGAACCTAGGAATGAGTTCTCGTAATAACAGTTTTGCGACTGTAATGCTATCATTCCTTCTGGTAGGGTAAGCCTCCACCCATCTTGAAAACAGACATACTATGACAAGTACATATTTCAGTCCTTTACATGGTGGTAACTGTATGAAATCTAGCTGCAATCTTACAAAGGGACCTTCAGCCTTTCCAATTTTTCCCAAACCAATTACTGTTCTCCTTCCTGTATTATTCATTTGGCAAGTTAAACATCTTTGGCAAAGACTCTCTGCTGCAGCCCTAAACTTTGGATTGTACCAACTTTGTCTGAAAAGTCTAATCATGGCATCTCTCCCTACATGTGTGTCTCCATGATACATTCTGGCCATTTGTGAAATCAAACAGTCGGGCATGACTGGTCTGCCATCTGTATATACCCATACATCATCATCTGTTCTCCGGGTACACCCTATTTTTATCCAAACATCTCTTTCACTCTCCTCAGCATCATCTTGCAGTCTTTTCACATCATTCCATGTTTCAGGTGGTGAACATAGCATAAGTTGGCAGCTGATTCCCATCCTTTCAACTTTTCTGTTTACTGCCAACCTGTTTCTAGCACAGTGTTGAGCAACTAGGTCTGCGTATCTGTTACCGACTACCACCCAGTCATCTCCTGACTGGTGTGCGGCACATTTCACCACTGCCAATTCTTTTGGTGATTGTATTGCTTCCAATAATTCCTTTACAAACTGCCCATTTTTTATTGGGGATCCTGAAGAAGTCATAAAATCCCTCTGCATCCACAGTTGGCCAAAGTCATGCACAACCCCGTACCCATATTGACTGTCCGTAAATATGGTTACTCTTAAATTTTTCCCAATTTTGGAAGCTTTGATCAAAGCAATTAATTCAGCTACTTGTGCAGATTTGACTCCTGGTAAATAGGATGCTTCCACTATTCCAGATAGTTCACACACAGCATAAGCTGCGCTCAATTTACCATCCTCATGCCTTAGGCATGAGCCGTCCACAAACAGCTCCCTGTCTGAATCTTTTAGGGGCATTTCCTGTATGTCAGGACGCGGTTTTGTACACAATTCTGTGACCTTTAGACAGTCATGTTCGGGATCGTCCTTAACTTCTTCACAAATTGGATCTGGCAATAATGTAGCAGGATTCACAACAGTGCACCTAACTATGGTCACATTTTCAGCTCCAAGAATAATTTGTTCATACCTTGTCATCCGACTAGGTGTGAGATGCTGAGTTCTAGTTCTTGTCAACAGGATCACAACTGCATGTGGGACAAACACTGTTACAGGATATCCCATTACTATTGACTCACTTTGTTCAATGCTCATACAGGTAGCAGCAACTGCTTTTAAACAGCCTGGCAATGCTGCCGCCACTGGGTCCAATGTAGCAGAAAAATATGCTATAGGACGCCTGTCTAGTCCATGTCTTTGAGTTAACACTGAAAGTGCACAATTTTCTCTTTCATAGCAAAATAGTGTGAATTCTCTTGTATAGTCAGGCATGCCCAAGGCAGGTGCCTCACACAAAGCATTTCTTAATTTTACAAATGCACCAGCACTTTCATCATCCCATTCAACTGGATCTTTGGCTTTCTTTTTGGTTAGCTGAATTAAAGGCTTTGCTAGTAGTGAAAACCCTATAATCCATTGTCGACAGTATCCTACTATTCCAAGAAACATTCTCACTTCTCTTTGTGTTTCTGGCATTTTCATTTTCTTGATTATTTTTATTCTATCAGATATTATTATTCTTGTTCCCCTTTCAATTTGGTGTCCCAAATATTTAACTGCCGTTGTACAAAACTGCAGCTTCTCAGGTGACACTTTGTGTCCTTCTTCAGCCAAATGGTTGAGTAATACAATTGAATCTTCAACACAATCATCATGAGTTTTGGATGCTACCAATAAGTCGTCAATGTACTGCACCAGGACTGAACTCCTGGGCAGTACTAATTTTTCTAGACACCCTTTCAGTATTTGATTAAAAATGGAGGGACTTTCTGTGTATCCTTGAGGAACCCGATTCCACACATAGACATGATTTTCGAATTTAAACGAAAAGAGATATTGGCTATCTGGGTGCAACGGTATTGAGAAGAATGCTTGGCATAGATCAATCACAGTGAACCATTCTGCACTCCAGGGTATCTGGTATAGGATTATTGCAGGATTTGGTACTATAGGACAACAAGGTACCACAATTTTATTAATTTTTCGCAAATCCTGAACAATCCTATACTTTCCACAAGGCTTTTTCAAACCCAGGATTGGTGAATTACAAGGACTACTCATAACTTCTTTTAATATGCCTTGTTTCACCATTCTGCTAATTTCCTCAACAACTCCTGCCTTTACTTCTGCACTCATTTTGTACTGTCTGGTATTTGGGAAAATTGCGCCTTCTTTTACAGTGATCTTTACTGGGTCTATTTTTGCCATAAGTCCTACTTCTTTCCCCGTAAAATCCCATACCTTGGAACTCACTGTAGTTCTTAATTCCTCTGGTAATTCGTCTTTTGTTATCAAAGAGAACATCTCATCTATTTCCGTACCTTGCTTGGCTATCATGAACTTATAAACATGATCTTCATCCGGGGTCTGTATTGCAACACCATCCGGTGTGCAGAAAATAGTGCAATTAATTTTGCACAGTAAGTCTCTACCCAATAAGTTTACTGGACTGGAATCACACACCACAAATTGGTGCATTTCTCGGAAGTTTCCTATTTTTACTTCCATAGGCTCAGTAAGGGGTGTTCTGATCTTTTGATTAGCTACACCTACAACTTGGATAGCTTCTCCAGAGAGAGAGAGGTCTGGGATGTCTGCTGTTCTTACAGTAGAACGGGTAGCACCAGTGTCCAAAAGAAAAGTGATATCATTACCTCTTACCTTCCCTTCAACATATGGACCTGACTGATCTACCGGTAAGGATGCGCCAAGTACGCACTCCTTCTCCCCCTCTCTTAGGCACCGTCATTGATGACTATATGGATCGAATTTGTTCTGTAAAAGAAACTGTGAAGTTACATATTCATTCTTACCACTTCCTCCTTGATATCCCTCGTTTGTACCGTGCTTTGCTCTGCTTACATTACCCTGTATAGGGGCAGGTGGCAACTGACTCTGAGGGTTTACACCCTGCTGTGAGTCATTCTGCGTCTGTGGATTTAAATTATGATTTGGGCCATTATTATTTTGATTCTTCTTACATTCGTTCTTCCAATGTCCCAACTTTCCGCATCCATGACAAGGAAATTTCTTTTTAGCCTCTTCTCTACTCATTCGTCCTCTCACTTTTCCACCATTTCCTGTGTCACCATTCATTCCAGAATCTTTTCCCTGACTTTCAGTTGGATTATCCAAATTAATTCCCTGTCGCTCAGCCATTTTCACCTGAGCCCACATTACCTTTTCTTGTAGTTTCTTATGCCTATCTTCAATGTCGTCTCCACAATATTTAGCATATTTCAAAATTTCATCAATAGGCTTCCCTTGCCAGCATAACATATGCTGCTTAATCATCTGACAAATCTCTGGTTTTAGACCATAAACAAATCGGTAGACAAACTGACTCATATTTTTGTCTCCAATATCCTCAAATCCACTATACTGTTTGAACACCTGTAATAGACGTTCATAATAGGCATGTACCGATTCACTTGCTTCTTGGGTAGTCCTGTCTATTTTC
The DNA here is from genome assembly GCA_963921515.1 of Calotriton arnoldi. Taxonomy (NCBI): domain Eukaryota; kingdom Metazoa; phylum Chordata; class Amphibia; order Caudata; family Salamandridae; genus Calotriton; species Calotriton arnoldi. The sequence continues at coordinate 512,765 of CAWUFW010012500.1, read as the reverse complement.
ACCCAATCTGTTTCTTTTGGTGGTATTTTCCCTTTCAGGTAAGTTATTACCTGCTGGTACTTTTTCATTATATCATTTGATGGGGCACCTGTCTTTGCATCTCTAGGATACTCTTCACTCGGCAAGTCGATTGTAATTTTACAGTCTGTCCACAAATCGGCAGGTACCACTATGTCAAACAAACCATCTAAGTCCTTTAACAATACCTTTGACACTTTCACAAACCTCTCAACCTGCTTGTACCATTCAATTGGCTTTTCTCTCAATTTTGGAAAATCATTTGTAAATGACAAAATATCTTGTCTGCTCCATGGGACATGAACGTAACCTCCTCCTGGAACCTCCTGCATCGGGTACATCTGATCTACTTTCCCTGTTTTCTTCAAAAAATATTCAGAAGTCGATCTACTGTAACGTGCCTCTTCCTTTTTCTTTGTCCATCTAGTTTTCCACTTATCTAGTTCTCCCCATTTCTGTAATACTGACATTCATTCTTTCACTTGTAGTTTCCTACCAGATGCATTCATATTTTCTAAATCTTTGTCAGTAAAGTCTGCTCTATAGGGTTTATGTAGTACTTTTGACTTTCTTATTTCAATTCCCATTTCTAAGGCCAAATCCGCCAATTTTTCATGGAATATCTTTACATTTCTTGTTATGCTTCTACATACGAACAATAGTTCTTCTTCACTATAGGTATTTAAACGATCTACTCCTACATTGCCTGCTATCATTTCTTCTAACTCGACTTTTAATTTGTAAATGTCCATAATCGTTGGGGGTGAACTTTGTCTGTCTGATCCCTGTGCCCACCTTTCTAAATCTTCCGGTGTTTCTACGGTAGCACTCTTAGTTCCTGAAGATGTTATTATGTTTACACCTTTTGAGCAACCAGGTGGAATTCTTCTGGGGGTGCTGTTTACAGAGTCTCGATTAGGTAAATCCATTAGTGAAATCATAGATTCACAATCACTGATATGGTCATCAATTATTACTGCTTCATGCTTTGGAGTCTCCACAGGTATAGGCATAGTTAAAGCCTTTGGACAATTTACTTTGTCACCATATAAGGGAACCACTGGACCAAGGGTTACAGGTATGGTCAGGGAATCAGGATGTACATTCAACTGTGTTATTTTCTGTATCAATTCTGCTCTGTTTCTGTCTATAGCCTCTCTTTCCTTATCCTGAAGTACCCTATTAACTGGTGGATTATGCAATACTTGCGGTACTAATGGTGTTCTGAAAATTGGTGCACTTGGAGAACATCCACTTGACCCTTCCTGATATGGTGGAGGGTTCTTTAATATTTCTTCCATAAATTCATCTTCGGAATCTCCAAACCCTGTCAAAAGTTTTGTCTTTTCTTTGCATTTGCTCCTTAACGGCTCTTCTGCCATGAATATTGGATACAAACCCTCGGTAAGCATCGCTCTTCTCCACTGTTTCATCTGACTTTCTCTTGTCTCATTTTAGTGTCCAGGGAAAAATCCCCTATAACCCATATTGCTTCTGGGTCTATCACGTTCAAATGCCTCGGTTTCCCATTCTTCTAGGGCTTCGTATTGAGTTAATCTTGGTCTGGGTTCTAAGTCATTCATTCTTATTCTTAAGTTTTGGAGAACTCTCCCATTGAAAGTACCATTCTCTGGTAAAGCTAATATTCCGTCATCTTTTGTATATTCTATCCAATTTTCTAACCATACGCAAGTATGATAACCCCTCTCCATCATCATGAATGAGGTGGGCGTTTTTGCTGGTGGAATGATAATTCCTTCCCTAGTTTTGATGGGTTTATCCTTCTTAAAATAATTCTTAATTTTTTGTAAAAATTAAATTTTTCTCTTTTCTCCATACATTTTGGGTAAATATCTATTATATTCTGCAAAACCTAGGAAACTCCTGTCTGGACGGGTTCCTGTTATAGTCGGATCACGTTTCCACATATAATCTCCACTATCCACTAAGATTTCGACTTCTATGCTGACAACCAATTAAACTCCAGCTAACATTTGTCTCGGACCAATCCTAGCGCGGCTTTTCTGTGACGTCTGTTTGACGACCCCTCCTTTACAATCTGCGCTTCTCGGTCCCTCGCTGTTTCAACCAATCCCAGCGCGACACCTGTGACGTCAGTATTACTCCTGACTACTGACCCCTCCTTTACAAGAGCCGTTCCACACCTGCTGTTTCAACCAATCCCAGCACGGCGTTTGTGACGTAAGCTTTACTCCAACAGCTGACCCTCCCTTTACAAAATCGTACGCAAAACTTTCTTTTCTCTACGCTTTTTATTAAAATTCAGTAACAACATAAAACATTCGCTAATGTGCTAGTTTCTCTAAATTGGAAAAGATAGTTTCTCTCACACTTAGTAAAACCTTTCTGTTTACTAAACATACACCCTTCCGTTTACTCTTCACTTAAGCTTCAGAAATACCTCCTACTTCTTCAATGTTACCCTTTCTAGGTGATATAACATCAAATTTTACCAGCGTATTCCTTTGCTATCACTCACACGCATAGAGTCCCTAACAAGTAATGATAGCCCTGCTTAACTTTTCAGTACTAATTCTGCCTGGCAGATAACCTCACTGCAGTATGGCTTCCACTTACCATCCGCTATTCAAATTTCCCTGGGGATTCTAGACAACATAAAACAAAACTTTTAAACAAACGGATGTTAGTTTATAAAAATTTAATTCTCATTACCCAATTAACAAAGTGCAACCATCCTCTGATAACCAGAAAACTGATCCAGCGGGTTACTAGCAACAAGCATTCATACACCGAATACTCACCTGGGCCCATTCATTCATACTACGCTAGCATTTTCCGCTGGTGGGTCAGTTGTACTCTTTATCAATATCCCTGCTACCAATTACCTTTTCTGATTGAAGAGTAATGACTTACCAATGGATCCTTTGATAATTGGGAAGTTTAAAATGAGAAAATACAATACAATTCATAAATCTGAAATAATCACAGGCTCAGGAAGTTTTAAAATGTTTATCTAAAATCTTAACAGAGTAAATTACAAACCACATAATACTTGATCGCATATCAAAGAGGAAGCATCCTAAATAATCACCTATTTAATCAATGACGGTCCCTCAGAAAGAAGAAGATAGAGACAGCAGTACAGCTAAGGTTTACGCTTATAGTTACCTAAGAGTGTGAGAACCAAACCCCTTGGCCAAGGAGTTGGAAAGATAGGTCCCAAGAAGGATGAAGACCAAAGACCTCCGGACCAGGTTCAGAACAGGATAGGTGACCTCTCTACCAACCTCGCCTGCGTCGTTCCCCTCTCTGTCGCTTCGTTCCTCCTCGATTCTTCAGTGTCTTCTTTCTAAATGGAATCCGCCGCCCCCACCTCAGGACCTCTCTGGACAGCGGTTCAGTCTGCAATCGATCAGCTCGTCGAGCACCCAAGCCTGATCTAACTAATTAGCTAATTCTATATCTATTATACCCTTCTACACCCAGGTACCTCCCATTAATGTTTCAAAATGATGGGCCCACTACTTCTGATTGGACAGGGACAGGGGGTTGATCCTCACACCATGACAATTTAGTTCAATTTCTTTAAGCCCATTATTTTAAAATACCGCCCCTCACAATTAATACATTTGCTTTATTTTCCACCCGTCTCACGACAAATTTTAATACAAAATGTATATACATTGTTGCATTTGAGAGAACATCGCAGATGTACAGTGGAGTTGACCAACAGGTCGTGGCCTTGGATGTCTTCCAAGTTGACTTCATCGCTTTGTCTTGTTATTTTCAGAGCGCATGCGCACATTCCATAGGTCTCGAGCTGCTGTTCAGTTAACCCAGGCCCATATTTATGAACTAATAGAAATCAAAGAAGAAACATATTAAAATCAAAAATAAATGTTTTCACTGTATACCCCCTATTTCTACTCTAGTCCCATTTTAATTATAAAATCTATCCCGCATTAGTAGCGTTAGAATACCACATTGTTAATTGCAGCAAATGCATGAGCTTTAGCACGTGAGAACATTAAGCAGCCATTTTAGCATACACTGCGCAGAAGCAAAGATTCCCTCCAAGCAAAGAAAGACGTCATACCACGTGATATGGTTGACACATGCGTAATGGAGTTCCCGCGCTTTAGCGGCCATTTTGGTTTAGACAAGGATTACTTATTAGTTTTAAACACATAGGCAAGCTTCTCTCAGATACGGTGTTGTGTATGCACTTATTAGTAAAAACATTACAAAGTTTAATTAATTAATACTGCGAGAGGTTTGCTTACGAGCAAGTCTCATTTTGAGTTCTTGCTCCATCACTTCTACCCGACCTATAAAGATACACACAAAAACTAGAATGTAAGAATAGTCTGCTCTTTAGGGATCTGATTAAAACTCTATCTAGATGTGCACAAAGGGGCCCCAAGGGGAAGACGAAGCAGGGGGAGATGCCTTAATCACTTTTCCAAAATGACGTGACAGTCATGTGGCACAGAATTGGCAATAACTCTTGGCTATGGAAGAAAATAAGGATGCATACCAATGGGCTACAGTGGCATGTATCATGCCATTCCTACCAACATGAGTTGCTCAATGAATCAACCTAGCATGGTTGACGAGTAAAAGATTTGGTGCAACCACATGCTCAGTTCTGTCTCTCCACATCCTCTCACGGTCTCTTTTACATTGCTGCTTATCCAGAACTGTTTTTCATTTGCGAAAGCTTGCTCTCTTTTAGGGTTGGTAGAGGAAATAGGTTTGTTCGTATAACAAACATCACAAGATCAGGAATATAGAAAATGCAACATTCCTAACAGCTCAATTGGCTAGGGCATTGCACCTTGAACTATTGTTAGGAGGGTGCTGGTGTGCCGAACACTTCTCCACTGCCACCTTTATGGGTAACTGCAAGGCATTTAAAAGGTTGATAAAATATTGCCAATACTTAATGGGAGTACTGGCTGAGTTCAAGAAACTTCATACATCCACAGCAGCCCAAAGTCGTGCATCACTCCAAACACGTACTTTGAGTCCATGTACACAGTAACGGTCTTTTGTTTGGTGTCAGAACCCCATTTGGAGGGCCACAGGTTAAGCATGGGTTACCAGGCCCAACCTCGGGGGTTGAGGCCTTTTATTCCTGATGTCCTGAGGCCCATCCTACTATGGATTCTGAGATACTGGGCCAAGTACCCCTTTAACACTTGACTCTCGGGAATAGCATGGTCCCATCAGTACAATACTCCCTTCGGGGGAGATATATACAGGAGAGTAAACACAGGCTTACAACTCAAAATGCATGCAGCTGCAATAGTTCATTGTCCAGCCAAATACTCACTTTTATGAGAAAAGAGAATCATTTTGTTTCTACTGCTAACAACAAAGGTAAAATATAACATTCACAAACAACTACACACTCTCTCTGAAGTCAAGGCTCTAGTGTTTCCTTGGTGGTTTTCTGTCCCACTTTCTCGTCGTTCTAGTGATAGCGGTTATACCTAATTCACTATCTGCAACATCCAGGGTATGCCCCACTAGCAGTCTGAGTCTCAAGATGCCACTCTGACTCTGTTTTAAAGTCAAAAGTGTTCCAGCGCTGACGCGCTATTCTAGCCAGCAAGTTCCCTCGGGACTGACTGGAGGGTCCGGAGTTCCTGACCATGCCCACTCTGCAAGTGGCGAAGGGGCAACAGCTGGTCTAGGTGAGTTCACTGCACATGATCCAGGCAGACTACACTTGCTGATCTCAGATCTCCTCACATGTGGTAGCGTCCTACAGCAACAGGAAGTTTCTCACAGCAAGATGACCAGATGTTCCTGGTGCTGATCCTTCGTCCGATGGTAGATGCGTAGGGGTTCCCACAACAGCCTCACTACTCCGATGATGTTCTGGGACAGTACACATGTCTGGCCCATTCTGGTGTCCCCCTCTTGCCTACGGGGTCACCGCATTGCTCCTGTGCACGGGCACCGACACACTTGGCATATAGGGTTGCCGAGTCACAGCTGAACAGGGCTCCGGCCCGATTGGCACAGCATTCAACAAAGTTCATGTTGCGGCAGCCCCCCCTTGCATACGGGGTTGCTGATCCTTAGCTACACACAGGCTCTGGCCTGATCAGCACAGCGTTCACTGCAGCCCACTTTACGGCAGCCCTTCTCTGACATACGGGGGTCGGCAACTTTGCCCTGCACACAGGCAACGATACAATCAGAGCAGCACCTGCTTTCTCACACCTCACAACGGGAGTCCACTGGACCTCGCTTCCTTTAATGCTCCCCTCTGCCTCACAGGGCACACTGGTCTTGGCAAGCAGGAAGGCCCTGGTGCTCCAGGCTTCAAGGCAGGTAGTCTTGTATTCCCTGGGTGTTTTCACCTCATCCAGAAGGTAGACAAGCAGGCCTTGCTCACCAGTCCTGGTCATAGGCAGAAGTCTTGCAGAGCTTCCCTCATCACACAGCCTGTCTGGCTGCTTAGCAGATGACAATTGTTGGGGTCTCAAACTCCCCTTTCTAGGCACCAAATGTGATTTAGGGTTATTGAGGTTTATGATGGGGGTCTGTTTCTTTTGAAGTGCCCACATCTCTGCCCTCTCTTCCTCTTGAAAGCAGTCTGTCACAGCAGGAGTGACTCCAGAGCTGATAGCCTCATAACACAGGCCTCAGGAGTGACTAGTGTTTACTCCAGGATGTCAGCTACAGTAAAATGTGTATAAAAAAGTTAGCCTTCTCAATTAGATTCTCTTATCAGCCCCATTTTCTTGCTGAGATGTGCTTAGGTCCCTTCCTTGCGACCATTCACCAAATCAAAGAGCACTCTTTGACGTATGCAGGTGAAGACTGTCTCTCCCTATCCCAATGTGTCCCACCCAGCTTACAGAAATGCAGCAATCCACAAATTTGTCTAGGGAAATTCTTCTACCTCCTCTCCATGTTTCACCATGCAGGCCTGGGTCTCACAAAATTGAACCCAGGGTACTCCTTGTGTTTTACCATTCACACGTACACATACACCCAGTGCATGTACAGACCATACACACTCTGAACAGTACTGTATCCTACCTGTCCTGTACCACCCATAAGCACATGTGCAACCAGTACATACATTTAGCATGCCTGCACTTCACAGCATTGTATCTTTCATGTACTGTACCACTCATAGGCACACATACATCCAGTATATACATTTAATATGCATGCACTGCACAGCACTGCATTGTCCTTGTATTGTACCCTTCCCAGGCACACAAACACCATGTATAGATACACCACTCATGCCATGTGCAGCACTACACACCAAACCGATGTAGGTCAAGAGTGAGTTAAACACACAGCAGCGGAACTTTAAAAAGGAGTGAGCCTGGAGGCCTCTCTCCAGTGACACAGGTTAAAAAGAACCTGTTCACTCCTATTGATCACTAAAACGTATGCTGCCACCACTGTGCTCATGCTGCTTAGGTCCTGGTGCAAGCAGTAGCCTTCCACTGCTATGAGGGTAGGGCTTTTGGTGCCCCTCCCTGTCCAACAAGACAGACTCCGTGAGACAGGCCTATGTCATGAAGCACACGTATGACCCCGCCTGTGACAACAAAAATCAGCATCATGGATCCAGACATCAGTACAACTAGGCACTCAGGGCAGGGGTGCACGTCCATTACCATATGGGGGAAATTTCTGGCCTAACATTTGGCTAATGTACAAGCTCAAGTGAAAGTGATAAGCTATGCGATGTGAGCTAATTTCACAGTAGGTAACCGGCAGCTCTTCATAATTTGACAATCCTTGTCAGGGTGAGCCAAGAAAAGTCACTAAATTAACCTGTGCTTATCCCTCAGGTAGCAGTCAGGCTTGACTTAGAGGCAATGTGTAAAGTATTTATGCAACACTTAATCAGTAAGAAAGTGAAAATACGGCACAAGAGAAATCCCACCCCAAATTAGAAAAATAGAGTACATTTTAATAAACTATTTGACACCAAAATGATAAAAATACAATCAGTAGAACCAGAGATATGCAATTTAAATGTTTTAAGGTAAGTACAGTGCATAAAAGCACAAATTGCCATTCACAGATATCTGGTCATGCAAGACCAATGAAAGTCACAAGTTCAGGCCAACCACATTGGAAAGCAGGCCAGATACAGGGACCAGGGTAGTCTCACTTAAAAGTTACCTTCTCAAAGTTCAGCACATAGGTTCAGTTTGTAGTGGAAGAGGGAGCAAGGAGCAGGTAGAGCATTGCTGGTGGTCCTTGCTGTAGGGCAAAAAGAAAGACAGTCATCGTTGTCGCACAAAGATCTTGCCGGGCATCGTGGACAGTCGTTGCTGGAGCTTCGCGTTGCCGGTCACCGCGGGCTGTCGATGCTGTAGTGTGAAGTGCAGAACTCCCGTTGTCGGTCATCGCTGTCAGTCACTGTTGCGAAAAGAGTCGGGTTCGTTAGAGTTTCGTGTTCGCGGTGTGCGCGGGCAGCAACATCTTGATGCAAACAGTAATGTTCATTCGTGGTGGTGAAGAGCCCTAAACTTCAAGATTTCTCCATTTCTTACAAGAGGAGCTCAACTGACGCCACACCAAGGGGCCAGGAACTCACTTCAGAAGAGGCCAGCCGGGCTCAGACAGGCCCAGTTTCAGGTCCAGGCAGTTCCAGTGCAGCAGGTCAGCTGAGCAGTTGCAGGGAGGCCTCTGGGGCTTGTTGTGCCCATGTAGCTCAGACCAGCCAGCTGACTAGGATTTGATGTCACTCAGGTAACCTGAGATGAAGGGAGCAGGTCCAATCTTCCTACTTAGACTGAAGGGCAGGCTTCAGGCAGCAGTGCAGTCCTCTGGTAGCAGAGCAGTCCTTCTTCTGTAGTGTCCAAAGGTCAAGGAGTATACTTAAGACTGGATCAGACAGTCCTTGTTTTATACCTGGTGCTAGCTTTGAAGTGGGAGAAGCTTCTGGAGTTTTTCCCCCACAGAGGTGTCTGGAATATCCTGCTTCCCTGCCCTGATCCCAGTCTGTTTGCAGTCACAATAGGCTAGTGTGAAGTTCTTTGTGTGTGAGCTGCGGCAGTGTCTTTGAAGTGCAAGTAGGGCTGTGCACAGCTTAGCACCCCCATCCTGCCTTGGGTGGTCTATCTTACCTACACCCAGTCCCTCTATTGTGTGGCTGTCTGGGAGGAATACACAACGGCCAACAACACCTAGTTATGTGACCCAGGAACAGGCTGTAGACACCATATGGTTAGGGAAAGAAGATGCCAACTTTCTAAAAGTTTAGTAACATGGGCAGTGGCTAGATCACAGTTATATGGATCTCCATCCTCACTTGTGGGCATAATAAAATGCAGTGTTCAAAGAAGGACAGCAGGTCAAAGTAAAATGAGAAGCAGACAACTGTTTTTGTTATATCGAGACAGTCAGGCTGTCGAGAGGTGCGTGAGTCAGGCTGTCGAGAGGTGTGTGATTTTTGTAGCAAGGAGAAGCACAACTACAGAATGGAGAACAGTAACAGTTAGTGGGAAATTCAACACAATATTTTCAAAAGCTTCAACAAGATTTGAGGCTACTGCAACAGACCGAAGCCATGGTGGGAGCCCAGCCACGATGGGGTCCAGAACTGAAAAGCAAAAAGCTATTGGCTTTTCCTGATCCACAGCTCTTTGTACCAACACTCAGAGTGCAAATACATTCAGCTCATGATCATACAAAGCAAATGGTTTGGCATAATCAGGGTGCCATAAAGCGGGCACAGATGTCAGAGCTTCTTTAATTTTTACAAGTAGACCACTGCAAGTGTTCAGGAGCACCTATTCGAACATACTCTTGCAGACGTTTTGCCATTTCAGCGTACCCAGCCATTACCAAAATGTATGTACATGGGAGGCAGTTCCAGGGCTCAGCAACTTATGGATTGCTTCAAGCCATTCCAAAGAAAAATGGTGAATGGCAGCAGGGATTTCATGATCAAGTGTTAGAAACTGGGTCTCTAGTTGGCAGAGGTATGCACCCTGTCAAAGTAGGGACCACAATCCTAATCAGGGTAAGTGCCCACCGTCTGGTAGCTTGGCACAGAGCTGGCAGGCTGAACTTAGGGGGCAATGGGAAAAGTATTTGTGCAACACTTAAAACAGTAAACACACCTCACAAAAATAATCCACAACAGGTTAGAAAAATAGAGCTTGATTTAATGAACAAAACAAGACCAAAACGACAAAAATTCAATCAGTAGAACCGGAGTTATGAATTTTTGAAGAACATCTGCAAATATAGTGCTTAGAACCATAAAGCGCCAACTGGGGCTATCTGGTTGTGCTTGACCGGGGTAAATCCAAAAGTTCAGGCCAACTGTGATAGAGTGCGGGTCGGATACAGTTAACTTGTCCCGTTGAAAACGTGCCTTGGACGTCGAAGACCCGATGTGGGGAGCAAGGGAGGCAATGCATCGGCGTTGATCCATTCGGATGTAGGCGATGCGTCGGTTCCAAGCAATCATCGGCAAACCATTTACAATGAAGGTGATGCATTGTCGTCAAGCCGCGCTGCCGGCGATGTGATGTCCTCGTACTCAGCGGCAGCGGTGATGCGTCGATGTCGAGGGGAGATGAGTCATTCCGACCGGTGCAACAACGGCGGTGGATTTTTGCAGGTACAGCACAGAAAAACCCACTTCCAAGGGCCCAGGACTGAATTGGCACCATTTGGCAGGGTAGGACTCACAGTTGGTAGAGTTCAGAGGCTGTAGAAGGGTTATTGGAAGTCTTTGATGCCCCCGAACCTTCAGAACAGGAGGCAAGCTAGCAAGCCCTTGGAGTCACTTTGGTTCTGGGGATGTAGAGAAGCAGGTCTAGCAAAGCAGGAGTCTTGCAAAGTCCAGCAGAGTCCAGCACAGAAGTCCTTCCTGGCAGAATGTCTTCAGCTCCAGAAGTGTACTGAGTTAGTGGTGCCAGGGGTACAGTACTTATATCCAGCTGTGTCTTTGCAGCAGGGTGAGAAATTAATGGCGATACCATGGCATGAGAGGTTAAATATCTAAGCTGGAATGTCAGGGGACTAGGCAATTGCACTAAATGTCATAAGGTCCTCTCCTTCCTCCAGAGACACAATATAACATTTGCATGTCTACAGGAAACGCACCTAGACGACATAGGGGCTGAAAAGGCAGTGAAACAGTGGAGGGGCCAGGTATTCCATTCCTCCTATTCTACATACTCTAGGGCGTGCTGATCTGGGTGGCCCCGGGCACACCGTTCACACTCCAGTATATAGAAGCGGATGTGGGGGGTCGCTATGTGCTTCTACGAGGACAGTTTGATGGCAGTGACATTGCTATTCTAAACATCTATGCTCCGAATACAGATGACCCAACCTTTTACTCAGTGATGCAGGATCTCATAACGGCGGATCTGGATGTACCGCTCGTATGGCTGGGAGATTTCAACTGTATTGTAGATCCCACCCTGGATCGACATCCGCCCAGAGCTTGCACTAAACTGCGCATAACCAAACAATTGCAGACTATGATGAGGGAGTTGGTGTTACAGGACGTCTGACGAGTGCAACACCCGACACAGAGGCTCTACACATGTTACTCACCCACACACAACACGCATAGCAGGTTAGACAGGATCCTAGTGACCGAGACAATCAATCAATCACAGAATTTGTAAAGCGCACTACTTACCCGCGACGGTCTCAAGGCGCTAGAGAAAAAAAAGGGGGGGTGCTGCTACTGGTCGAACAACCAGGTCTTGATTAGCCTCCTGAAGGTCAGCAGGTCTTGGGTCTGTCGTAGGCTTAGTGGAAGGGTGTTCCAGGTCTTGGCGGCGAGGTGTGAGAAGGATCTGCCGCCGGTGGTTGTTCTTCGAATGCGAGGGACGGTGGCGAGGGAGAGGTCGGCGGAGCGGAGCTGGCGGTTGGGGACGTAGAAGAAGAGTCGTCTGTTGAGGTAGGCTGGGCCAGTTTTGTGGAGTGCCTTGTGTGCGTGGATGAGGAGTTTGAAGGAGATTCTCCTGTCGACGGGGAGCCAGTGCAGGTTCCTCAGGTGGGGGTGATGTGGCTGTGGCGTGGTACATCGAGGATCAGGCGTGCGGAGGCGTTTTGTATGCGTTGCAGTCGCTTGATGAGCTTGGCCGGGGCTCCCGCGTAGAGGCGTTCCCATAGTCAAGTCTGCTACTGACGAGGGCCTGGGTGACTGTTCTTCTTGTGTCTGTCGGGATCCACCTGTAGATCTTGCGAAGCATGCGGAGGGTGTTGAAGCAGGAGGATGAGACTGCGTTGACTTGCTTGGCCATGGAGAGCGTTGAGTCGAGGATGACTCCCAGGTTGCGTGCGTGGTCGGTGGGTGTCGGGGCTGCTCCCAGCGTTGTTGGCCACCAGGAGTCGTCCCAGGCTGAGGGGTTGGAGCCGAGGATGAGGACCTCTGTCTTCTCCGTGTTCAGTTTTAGTCGGCTGATCTTCATCCAATCGGCGACGGCCTTCATTCCTTCATGGAGGTTGGATTTGGCGGCGAGGGGTCCTTGGTGAGGGAGAGGATCAGTTGAGTGTCGTCGGCGTAGGAGATTATGTTGAGGTCGTGCTGTCTGGCGATGCGTGCGAGCGGGGCCATGTAGATGTTGAACAGTGTTGGGCTGAGGGACGATCCCTGGGGTATGCCGCAGATGATCTCGGAGGCTTCGGATCGGAATGGTGGGAGGCGGACTCTCTGGGTTCTGCCGGCGAGGAAGGAGGTGGCCCATTCCAGGGCCTTGTCTCGGATCCCTGCGTCGTGGAGGCGTGCGCATAGAGTGCGGTGGCAGACAGTGTCGAAGGCGGCGGAGAGGTCCAGCAGGATGAGGGCTGCGGTCTCACCGTTGTCCAGCAGGATCCTGATGTCGTCGGTGGCGGCGATGAGGGCAGTCTCAGTGCTGTGGTTGCTGCGGAACCCCGATTGGGATGGGTCCAGGATGCTGTTTTCTTCAAGGTATCGGGTTAGCTGTTTGTTGACGATCTTCTCGATGACCTTGGCTGGGAACGGAAGCAGGGAGATGGGCCGGAAGTTCTTGAGGTCTCTCGGGTCCGCCTTGGGTTTTTGAGTAGGGCGTTGATCTCTGCATGTTTCCAGCTCTCTGGGAAGGTCGCGGTCTCGAAGGAGAGATTGATGACGTTGCACAGGTGGGGTGCGATGGAGCTGCTGGCTTTGTTGAAGATGTGGTGCGGGAAAGGGTCTGACGGGGAGCCGGAGTGTATTGTGCTCATGGTCTTGATGGTGTCCTCGATGTTCACGCTGGCCCAGGCGGGCAGGGGGTCGTGGTCGATGGTGTGCGGCGGGTCTGGTGCATCGATCTTAGTTGGGGCTGTCTGGGTGTTGAAGCTGTCGTGGATGTCGGCGATCTTGCGGTGGAAGAAGGTGGCGAGGGAATCGCACAGGGGTTGCGACGGCGGGATGTCGTTGGTGTTGGAGCTGGGGTTGGAGAGTTCCTTCACGATGTTGAAAAGCTCCTTGCTGTTGTGTGCGTTGTTGTCGAGGCGGTCTTTGAAGGAGATTCTCTTGGCGGACTTGATGAGGTGGTGGTGGTTACGGATGGCGTCTTTGTGGGCTGCGTGGCTGTCCGGTGTCTTATCACTGTGCCATTTCTTCTCTAGTTTCCGGCAGGTACGCTTGGAAGCTAGGAGTTCCGAGGTGAACCAGCTGGCTCTTTTGGTGGTGTCACTGTAGGTGAGTTTTTTCAGCGGGGCGAGGGTGTTGGCACAGTCGTCCATCCATCGTCTGAGGTTGCAGGCAGCGTCGTCGGTGTTGGATGGGTCGGAGGGAGGGCTGAGAGCGAGGTTGCCCGAGTTGGTCTTCGGTGACTTTGCTCCAGCAGCGGCGTGGGATCTGTTGGGTGCGGTGGTGTGTGGTGGGTTTCTGGAAGGTGAAATGGGTGCAGCGGTGGTCGGTCCAGAGGAGTTCCGTGGTGTGGCTGAAGGAGACGTGGGAGCTTGAGGAGAAGATGGGGTCAAGCGTGTGGCCGGCAGAATGGGTCGGTGTTGTGACGAGCTGGCTCAGACCTAGGTTGGCGAGGTTGTCGATCAGGGTGGTGGAGTTGCTGTCGTTGTTGTTCTCCAGGTGAAAGTTCAGGTCTCCGAGGAGGATGTAGTCGGTAGAGGTCAGGGCGTGCGTGCTGATGAAGTCGGCGATGGAGTCGCTGAACTGGGGTCGGGGCCCAGGGGGACTGTAGACAAGGGTGCCTCTAAGGGTGGTGTTGGGGTCCGTGTGGATCTGGAAGTGCATGTGTTCGGCGGTGCTGAGAGTGTCGTCGGTGCTGGTCGAGACCCTGATGGTGTTCTTGTGGACGATGGCGATTCCTCCTCCTACTGCGTTGACGCGGTCTCTGCGGGTGATCTTATAGCCGTCTGGGATGGCTATGGCGATGTCGGGGGCGGAGGAGTCGTTCATCCAGGTCTCTGTCAGGAAGGCGACGTCTGGTGATGATGTGTCGAGCAGGTCCCAGAGCTTGACGGCATGTTTGCGTGCAGAGCGGGTGTTCAGTAGGATGCACCGGAGGTGGTTGAGGTCCTTCTTGGCGGGCGCCTCGGTGGCTCTGAGGCTGGTGTAGCTGCAGTTCCGGCAGGTGAAGGGACCATGGGTGCGTTTCGGGGCGGCCTTGAAGCAGTTGTGCGTCCGTCCGGGGTTGAGAGCTCTCTTGGCAGCTGAGATAACCCACCTGGCAAGATTCTTGTTGGATCATGCCCCAGTGTGCTGTGTGGTTCAGTGGAATACTAAAGAACAAGGGCCCCGACGTTGGCAAATGCCCCCTGAGATCCTATAAGATCAAGAGGGCAGGGCATCGCTTTCTAAGTTGTTTTCAGATTACATGATATTTAACTGGAACACCACAGACAGTAGAGGGACAGAGTGGGAAGCTATGAAGGCGGTAGTACCGGGCTGGAATGGGTCTGACGTGTGGAGTACGTCGACAATTGCAGCGAGAGCTGTGGGACAGGGAGGATGCATTTGCGGAAATACAGATAAACTCCCAAGGGCTGCCTGACTCACATGTTCAGGAGCGCACTGGTGAGCAGATTAGCGACACTTGGGACAGGCTGGACAGGTACACACTTACTTGTCACTGACAGAGGCTACATGCTAAAGGTGATAAGACAGGGCGCCGGTTGGCCTGGATATTACGCAGGGGACTGGCCCCCCCGATGACGATATGCCTACGTAACCCAGCGGGAGATATGGTCTATTCCAGAGCGGGAATATTGGAAATATTCCAACAGCACCTAAAGAAGGTGTACACCACGGACCCAGTAGTCCGGGCGGAACGTTATGTACCATTTCTGGAAGGGCTCCAACTGACGAGGCTCCCACTGGAGGCCTAAAGGGAATTAGAGACGCAACTAACTGCAGAGGAGGTATTTGATGCGCTAACCGAAATACCTAGAGCCAAAGCTCCGGGGGGAAGATGGATTCCCAATCGAGTTCTATCAGGTTTACTCGGAGAGGCTGGTACAGCTACTTCTACAAACATTTAATGAGGCGTTTGACAGGGGTGTACTGCATCCCTCTGTGCGGGAGGGAGAAGTTTGCATGCTTATAAAACCGGGAGGCGATGATCGGGACCCCGCAGCATACCGCCCGCTTACAATGATAAACTCCGATGTCAAAATATTATGCAAGGTGCTGGCAAAGCGTTTAGCTCTGCACATGAACTATCTTGTTCATGAGGACCAGTGTGGGTTTATTCCAGGCCGCAGCACAGGCATGAATTTATGGAGACTATCACACGTCATACACGAAACACGACATGAAAACGATGAAGCGGTGTTAGTCTCCATAGACCTCGAAAAAGTATTTGATACAGTGGATTAGGGATATCTTCAGGAGGTGTTGAAAGTGTTTGGTTTTGGTCAGCGGTTTAGAAAATGGGTCAAACTCCTATATACGGACCTGAGTGTCCGGGTACGGGTGGGACAAAGTTGGTCGGTGAACTGGACATTGGAGTGAGGGACACGACAGGGTTGCCCACTGTTGCCTCTGCTGTTTTCCCTGGCCAATGAGCCAATGGCGGTATGGGTCAGGCAGGATCCTGAGCAATGGGGAATACGGGTGGGAGACAGTACTTATTTAGTGTCCCTATATGCGGATGATGCATTGTTCTATGTTGCGTCCCCCCGAGTGGCGATCCCTAAACTCCTGCAGCTGTTGGACGACTTTACTGAATACTCAGGGCTGAGCCTTAATAGGCACAAGTCCTTGATCTTTCCATTGGCAGGACTGTCCGTGCCGTCACTGGAAGATCTGCCTGCCCTAGGGTTGCGCTGGGAGACCGGGCACTTCAGATATCTAGGTATACAGGTAGCACATGGAGACACACAAATATTGCAATTGAATGTAACTAGGGTGCTTGATTCCCTGAAGCGTTCGGTGACCTTCTGGAACACCCTTCCACTATCCCTCATGGGCAAACTAGCGGTGGCCAAAATGGTTGTCCTGCCATGATGCCTATACGCGCTTCAGAATTCGTTATGTGGCGTACCTATGGCAGTTTTCATGCAACTGAACTCAGTGCTGGGGTCATTATACTGGGCGGGCAAGCGAAGAAGGGTGGCCTTGCAGGTACTAACAAGGCAATACGAGGTGGGGGGCTTGGAGGCACCCGGACTGGACCTATACTATTATGCGGCTCAGCTCCAACATGCAGCCCAGTGGCTGGATGAGGGCGACAACTGGGAAAAGCGGCTGCTCCAGGGGCGAGTATAGCCGGACAGTCTACCGGCAATAATGATGGAGGGGCGGGTGCACTGGCAGAGTTACCATACATAGTATAACAAAACACATGTATCTGGCAGAAGTTTGTGGAGCAAATACTCCAGCATGCACCGTTTCACCGGGAGTTGAACATCTGGATCCTAGCGCAGTGCGTAAAATGATGGGCAGTATGACATTTCAGGCCTGGAGAGAGGGTGGATGCCAGTTGTTGGCAGACCTGTACCCTAATGAAACCTTTATTACATATGAACGGGCTTGTGAGGCGTTCGGCTTGGGCTTTGGGCAGTATCTACAAAATGCGGGTCTCTCAGAGTTGGCCAGAGTAACGTGGCCTATATACCCAAATGCCCCTCAAACATCCAGAACGCTTAATATATTGCTTACATGTGGGGGTGGGCGTCAACTGATCTCATTGTTATATGAGGCCATGAGGGCGGATTCACAAGCCCCTCTTCCCAGGGCACGTGCTGCATGGGATGGAGACCTACAGACGCCCATGGAGGACGAGACATGGAAAGGAGCTTGCGCCCTAAGGCAAACAGTGTCCTGTAATGTACGTTTTAAGTTAATACACTTCAACTTCCTGCATCGTGTGTATTTGACACCGGTGAGGCTGAACAGCATAGACCCAAGCCGCTCCAATGCTTGTATCAGATGTAATGGGGAAGGAGCGGAATTCCTGCATTTCGAATGGGGGTGAACGGGGGTACACCGATACTGGCTGGCTGTGATTGAACAAGTGAGGGTGGGAACTGGCCTTCGAGTGGAGGCCACTACAATGCATTGTCTGTTGGGACAAGTACCGAGACCCAAAAAATGTAAGATGGCATACAAATTGCTGCAACTAGCCCTGGTTTTAGCAAGACGAAGGATAGCCATAGTATGGATGAGTGGACACTCCCCCTCAGTTGACGAATGGATGAAGGATGTGAGTGAATGGTCGCTTGCAGAGGAGGTACACATGAAAGCGTGCCGGACGGATGAGAAACTGGAAGAGGACATTAGCGTGTGGAGAGAACTGTGCAGAAATCTCTTAGCTGCAGATTTAAATGCGAATGCAAACACCAACGAGAGAGGGTCGGCTGGTGGAGAGAGCGATAGCTCATAATACTGCTATGTATATGCCCCACTGACATACATATATACATGTAACGGTTTGAACATGTTTATTGGTGTTTACAATTGTCTGAATCCCATGTGTCAATGGTCTTTATGGTATATTGAACCTGTTGTGGGGTGGGGTTGCCGCCCATACGTGTCCACCAACTGTTTTTCTTATCACAAATTAAAAAATAAAGTACTTAAAAAAAAGGTTTAACAAATGTTATCTCCGGCTAGTAAATGGCTACAAATTAAATTTTGGGACTTTTTCAAATGTTTATTACAGGACCAATTCACTGGTGAAGTTGGATTTGTAATAAATATTTTGAAAAGATGACATTTAGAAAGTTACCTTTGTCCTGCCTGAAATCCCTGGAAGCTAAATCTGCATTTTGCTCCCCCACTTCTGCCACTCAGTGATCAGAATTTGGATAGGTGTGAAAGAGGTGTGAACTTACTCCCAGGCTAACCTGAATGGGCAGAGGCGATACATCTGAACCTGACAGAATTTGCAGGGGGGGCTAGGAGGATCCTTTTCTACATTAAAGTGGTGTATACTGAGACTACACCCTCACGACATATATACAGGTCAACTTAATTATCAAAAATATTTGGTCTTATTGGCCTTCTTCAAAAGTAACGAATCAGTTATAAGCTAGGTTAAGACCAAAATTGATTGCATCCATGTTCAACTCCTGGCATGACCATTATAAGGATTGATGCATGCCAAAATTCACAGAACTCCACAATCTGCCTCTCTTTTGGGTCGAATACATGAAACTATCTGACATCAGCAAGGAGAGCCAGTTTTAACTTCTGGCTCTGCCTTTTGTACAAATGTAACACAGCCTCCACGTATCTGCAGTTTTGCACAGCCCTTGAATGCTGCTATCTGCATGGCACAGTCCTCTTTCTCAGGTGACATTAGACTCTCCATTCTTGATGGTTGACATCAGGATAATTTTGTGTCACAACTTTCCCTTACAAACAAACATTGAAAAGATTCAGATTTCTGGAATTTCAAAGTCAACAATAAATTTTCTCTTTTAATCAATATGTTCTTCTGACAACCCATGCCTAAAGCAAAGTCAATAGACAACCCTGTCACGCTTAATATAAATATTTTCAACTCAACTATGTAAGCTGTCAAGCTTTACAAGGTGGAAACAGACAGCATGTACTATACATATTTATTTGATAAAATGACTCCTCAACAAGAAATGTTTTACATAGAGCAGCGATACAAGTGATACAAAAGAATATATGCAGACAATGGTTGCATCATCGTTTTAAAGGTCTACCCTTGTTGAGTGCAACTAAAGTTCCTGGTCGAGAATTTGCCTCTTTTTTTATTTTATCACATTTGCCTTACCCATAGTTTCCATCTACAGAGAACAGAGTGGTTTAGTGGTCAAGCATAGGTAGTGTTCCTTAAATAAAACACACAAACCTGATACTCCTTTCTAGAGGTAGCACCTGGGCAACTGTTATAGCCAGGTCTCAGGGGCTTATCAGCTAAACCCTTAACAAAACCAAAGAGGTAAGGGGATGTGCCATGCCTTAATCAGAGGCTCCCAGACCATGCCGTAATGGGGTTGTAGACTGTCACACATCTCAACCCAGTGATGTCAACAGGGTTGAATGTGCCAGCCCCTGTGGACGAATGAGCTTCTCCAGTTCAAGACATGCTGCGGAGGTCCCACCATAACTGCGGCGCGCATCTGCTCACCTGCATGGGAAGAAGGGCACCACCTCCACTCTGGGTAGTCACCTGGGCAGGCTGGCGTGCAAATACAGTGCATAGCATAAAGGGTAGCTGAGCTGAAGTAGGCACCGCTTATGTTTATGAACTGGTTTAGTGGCATCATGATGCTACTCGAACCGTTGGTGAGATACCTTCCATGGTCGAATCAACATGCCACCTGCACCCCCACATTCTTTCTGCTGATCTAGTTCTGACTAGTTGCCTTCAGCCCACATATACTGAACGACATACTGAGAGAGGTTGTAAGTCCCTTATTACCTTACCCTCATTCACTTTAGGAAGAGCAAGGGGCACAGACTTTTAAAACAGGGGGTAAGAATTAGGGGGCATCACACCTTATGAACCCCAGACATTAATTAGAGGATATCCAATTCAATGAATCTCAGTCAGGTGCAGTGGACATTTTTCCTTTCTAGAGATTATTTATTTTTTCAGATTGCTTCACTCTGATACCGTATAGCAACTTGAGAGTGCCTGGGGATATTGGGGTATTGTTAATGTAGAGAAAATATAAAGAAAAATAACGGATTTCCCCAAATACAGTACATTGCGTTAGTAGTATGACTCAAAAGTGTGCCAGCAGGGCAGTGAGCGGAAAGACTATATTCTGGATGATTCTGGCCCACTCTAGATTTCCGACGAAACACATAACGTGATAGTAGTAAAGGCCACGGAGCACAACCCGTCAGTGCATTTCCCCACGTGTCACAGCATGCAAGGACATTACTTGGACTGTGGCTCTAATAGTGATCAAAAGGCCACAGTGTTTTGGACCAAGAGTGAACTTTCCATTAGACAAATACGTGTTCTTGGTGTAAGGTTCTGTTGAAATCAAGGTGACATCGAAACTGGCCAAGAGTGAGTATTTAAAACTCACAATTTATGAGTGAGATATAAGATTCACAGCTTATGAGTGAAATTTGAACAATTTATTAATGTAAATTTTCTTGACCTATGGGTAGCTGGTTTTCGAAATTGTCTAAATTTCCTGCCCAACACTTTTGCACCTTTTGTGTGTAAAGAAGTAACATGATTATGTATCCTGCCAAGAAACGCTCATTTCAAATATATTTTTTGTCGTATGCCCTATTACGCTTCGTAGAAGCACCTAGTTACAAATAAACCCCTATCAAGCAAGCCCTTACTGTTTTTTGTTGCCTCAGTTAGTCTGTTACTCTGTGGACAGAGAGGTGAGATGAGAGAGAAAAAGACACAAAATAACACCACAACTTGCTCAAGAGTACAGAGGGAGCCTGCAGCTCATCCATGCCTCATGAGGAGTCAATGTCACCTTGTCACGATAGCAGACAGCAGGCCCACCTAAAATCCCACAGGGCACCAGGGACAGATGACTGAGTGTGTCCTCAGCTCCAGTTAAACTGCATTGGTACAGGCAAAAGAATATGAGCTGTCCATGGCAATTTGAAAAGCCTATCCCCTACCTAGGGATCACTTACCCTAAATAAGAACCACCGATCACTTCATGGCACCAGACGCTGAATGAATGAATGACGAAGTACTTATAGAGCGCATGGCTACCCGAAAGCATCCCAGCGCTGAAAGTGAAGTACTGAAATATCTGATTGGGATAAGGATTCTTGTTACAATTAGATGTTCTGGAACAGCCAGGTTTTAAGCGTTTTCCGGAAGGGGAGAAGCTGATTAGCTAAATGGAGGGGCAAGGGGACGGTGTTCCAAAGCTTGGCAAAGTTGCATGAAAAGGAACGACCTCCATATCTTTCCCTTTTTGTTTGAGGTACTATGGCCAAGAATAAACGAACGGAACGCAAGCTTTTTCTGGGACGATAGAAGGGAATCAAGGAGCTAGTAGCTGAAGGTTCTTTGCCCCATACTGTGTTGTGAGCTATGCATAGAGATGTAAACTTAATTCTTTCAGCCACAGGGAGCCAGTGTAAGGTATTCAAACCTCGACTGGACGATTGGGTCCTGGGAATGTTAAGCAGCAAACGTGCTGCACAATTTTGTACTCCCTGCAGTTTCCTTGTGGTGACTTTTGGAGCCCCTAGATAGAGAGAGCTACCATAATCCAGGCGGGAGAGAATAAGAGCCTGGACCATCTGTGTCCTAGAAGTAAATGGCAGAAGGAGAAGAATTTTACGAAGCATTCTAAGAATGCCATAGCTTGTAGCTGCCAGCTTCACTGCTTGATGGTCAAATTTAAGGGTTTTGTCTAGCCACATACCAAGGCTTTTGATGGTAGATTTAGGGGAGGGAGGAGGTCCAAGACAATTAGGCCAATCCAGTCCCAGACCTGGGTTAAGGTTATTACCCAGAAGCATCAGTTCTGTTTTGTCTCCATTTTTTTTTCCAGAGTTTTACATAGCGCAAACTTGACCCAAAGGTATCAGGTATCAGAGCGCTTTACACGAGCACCAGTTGCGTTACATGAGGACACATTCACTTTTTTTTTGTTCGGCACGAGGAGATTAAGTGATTTGCCCAGAATCACAGGATGTTGCGCGTTCTTGCCGAGACTCGAACCCAGTTACCCAACTCCGAGGTCGTCCGCCCTAGCTGTTAGGCCAACTCCTCATCTGCATCCTCCATTCAGCTTGAGACAAGAATATTCCATCCGTTTTGCCACTTTTCCTAAACATAAATCAAAGGAGGATGAAGAAATGTCCTGGTTATGATTCAAGGAAAAAAACAGTTGGGTGTCATCGGCATATGTAACTATAGTAATCCCATAAGGTAGGACAATATCTGAGAGTGGCCTCATATAGATATAGAACAGAGTAGGGGTCAACGATGAGCCCTGGGGTACTCCGCATTTTAGCGACAGGCTGTCGGATGTGCTGCCTCCTTCAAAGACCTGGAAGGTGCCGTCTTCCAGGAAAAACTGTAGTCAGGTAAGCGCGCTTCCAGTGACTCCAGCATTCATAAGTCTTTTTATAAGGATGTCATAATTTACCATATCAAATGCAAAGCTCAAGTCGAGTAAAATGATGGCAGCTGAACCTCCTTGATCGAGAAGTTTTTTAGATTCCTCGACCACTGTAAGAAGAGCCGTTTCCGTGCCATGGAGAGGTCGGAATCCAGTCTGGGTAGGGTGAAGTAAATTATGATTTTCTAAAAACTCCGATAAGGTCAAGTTGACATGTTTTTTGAGAATTTAACTTATCCCTGGGAGAAGGGAGATAGGACGGTAGTTGTCTAACATCGAGGGATCCAGATTGGGATTTTTTAGCAGAGATTTAACCATGGCCCGTTTCCACGGCAAAGAGACTGGTCCTGTAGGAATGGAGAGATTTATCAGCTGGAGCAAAATCTATGACTTAAATTAAAAAGCATGGGGAGTCTGAGTCGGTTGGACAACCTGACTTTACTTGAGCTAGGATTTTTATGAGCTTGTCTGAGTTCATCATTGGAAACTCCTCCAGCATGTTCTCAGAATAGGGTGAATAATTTTCATCAATTAAGGGACTACCAATGGAAGAAGCTCAGTTTATGTTTGTTTTCACTTGCTAAATATTTCTAAATCTGAGGGACCTAAAGAGTAAATTATTACATTATTGCCACTAGGAAAAGCGAGGCCAAGGAAGTCTTTCCATAAACTGTTATGGCAGAGAGACTAGAGCAGCATTCTCAATGCTACACAGACTAAGAGGGACATTCACAAGGACTTATCGCCGAGTTATCGCCACCTTTTACGCATCAAAAGTGGAGATAGATTTAACGCCCCATTCACAAGCAGGTGCAAACTTCAGACAACGCAAGTATTCCCGCGATAACTGCCGCAAAATTTACCTCCATGGGTGACACCACCAACTAACCCTAATGAGATGCAGAGTAGGCGTTCCCGTGCAAAAACACACGAAAACACCACTACACCACTTTCACAACGAACTGCCAGATCTGCGATGCGAACCAAAAACAGGCGGTAAGCCGCGGTAGCAGCAGGGAATTAACACCTGCCTTCTGCTGGTGTTAAGCAGGACGACTACCTGCTGCATGAAAGGGAGCCCAGCCAAGAGCCACATCTAAAGACCCACAGATGCCATGGAGACAATGATCATGCAGCTCCGAGACCCATGAGGGCCACAACACCCAGCGCCACCACCCCCAGGACCCGTCCCGGCCCCCCCCCCCCGGACCACCACAGAGGCAGCGTACACAAAGACAGCGGACCCACCGTAAATGCACCAGCCGCACAGACCGAACGCCAGAGGAGGACATTGCCCACTACAGGCCCAATAGGACAACCATCCCCCGCATCCTGACCCACATCGCCCACCTGCTGACGGTACCAACACAGCGCACAACGAACATCCCTCCGCAGACAAAGCTGCCGGCTGTGCTGCACATGTTGGCCTCTGGTACCTTCCAACCCACAACTGCCAGAGTAGGAGGAGGGTCACAGCCAGCCCCATCCAAGTTCATCACACCTGTCCTGGATGCCATCATCAGCCTGGTACCCCAGCACCCCCACTCCACCCACACTGCGCAGGAGCAGCTGGAGACCAAGCAAGGCTCCCACGCCATAGCTGGATTCCCTCACGTGTCGGGGGCAATCAACTGCACACATGTACCCCTCGTGCCCCCTGCCGACACTGCACACAAATACCTCAACAGAAAGCACACGCATCCCATGAATGTGCAGGCAATAGTGGACCGCCCGGGACTCCCCAACAATGTCGTGGCCAACTCCCCAGGCAGAGTGCATGATTCCTACATCTCCTGACAATCCATCACCAACCAGTGCTCCCAGGATGGCACCTATGGAAATGCAGTGCTCGTTGGTAAGTCCGAAATGAACACACCACACACCTCCACCCCACAGTCATGCAACTCACGACGCTGGCAATGGGCACGCAGCACAACTACAGTCAACATGCCACACAACATGCCAACCGACCAGACACGACAACACGACTCCATTGGGAACCTGGGCTTGCCATGCACACAACCCAGCCACGGCATGGCACCACAGCCACACAATAGCAGGATGTGAGGAGAGGCTTGGAGCAGGCATGTGCGAGAGCGGCAAGTGACTAATGAATGAGAACCTACCCAATGCCAGGTGTGGCGTGGAGGTGGCGGACAGACTTCAGTGTGCAAACCACGGAAATGGCCATGTGGACATCAACTGCTGGTGCATGGAGTGTAGTGGCCAGTGGACGCTACCATGTCCCCACAGGCTGTGGGGCAGAACGCGGAAATGTCGTACGTTACGCCCCACCTGTATGCGCGGGCGGAGTGGGTTGGCCCGGCGTACGCCAGGCCTGCGTAAGGGTGTGAATAAAAAGCCCATCGCACTGGGCGTGGTTCTCTTTCGGAATGGCCAACGCGCCTGCCAGGGCGGCGCCTCCCGGCCCGCCACGAGGCCGGCGCCGTGTGCAGCGGGGCCTGCGTCCCTGTGCGCCTGCTGCACCCCGGGCCGCTGGTCCCCAGAGCCGTCATGCCTGGCCCAGCGCACCAAGGAGGCTCCGCTCACCTGCCGACACCGGCGTGTGTAAAAGAGGGCCCACCACGTGCCGGTGCAAGCTCCAGGCCCCAGTCCCACAACCTCTGCAGCCTCCGCAGACCATCGCTGGCCTCCACGGCGCTGGCCCACAGTACTCCTCTCTCATTGACATACTCCACCGGCATACTCTTCGGCCCAGTTGTTGGTACATGTTGAACTGAGTCGTGAGTTCTGAATGGCAGTGACCAAAGGTCTGTGGCAGCGTCCACATCACTATACTCCCTCCGATCAGTGAAGCAAAAGTCTGCAACGCAAGCCGGCGACACGTGGTGCCACTAACCCTGTTCAACGCAAGCCGGCGACACGTGGTGCCACTAACCCTGTTCAACGCAAGCCGGCGACACGTGGTGCCACTAACCCTGTTCAACGCAAGCCAGCGACATGTGGTGCCACTAACCCTGTTCAACGCACGCCGGCGACACTTGGATGAGGGCTCAGGCCTACACTGCGCTCCAGTAGGTCCCACATGTGGAACTGTGTCCTGAGTCTTGAATGGCAGTGACCCCAAGTCCGTGGCAGCGTCCACATCACCAAACTCCCTCCGATCAGTGAAGCAAAAGACTGCATCTCAAGCCTGCGACACGTGTCTGTGGGCCCATACTGACCGCTGCCCCTGGCCTACACTGCGGTCCAGTAGGTCCCACATCCAGCACTTAGTCGTGATTCATGAATGGCAGAGTCCATACCAGTGAACGCACGGAGAGGAGTAAGAGGAAGATGCGGTTCAGTCCGGATGAAAGCCGGATCCTCGTTACGGAGGTGACCGAACACTAGCAACAACTGACCTGGTGCCACTAACCCTGTTCACCGCAAGTCCGCGTCCCGTGGTGCCACTGAACCTGAACCACGCAGGCCTGTGGGACCATCCAACGTAAGCCGGCGACACTCGGTGAATGGCCCCTGCTGACCGCTGCCTCAGGCCTACACTGCGGTCCAGTAGGTCACACATGTGGAACTGTGTCCTGGGTAAGATATGGAGGAGTCCACACCATTGGACACGCCTCATCGCAGGGGGCATCCCCTATCAGCACTGGTGCCACTAACTCTGTGCGCAATGAGTCATGGGCACTCTCTGGATGAACTTGGGTGGCGTCTGAGTCCATGGCCTGGGGGTTGTCTGCATCATCATCTGGCTGGGCCGGACTTGGTGTCCGACATGTGTCTGTTCCATTCATCTCAACCATAGTGACTGTTTCTGCGTGGTTCTGCCCTCTGCATCATGCCCTGGGGGTACAACTTCCACTGTCCACCGAGACACTCTGCGACAACCCCCTTTGTCATCTACGAGAACCTGCTATGCTCCCGTGACCCTGCCCCAGTGCACCGCAAATCAGCGGCCCATGGCGGTAGGCCCGTGCAGGACGCTGTGCATCCAGGGCCACTAACTCTGTGCAGCTCAAGTCATGGGGCCTTTATGGTTGAATGGGTGTGTCCTTAACGATGTACACTGTTGTCCTTTTTTTGACTGCACCAGGCATTCCATGACGGCTGGTGTGCACACACCCCACACACATCCAACACAGGTGTCACTCGACATGTGAGCCTGCTAATAAAAGTGGCCGGGCGCACGTGCCCGTAGCCAGTCCCACCATCTAAGCAAGTGTGTCTGTGTGGTCATTATGTCAGCATGATGGGCCGGAGTCCTGCAACATCACAGTGTGCTGTCTTCAGCGGAGGATACCATGTCACCTCAGCAGTGGCTGAGACCTTGGACATGTAGCTTCGCCCGCCCCCCCCTGCATGCACAAGCGGCGTGTGCTGGTCCGGCGTACGTCAGGTCAGCGCAGGGGTGTGCTGATTCGGCAGGGGGATCAGGGCGTGGCTCTGGTCTGGCCTTGAGCAGGAAGTGCGGTAAGCGTGTCTCGGTGTTGGGGTGTTGTCGCCACCAGGGCCACAGTAGTCGATGTTGCAATGTAGCATGCACCCGGAGGGCGGGCCCGCATGTACGGGGAAATGTAGGAGCGCAAGACCGCTCGGGGTCTTGGCACATGCATGCCACGTGTTATGTGTATCTGTCCTGCGGCTGCATGAGTCAGATGCCTGGCCTCAATCGCAGCGCGATCACAGCCAGACATGGACTGTACATCTGTGTCCGCCCTGTCCGGACCATTGGCCTACACTCACGTGGCCGCACACCCTCAACGGCCAGCTTCAAGGTGTTGTTGGCATGCCGCTGAACATGCGCGGACATGCATGACAATGGTGTGCCGTAGGAGTGCACGTGATACAACCGCACAGCGCACACATGTGTGGGGGATCGTGGGAAGGAGGAGCAGCTGTGAGGCAACGTAACACACAGTGAGGCCGCTCATGTGCCACGTGCTAGGCATATCATCCATGATTCCCTGGGTCGCAGACATCCCACCCCACCTCACCCACGACAGGCCTCTGTACATCTCCTGTATGCATGCAGATGGTGAAGTTACTGTAGGGATGAAAGGTCCTTTGTCTGAACTATCAGGCGGTAGCACATCTGCAGCTCTGAGCTGGGACTTGCATGTGCCCAGCACCCCCTGACAGATACGATAGCATTTGCTGGCGACTCCCACACTACGCACTGCCCGACGTGAGACCAACATGTACACATCCCACACGCAGGAGTCCTTGGTCGTAGTTAGCGTGCGTGAAATGGCCTTCACACGTACTCCCACCCCACCCCAGGCCTGCACCCGTTGCACACAGACACTGCTCATTGCTCCGAGCTGTGCCATTTCATCCACAGGACTGGCGCGGGGCAAGCCAGTGCAGCTTCAAGCAGAGCCACTGACGAAATGGCAGACCATCCCGGACACATGCTCAACTCCAGTCACGTGGACCTGTACCGTGCACGTCTGCTGCATGTACTGGGGGCACTGCCATTGGCAGTGCTGTGGATCAGTTTCCGGCTGAGCTTCCCCCTTGCCAACGTGACCTTCGTTCAGCCTGTGTTGCATTGTCGCTCGTGCATATTCGAGTGGTCCATGGATGTCTGCCTCTCCAACGTTACGGTAGCTGACCTGGATTTCGACGTGTGTGTGCGCCCCCTGTTGGCCCACGACCAGGAGTGTCACCGTGATGCCCGTTTATGGCATGCCTGGATGTTTGGCATGCATGCTGGCAACTGGACCTGGGAGATTGCACGAGTCGTCGTGTGTAGTGACCACATTGAGCCGCTCCCCGATTGGGCTTTCGTGCAAATTGGGGCCAGGGGTTGGAGTCAGCACATCTGTCCGGGACAGCTGATGGGTTACGTCGCCGACATGTTAGATGTGGTGGACAACGATCTCTCATTGGAAATGTTGGCCTACGCTGCTGCACTCGCGTTCATGGACGAGTGACAAGGTACCTGCAGCCAGAACTGTATGTGACCCATTGCACGTGTCCCGACGCCTGGTTGCATGTTGGGGATCTGGTCACATGTCCCAAGAGGACAGTGGACATGGCTGCATTGGCCTGGACTCCTGATCCATGCGCGGACAACCAACGCGGGTTGGCACTGACTTGTGTTGGTGATGGACTCCCCCGGGTTGGACATGGGCGCTTTCCAACGTTCCTCATTCAGACATGCTGCTGCATTGATCTGCATGTCATGGCACTTCTCTTGGCCGTACTGACACGCAATTGTTGATAAAGTTTCCGCACGTTCACTTATCTCCAACTGTGTTGAGTGTTGATTTGTATGCCAATGTGTGTGTCATGGCCTATCTGGGTCCCTGCCATACATGCATTGCTACCCCATCAGGGCTGTGGGTTGGTACTTGTGCATTATCATGTCCCTGTTTCGTGCTTTGCCAGATGCGTATGGCCATTTACCGGCCACAAGCGGGTGCACTTGTGTCCTGTGTTCGGTTGTGCAAATGTTGCTGTTTGTACCACATTGTGTTGGATGTTGGGGTGCTCTGCTTCCTATGTGTGTGTGCTGCATTGTGTGTGAGATGTCCCTTCAGCTCTGATTTGGCTCACCCTTCTCCCATTCAGGCAGTGTGGTTTTCACTTCTGTGCTTGTTCAGTGGTGTGATATTGCCGGGTTGTGTGACTTGTGCTTTTGGTTTGTGTTGTTACTCTTGGGCATGTTTTGTCTGCAGCTGTGCTGTGCTTAATTGTGCATGTGTGCCATTGTGCCCATCTCCCCCCGTCCCCCCAGTCCCTGGTCGTTCCTCTCCCTGTTGCTGTTGGGTCTGTTGATTTTGAGCAGTTTCCGGTCCCCGACTCCTGCCACCATCTCCAGACTGATGTGGTGGACACCATTTCCTCCATGTCATCCAGCTCCTGGTGTGGCGCTGGACTCCCACCTCGGGTGTGCATTGCTGCCTTCTGGTTATTGGCGTGTTTCTGCTTGTTTGTGCGTTTCGCATCATTCCAGCTGTTCTGGTTTTCTTCCATTGTCCTCCTCCGCTCTCCGGCTGCATTCACCTTGTCCACGATGGCCTGCCATGTACAATGTTTTGTTGGCAATGGGGCTTGTGGGGTTGTGTACTGGCTCCAGTTGCCTCCATTGTGCTTCGCTGTTGTTTTCTGTTTGGTTTGTCCTTATTTTTCCTGCTTTTGTTGTGCTTATTTCCGCCTGCCGTATGTGTGTCGCAGGCCTGGCGCTGCTTATCGCTGCTTTCCTCATCGCGAATGGGCTCATCACACGTTTTTTGGTGTTGGGGTTTGTGTTTTTAATGCCGTCGCGGTGGTTGTATCGGGGACAATGGCCGTGGTTTCGGGAGGCTATTGCATGGTACCGCCGTGTTGTGAATTCCACGTTAGCACGGGGTTATTTTCCCGCGATGTGTAAAGTTGCGTTAACATTTTCTGGAGATGTTTAGCGCACGTTCTTGTGAATATCCCCCCTAGAGGGCCAGCAACCTCTCTCTACTACCATTCATACCAGGAAGCCTAAATAACATTGCTTAGAGTTCTTGAATGTTTAATTTTATTGTATTTATTGTTTTGTCTAGCACTACTGCTGCCTAGAGGTTACTTGAGAATACTTGAAGAGAATAGTTACAGAGAGCAAGTACATCAAACACACAAAAAGTGATGGAAGGATGCTGCAATAAGTCTAACCACTGGCAATCGCTTAACATAGCATTCCAACCCATCGTTCTTTTGCACACCATACTACCTCCTATTAGTCCCAGTTATATGTAAATCAATCTAACCCTGCTCCAATAGGAACAGTACAGCCCGAACTGCCAAGCGAGGCCCTCTTTGAACCAGAACACAAGCAACCCCAGACCGGTTTCACTCTGATTAGGGCTCTTCAGTCGGGTGTAGCTTTGTTCCAGTGGCACAGTGAGCACGGGACCGACACCTGGGCATACCCTTACCATTTAGGGCGGAACATCAAACACACAAACGGTGATGGGAGGGTGCTTGCAATAAGTCTAACCACTGGCAATCATTCAGGGTGGCATTCCAACCCATCATTCTTGCTGGGTCTAATCTGAGGTGGCATTGTGGCAAAAGAACGATGGGTTGGAATGGTACCCCGAGCCAGTGGAACCAAGCTACACTAGACTAAAGAGCCCCAATAAGGGCGAAACTATGCTTGTATTCAATATAGATATCCATAATCATTAGGCAAAAGGATATATGAAGAATGTGTGATCTCTGGAGTCAACCGTGTCAGCTGAGGTGCAAACCAACAGATTGTCTGAAGAGTATCTCCAGGGACTTCCTGAATTATAGATAATTCTCGTCTGTGCGGAGGGTTAAGTAAGCAAGTCACAGTGAGCGACCGTTGACCAAGCAATGATGTGCCATAAAGATGTTTGAATCTTGCTAGATGTATGGAAGACGGGACGGAGCGTAGTCGTCTGTCAGACAATACAGTTAAGTACAGTATCACCATAGCCAACACTGAATCATTGTTTGGGGTAGACACAATAAGATATGAATAGTTTGAAGAACACAATTAGTAACAACCAGTTTTTGGCTTTATACATGAGTGAAGTTAGTGATATCTTATCCTCAAGAATAACAGTTAGGTTTTGTACATTTTGAAAATGTGTTATTTTATGGTCCCATTAATTGAACTCATTTGATTGTCAGAGCAGAAGAGTTCTGATGGCGGAGACAGCCGAGGTGCATTCCAGTTTTGAACACTTAGGACCTAATTCACAAAGGTAAACTAGCACTTTTGTGTAAGTGTACTAATTTTTGGTATTCACAAACCACAAATTATTTTTACTAATAGCTATTTTACTACTGTGGAGTCTCTGCATTTATGACGGAAACTCCACACATAAAAAAGATAGGCTGCACTATCTTTTCATGCGCGGAATGCTCTGCCCCATCGATGAAGTCTCCTCAGTCATAAAATTAATAACTTACTTAGCAACTTATGACAAAGCTATTGAGGATGTTTGCAAGCAGTGCCACAGAGATGTTGAAGAGGGTAAGAGAAAGAGATGAACTTTGTGGCACACAATAGATGATAACATTGGAGATGGGTGCGTAGGAGGTGAGTTTAACCTCATGAAACCTGTTTGAAAGAAATTAGGCAGATCATTGAAGTGCTGTTCTGATGAGTCCACCATAATGCAACAAGTCCTGTAATACATACTGCTAGACAAGTCGATATTGGAAACTGTGGGGATAGAAACCACTCAGCATAAAGCCAGTATAGAAGGCCCACATTCAGTTCTTCCAGATGAGTAGGATCAGCCCAAAAATAAAT
This sequence comes from Calotriton arnoldi, assembly GCA_963921515.1. Taxonomy (NCBI): domain Eukaryota; kingdom Metazoa; phylum Chordata; class Amphibia; order Caudata; family Salamandridae; genus Calotriton; species Calotriton arnoldi. Next base: position 481,057 of record CAWUFW010012500.1, on the reverse strand, counting down.
CTCTTTATGCTTGGTCTTGAGACAGGTTTAGCTGTATCGCCAGCCTCATGGTTCCAAAACAATCATATGTATATGAGGAGGGGGTCAGTCCAGTTCAGCCATCGGCTCTCTGCACTGTGAAAGATGGTATTTTGCCCTTCAATATGTGTTCATTCTCTTAGAAAATAGTCCACATCAGGGCCAGGATTGGTAGGCCAATCTCTGCTTTTATTTGTAATTTTGTTAATTTATGTTTGTGATGACTCATTTTTCACTTACTTTTATGCAAATATATGCTTGGCTCACGTTGCGCTCCTGCCTTGCGATTGGGTTCACTTGGTGGCCATGATCCTCACGCTCTGGTCGCTGGCTGGCGAACCTGTCCCCTGTCATTGTGTCCAGCTCTTCGTGGTTCGCTTTGTCGTCTTTTCCACTCCCTGTGAGGGCATCTACTCTTTTGAACCTTGATGTGTTCCTGGTTACTGTATCTTTGCCTTTGCAAGCAGTCAATATCGTGACTGATATACTCGTCCCCCTTCCACAGCCCGGCTCATAGGGTGTGTGAAACGTCCACCCTAGGCAGCGGTCTCCTAGGAGTGCATGGTCTCTAGGTTCTAATCGGCGATGGTGGGCTCCACGCTGTCAGCTTGCCTTTGTGTTGGTCTGTTCTCTCCTTGCATGCGTACTCTAAGGGTTATATTAAGGAGGGAACCCCCTCAGGGTGAACCGGGATGGTGTTCCGCCGATGCCCTTTCAGCATGAGGTTCCATGGGGCACACTTGGTTGTGCAGTGTGGGGGTTCCCCGATATTCCCGCAGGAATTGGCGTAAGCTGTCCTTGGGGTCAGCCCTTTCATGGACAGCGATCCTTAGCACCTTGTTCAAAGTTTGCATTAAACGCTCGACATCGCTGTTAGCTTGCGGCCACTTAGGTGTGATTCGTCAGTGTTGTATGCCGAGACATTGTAGGAAACTTTGGAATTCAAAACCCTGGAACGGCGGGCCATTGTACATCTTAATCTCCTCTGGGAGACTGAATAGGGCCAGGACCTTCTCCAGTGCAGGGCCAAAGCTGGGGAATGCCATCGACTCAACTAGTTCCACTATGGAGTATTAAGAATTACTGTCTACTATCACTAGGGTGGTGCATCCATCTGAGAAGTTGCCAAAGTCGAGGCTGACTTTCCTTCATGGAGCCTCACTTCGTTCCTCTGTAATAACTGGTATTGGGGCTCCTGGGCTGCTGATCACTTGGCAGGCCTCACACTGTTGTATAAGGGCATCCACAGCTATCCAGCCCAGGGAACCATACATTTTGTCCCAAATGGCACTTTGTCTTGGAAGCCCATTGGTGTCCTCCATGAGCTAGCTCCACTACTCGGCATGTTAACCCTGTTGGTATGACTATGCAACACCCTTGTAGCACAAGGTCATCTGGGGTGGAACTCAGCTCATGCCTAACCCTCGCAAGGTGTGTCAGCCGCTCCTTGTCTGGGCCTCCCCATTGATTACATCCTGTAGGAACGTGCTCAAGTCTCCTTTTCGTAACATCGCAGTAACGTTTTCAAGTAATGCATCCTCCATGGTGTCTTAGCTGATTTCCCAGAGGCTCAGTGCTCTTGGGCATGCTCCCCTGCTCAAGCTCGGATGTACTCCTTGGTCCGTCCTGCAACTTTCTCCACCTTGCTGTTTCCTGGTGACGGGTGCCTGGAGAGGAAGTTGGCTTGGTTCCCAACCTCAAACTGATACTGCTGGAGTTGTATCACCCATCGTTCTATCCTGGGTGGGGGATGGGGCGCCATGCCCTTAAAAAGCTGGGCCAGTGGCTAATGGTCGGTGACCACACGGAACCTTCACCCACTGATGTACAGGTGGAAATGGCCACAAGCCCTCTTGATGGCAAGGGCTTCTCTTTCTATTTGGGCATATCTGGTTTCTGTTGGATGGAGTGCTCTGCTTGCAAAGGCGAGCGGTGCCCACCACCCCGGTTCCAACTCCTGCATCAGTACTGCCCCCAGCCCTACCGAGCTGGCATCAACGAGGAGCTCCGTTCTCTGCTTGGGGTCCAAGTAAGCCATTGTCGACTTACTGAGGAGTGCAGTCTTGATACATTGAAACAACTCACCCTCAGTGGGCCTCCAGGCCCATTGGGCATTTGCCTTCATTAGAGCTCTGCCAGGTTCTGCAATGGTCGCCAGGTTGGGGATGAAGTGCCCGCAGTATGTAGCCATTCCCAGGAAACTGCGGACTTCCGTTGCATTGCGAGGCATGGGTGCTTGCTGGACCACTTGTGATTTCCAGGGATCAACCTGGATGCCGTCCTTAGTGAAGACATAACCGAAGTACTTAATGCTAGTCTAAAAGAAGGAGCATTTTCCCCAATGAAGGATGATGCAGTGATCGCACAGTCGCTGCAGTTTGGCCCTAAATCGGCGGTGATGTTCTTCTGCTGTTGTGGAATATATCAATATGTCATCGCTGATGTTCATCACTCCCTGGAGACCGGAGAGAACCTCTTAAATTGCCTTTTGGAACACCTCGGCTGCAGACGAGATGCCAAAGTTCAGGCGCTTGCCCAGTGTGTGGAAAAGGTTGCAATGTACCTGCTGCTTTATTCGAGCTGTAGTTAATGGTATCCAGCATTAAGGTCAAGCTTTGAAAACCACGGGCCTCATTGAGGTCTGCAATGATCGTGGGTGTGATGTGCCTCTCCTGTCTAATGGCTTAGTTGGGGAGGCGCAATCTATGCACAGGTGGATCTTGCCCAGCTGTTTGGGTTTTTCGGCGATGACCATCGGTAAAACCATGGAGTAGGCCTGGACACCTTCTCGATGGCGCCCAGTTTCTCCAATTTATCCAACTCAGCCAGTGGCCTTAGACGGAACAGGATTCTCCGGAGTCTTAATGCCACTGGCCTGACTGTCTTCTTCTCTATAAGCAGCTTTATTGGGGGCGCTCGAGGCACCCAAGCCCCTGGAACAGACTGGGGAACTGGTGTAAGAGTTCAACTACCTAGAGGGCCTGCACATTCCGGGCGAAGGACCCAAGACCAAGGTCTTCTACTGTGTGGCATCCGAGGAGGGTCTCAGCCTCCCCTTCGATGATGTGGAACTTCACCAGGACCTCTTTGCCGTTAGACCCAGTAGGTGACCGGTGCAGTCATTGACCCTTTGGTCGGTAGGGTGTGGGTCCCCTATAGGCCTAGATCCTGGTCGTGGATGGTGAGATCATTGGGTTTGGGCAAAGGCATTAGTATTGATGATAACACATTACGTTAACGGATGCCTCTGTGTTGATGAGGGCCCTTATGGTCATGCCTGCTACATCAACATCACACGGGTGTTGGGGGCCGTCTGTGTCCCTTGAGGTGCTCTTCAAAGGAGATGAGAAAGACATCCTCGTCATCCGAGGGCAACTTGTCTTGGGGTTGTTTGACTACATGTGCCATGGGGTCACACTTTTCTCACCCGGGTCAGTCAGTGAGAACTGTCCGACAGCTTTTGTCACTGGCATCTGCCCTCTATTGCCTCGGGACTTCGGGCCTCCGTGGCATACCTTTGGAAAAGGGGTTTTGCTTGCTACAGTTGGCATATGTCTTGCCTTGGGCTGGGAAATTTTCATGGGGGTGTTCGCCCTTCCAGCAGTTCAGGCACAGGGTGTTGGCTGTGGGCGCCATCGCCTTGGGGCGGGTGCTCCATGTCCCAGTGGGCACTGCGTACACAACTTCATTCTTGATGACGGGGGGAGTGCTTGTGCTGTGTTTGTGGGGTAGCACCATGTCCATTTCCGTAGCACGCCCCGCCGACAGGTCGTGGGATTGCACCAGGACAAAGATGTCGTAGAGACTGATGATGGGTTGGTGCAGGATCAACCCCTGGAGCGTGTCAGACAAGCATCCCTGGATGAGCTGTGCTCAGATCTCTTTTGGCTGGTCCTTGGCCGTGCAGGAGCAGGCCAATACACAGAGGTGTCCATAGAAGTTAACAATTAACACCCCTTTGCGTTGATGGACTTGGCACACTTGAAATCTGGGTTCAACTGGAGGTCGAAATGGGCATTCAAGGCCCTCACCACAGCTTAGGAGTCATTATCTGCGCCTACACTAGGGAAGTGTTTGAACAGTTCGTAGATCTCTTCCCCCGCATAGTGAAGCAGGAGGGAGCGCTTTACAGTGCTGCTCATCTCGCAGGTCGCCCTGAAATAGTTATTCAGGCAGCCAACCCACGTCTTCCATCTGGGAACGGCCGTGGCCTGGATAGACTAGCTCACTGAATGTCTGGAGCACTTCAATAGGGTTGTGTTGCAGGGGTGCGGGAGCATGTGCAGCATTGGCATCATATGCCATGCTGTGTAGAACCTTGGCGCAGCACACTCAAGGCAGGAGTGGCCTCTGTACCTCCGGGGCTAGGGCTCATGCAGACTGTCCTTACCTGGTCTTCTGCAGGCTACACTGGACTTGCGGGGAAGTGTGGCGGAGCGTGAAGGCTTTCCTGCAGGTGGACGCAGTAGGCTCTGTCCTCCTCTCTGCAGGACCGGCTGGCAGGCAAAAAAGTAGCAAGGGGCGCTGATGGGACTGCACCCAGCAGGGATGTAGAGCCTTGAGAAGCCAATTACAGGGCCTGTGCCGTGGCCGTAAGCAGTAAGAACATGTGTTCTTGTGCCCCAGGTCAAATGCCCCCAAGTGGGCTACAGGCAGCAGCGGCTGCTGCAGGTAAGAGGGGTGAGGCCGGCTGGGAGGGATTTCGAGAGACGACCACAAGGGCAAATTAAATAAATAATTACTTTTCCCTCGTGGTCATCTCTCGAAATCCCCCCAGCTGACCCCACCGCCCAACCGCTCTTACCTGCAGCAGCAGCGGCTGGCTACAGGCCAAGGAGAAGACATTGAGGGGCCTGCTGCAGATAATCAGGCTCTCACTGAGCTGGAGCAGTAGGCTTGAAGCGCCACTGGAGGTGTGTGTGCGGGAGCTCATGCATGGGTGGGCCGCAAGGGCAGTGTCATAGTAATGAAAGCGTTGACCCAGGCGCGTAAAGCTGCAACGCGGGTGAGGCCACGGGGCGTTGCCACAGATGTGAAAGCGCCGATCCAGGCACAGATGGGAGCAGGTGCCGGGGCGGGCCAGAAGTGCGGGGCTACGAGGGCGGTGCCACTGCACCAAGGGTAGAGGTGGTGGCAAGCACGAGGGCCCTCCTTATCGTCAGTGCGGTGCGGCGCTTGTTGTGTTAGAGCAGCTAATGGCACAGACACTCGCACACAATAAACTGGGTATGTGTCTAAGACCAAGGTCTTACGTTCCTTAATTTATACCCTCGGATGCGCCAGGCCTTGAGGGTTGAGGTGTTACATATCCGGGTCACTGGGGCAGTCCATAGTGGCCGGGTGGCTCACTACAGTCTCCTTTGTCATCAAATTGTTGTATGTAGAAGCTCCTCTCCGATCTCTGTTTTTTGTTTAAATCTTGGTCATGAGTCTCACGCCTCTTAAAAATCTCAATCAAATTGATGAAGACTAAGGGGTCAAATAATACAAAGCTGGTGTCAAGAGTCTTACTTGAAGTTTTCCCAGATACTTCACAGGAGCAGAATGATGATTATTCCCAATGCCTCTCTGAGTCTCCCTCCACGCTCCCAAGGACTTTTTCTGGGAGAATGAAGAAATTCCCTGGGGGGAAAGAGGTAGGGGACAGAGAAGAGACTCCCTCGTCTTCTTATATCTGGTGTCTTCAATTACTGCTACTTCTAGTTGCTTCTTGCGCAGCTTTCTATTCTAGGCACTGTAAAAAAATTTACCACATTACTAGATCTACACACGGGTTTAAACATTTAAATATTCACACTCTCTCTACTCGTTTTAATGACGTACCCCTAAGAGACTGGGCCTTTGCCTCTCTTCTGTTTAATCTTTTGGTGGTCTTTGACAAGCTCCTAAAAAGGTTTGTTTTTTGAGCGTTGTAATTACCTATGGAAAAGCAACAACAGTCAGAGAAAATGTATATGCCATTGTATTAGAACTCTATTGTTTGCCTATTTATGCTTAGGAATTAACTAATGACCTTTCTTTTCTTTCTTTTGCAGAATGAACTTGGAAGCTGGATTACACGACAGGAACACAGCACCGGTAAGGGTTATTATCTAAGCCTAATTACCATTAATTCTCTATCGGTGTAACATGGAAATTATTAGGGGTGGGCGGAATTTGCGTTGTCGCGCTACGCAAAGCTCCGCGAAACGGTAAAAAATCTCCGCGAGCACGCAAAAGTTCTGCGAACACGCGGAATTGCTTGTTCCGCCCGTTCGCGATGCTTTTTTCCTGTTCGCGAACGCTGTTCGCGTGCTCGGGGAGAAATATCTCGCGAACACGCATTTTGAAAGCGCGAACAAGCAAAAAATTCCGCAAAGCCGCGGATCGCGGAATTTTTGGCAATTTCGCGTTCTCCGCGGAACGCGAAATTACCCAAATTCCGCAAATTCCGCGAGCGGAACAGAATTTACCACCCAGGCCTAGAAATTATGGCAGTAACAGGCTATGAAAGAGTTATCCTTCTGAACAAAAAAAAACAAGGTTACAAAAACAATATTCAAGTCTTTCTTTCTTCAAGCGGTACTTGTGTGACTGGAGGCTTATTCTGGGTTGACGGGTCAGGAAACAAACAGCTGACTCACGGACGTCTCAGGAATTCTTTCACTGAAGAGTCTGTCTGAAGAACCGACGCGTAGCAGATTCTAAAACTACCGACGGTTAAACGCAACGAATTAACTAACTACTCTCTCCGAATAAATCGGGGACGAAACGCCAAGCACTGTTACACTCGTAACGGTCTTGGTGAAGTGCGCACAGCTGAGGGAGATCGCAAGCCTCAGCTGTGCTTGAATTCCTCGCGCTCACAATTGAAAGGCTGCAGTGCTAACCTTAGCGCTTGCAGCCATCTTAGTGGACCACGCATTTACTAATGCAGTCCAGGACAGGTCGTGTGTTTTCCTGCAGTAACATGGGGAATAGAATCTCCTCCTTTTACAATAATTGACTGTAGCCCCCACTGACTTGTATCCATTCGTAGACTGAGGATGCAAGTTCCTGACAGTACCCCTCCGCAAGGGGGGTTCCCCAGGTTTCGCTTTAAGGGGATATTGTTCATGAAAGGTTTTTACTAATCTTGGGGCATGCACATTAGAATGTGGTTCCCAGGATCTCTCCTCGGGTCCGTAACCCTTCCAATCGACCAAATAGTACAACTTTCTATTCTTCCACTTAGAATCTAGGATCCTTTTCACTTCAAACTCCTCTCCATCTGCAATTGGAACTGGCTTGGGAAGTGTTCTGGGCCTGAGATATGGTGAGGAGTTCTTTAGTAAGGGGACATGAAAAACTGGGTGAATTCTCAATTGTGCAGGTAATTTTAACCTATAAGTCACTGTATTTAACTTCTTCTCTACTTCAAAAGGGCCTATATACGGGGTTGGAATTTCCGATTTCCTTTTAGTTTTAAATTCTTGGTGCTAAGCCAGACCTTGCTCCCTATTGAATTATCGTCTCCTAATCTTCTGCGTAACTTTTGTACAATTCTTTAGATTTTTCTAGCTTTTCCCTAGCCAACTCATGGGTTTCACTTAAATGCCTGACCAAATCTGTTGCTGCTGGGACTGAAACTTCATTAGTACTGATCATCAGATTTGGGTGCCGACCGTAATTTAAATAGAATGGAGAGTGACCTGTAGAGCTATTTTTGGAGTTATTGTGTGCAAATTCAGCTGCCCAGAGGAGGTCTGGCCAATCCCCTTCCTGATCTAATAAAAACAGTCTTAGATACTGTTCTAGCTCCTGATTGGCCGTCTCAGTCTGCCCATCAGTCTCTGGGTGGTAGCTAGTGCAGAATCTAGTTTCAATATTTAACCCCAGGGTAAAGGCCTTCCAGAAATGAGACAGGAACTGAATGCCACGATCTGAAATAAGAACCTTAGGGATTCCGTGTAACCTCACCACATGTAAACCAAACTGTGTGGCCAATTCTTTAGCACTAGGGGTGTTTTTTAGTGGAACAAAGTGGGGCATTTTGGTAAAGGCATTCACAAAGACCAGGATCGCACTGTAGCCCCGACTGGAAGGTAGGTCTACAATTAGATCCATGGTCACTGTGTGCCACGGGTAAGGGGGTGTTGGCATTGGTTGTAGTAGCCCCTGAGGTGATTGTCATGTCGGTTTTCCCTGAGCACAGAATCCGCAACCTAATACATATTGTTTGATGTCTTTAGTCATTTTTGGCCACCAGAATTGCCTTTTAACCAGTTCTTCAGTCTTATTTATTCCCTTATGACCTGCCATAGGGTGATCATGACAATGATGCAAGATTCGTTCTTGCAATTCCAAGGTAGGTATGAACAAGGCTCCACCATAATAGGGCAAGCCATTTCGGATTTCTCGAGACGGATCTGCCAAAACCCATTGCTGAAGCTCTTCCGGAGGATGGAACTCTCTTACTTTTTCATCCAGAGTTTCACTGGTAATGGCTCCCACTATTTTCGATTCAGGAATGATCTTTTGGTCGTCAATAACCATCTTTTGTTCTTCCGTATCCAACCTGGATAAGGCATCCGCCTTGCCGTTCTTGCTTCCAGGACGGTAGGTGATCACAAAGTTGTAGTCCGCAAAGTATAAAGACCATCTGAGCTGACGCGGCGTCAGAGTCCTTGCCGATTTCAGGAATTGCAAAAACTCATTAATGAGTAAGTGCCTTCTGTGAATACCAAAATGAGTAACTTACTCATTTTGAGTAACTTACTCATTTTGAGTAGCTTACTCATTTTGGTATTCACAGAAGGCACTTACTCATTGATGAGTAAGTGCCTTCTGTGAATACCAAAATGAGTAAGTGCCTTCTGTGAATACCAAAATGAGTAAGTGCCTTCTGTGAATACCAAAATGAGTAAGTGCCTTCTGTGAATACCAAAATGGTAGTAAGTTTAGGATTTTGTCTTAAGTTAGTTCTGTGAATCGGGCCCATTGATGCTCCGTACTCACACAGACAGGCTGCTAAACTAGACTCCTTCACTTTATCTTTGCCGTGATAACAAAACTCCTTGCAGTATTCTGAGTTCATCCTAATCGATCTTTTCTCCCAATCAATTTGAGGGTTGTGTTCCGTTAACCATGGAAGTCCTAGGATTAATTGGCACTGAGCCGCATCAATCAAATTAAACTGTAGGCTCTCTTGATGACCATCTGGTAGCGCAAGTTCTACTTCCTCAGTGTGACTAACGATTGGACCAGAAGACAGATTCGTACTGTCAACTGCTCTCAGTGCTTCACTCTTGGTTTTTCGGATGGCTTGCAATCCTATCTTAAAAGCAAATTTAATGTCGCAGAAATTTCTGGTGGCTCCGGAGTCTATCATCACCGTTATGTCAGGCTGGACAAATGTTCTAAATTTCAAGGTAACTGGAAGAGTTAAATGCGGAGCAGACGATTGCAGCGTATTCGCCAACAGGTGGGAATCTGGAGTTGTGATTTCTTTAGCATCCACCAGTCCAAACCCTCCTACTGGTGGTGCCGCAAGTTTTCCTTCGGCGAAGTTTTTGGTTTCTTCGGTCAAACTTTAACAAAGTGGCCACTGACCCCACAGTACATGCAAAGGTTATTCAATCTCCTTTTCTTCCTTGGAAAGAGGACCACTCACCGCTCCAATCTGCATAGGTTCTACAGTCCGGGTGTTCTCTGCCGACCTAGTTCCTTCTGATCTCCTCCGGTCAAATCTGGGTACACTCCGGCGAAACTCCCTTCTTTTCTCGCCTCTTCTTTCCGACTGTCTATAATCCAATTCTAGGACCAAATCGATAAGGGCAGAAACTTCAGTGGGTCTATTGGGTATTTGGGACAGAGCATCTTTAAGTTCGTCTTTCAAGCCTCTGTAAAACAATGCAGCTCTTTTATTCTCTGGCCAATCCGTCTCTACAATAAGCTTATTAAATCGGGCCAGGTAGGCAACTAATTCCTTATTTCCTCGCCTTAACTCCAGGAACTCGTTGTCAGTGGCTTGAGAAACTCTTCTCCGATCAAAGATCCGCAGAAATTCTTTTTTAAATTCGTCAAAATCATACTGGATTGCCGAATCTTTGGAGACCAGAGGCAGGGACCAGGCAGCTGCGTCTCCACTTAAGTACGATAGAATAAAGGCTACCCGGGACTGTGCATCAAGGAAAATGGCGGGCCAACACATGAAGTGTAGGGAGCATTGCGTAAGAAAAATGTGGGCCTTTTGAGGGTCACCACTAAAACGTTCTGGTGGGGCAAGCGGAATAACTGGAGACAGAGAGTGTACAACCTGTGTGGTGCTCCTAGGGTGTGGTAAAGGGGTGGTACTACTAGTTTGCGCTTCCTGAGAAAGGGCTGTAAAACTGGTGCCTGAAAAATAACCGTCCATGTTGCTGGCTAAATCTGTCGTTTCTCTCCTGGAGGCCAATAATTCTTGTCTTAGAGTTTTGTTCTCTTCTCTGACAGCTAGCAACTCTTTTTGAATGACTTCTAAAACCCCCCCTAAACTCTTCAGGTCTAATCCCTCGGCCATTCTGCTCGGGTGAGTAAAAAAATTAATGGGCACTTCACTCTGTCAAGAGTCTTACTTGGAGTTTTCCCAGATACTTCACAAGAGCAGAATGATGATTATTCCCAATGTCTCTTTGAGTCTCCCTCCAAGCTCCCAAGGAATTTTTCTGGGAGAATGAAGACATTCCCAGGGGGGAAAGGGGTAGGGGACAGAGAAGAGACTGCCTCGTCTTCTTATATCTGGTGTCTTCAATTACTGCTACTTCTAGTTGCTTCTTGCGCAGCTTTCTATTCTAGACACTGTAAAACAAATTTAACACATTACTAGATCTACACACGGTTTTAAACATTTAAATATTCACACTCTCTCTACTCGTTTTAAATACGTACCCCTAAGAAACTGGGCCTTTGCCTCTCTTCTGTTTAATCTTTTGGTGGTCTTTGACAAGCTCCTAAAAAGGTTTGTTTTTTGAGCGTTGTAATTACCTATGGAAAAGCAACAACAGTCAGAGAATATTTATATGCCATTGTATTAGAACTCTATTGTTTGCCTATTTATGCTTAGGAATTAACTAATGACCTTTCTTTTCTTTCTTTTGCAGAATGAACTTGGAAGCTGGATTACAAGACAGGAACACAGCACCGGTAAGGGTTATTATCTAACCCTAATTACCAGTAATTCTCTATCGGTGTAACATGGAAATGATGGCAGTAACAGGCTATGAAAGAGTTATCCTTATGAACAAAAAAACAAGGTCACAAAAACAATATTCAAGTCTTTCTTTCTTCAAGCGGTACTTTCGTGACTGGAGGCTTATTCTGGGTTGACGGGTCAGGAAACGAACAGCTGACTCACGGACGTCTCAGGAATTCTTTCACTGAAGAGTCTGTCTGAAGAACCAACGCGCAGCAGATTCTAAAACTACCGACGGTTAAACGCAATGAATTAACTAACTACTCTCTCCGAATAAATCGCGGACGAAACGCCAAGCACTGTTACACTCGTAACGGTCTTGGTGAAGTGCGCACAGCTGAGGGAGAGCGCGAGCCTCAGCTGTGCTTGAATTCCTCGCGCTCACAATTGAAAGGCTGCAGCGCTAACCTTAGCGCTTGCAGCCATCTTAGTGGACCGCGCATTTACTAATGCAGTCCAGGACAGGTCGTGTGCTTTCCTGCAGTAACATGGGGAATAGAATCACCTCCTTTTACAATAATTGACTGTAGCCCCCACTGACTGGTATCCATTCGTAGACTGAGGATGCAAGTTCCTGACAGCTGGACAACAGTAAACTAAGCACTCAGTTAACTAAGGTAGACCAGCATCTGGAATTGGTCTCTTAAACCAATGTGTACGCAGAGTAGTTGAAAAACTGAAGTAACCCTTTGTCTTCTGTTTCCTTCAGCAGTATGTATACGGGTAACAGTGCTTTTGTCATCTGCATACAGATGCTGCAGTTTACTAGTAAAACAAGTAAGTTGCAAATTCGGCCGGAACAAATATATATCAGCAACAAGGCTTGATTCCAGCTTCTCGATTGTTAGATTGTTAGAGATTGCCACTTTGAGGCTCCACAAGGAAATATATATATGTGACCAAGGGCTAAGTGGCCCGAAACGCGTCATGAAGGAGCGTTGCACGCAACTTTAATAATTCATCAATAAAAAATCTGGCATCAGCTCAAGAAGTTGTCCGTACCTGTTTTCGTGCGTCTAGGGCACAAGGGAGTGTAATTTGATATATATATATATATATATATATATATATATATATATATATATATATATATATATATATATATATATATATATATATATATATATATATATATATATATATATGAACCACTCTTCCAATGAAGGAAAGTCGACGCCGTGTCGTTTCGCCACAGTTACTTTATTGTCAGCTGATAGTGTCAGACGCGTTTCGCCTGCCCAGCAGGCTTGCTCATCAACAATTGAATAAAGTTTTCCTGCGAATTTAACTGAAAGTGCTTCCGTGTCACATGTAAACTACAAAAAATAGATAGTGAAAGCAGACTCGTAGTTTTCTTGAAATAGATACCCATATTATTACGAACATTATTGCAACAACGCATAAATATACGCTCAATTAAAACAATGAGGAATGCATAATAATACGATCATGCCTTAAATATTGAAAAGTGTAAGATTGGCAAATTTCATTACTGCCAAATTAAAATGTATATTGATTAATCAATTACCACCACAGTGGGCTAAATTACAACATAGCACTCAAAACAGATCGTATTTCATTTCACATATGTATATATTACAAACATAGCGAGCCACATGCTCATGCTGCTCAAATGTAAATATATGATGTAAATGATCTATTTTACTAACTCCAGCCCCAGTGGGCCTTTCTCCTTCAAGACAGTGCATCTTTACCATATGATATTTATAGATCCTCTTTGTGGAAAACATACACTCCTGCTCCCACCAAACTAGTGCTGATCGTGAATGTGAATTTTAAAACCAGTTAAAAATCACAGGGTCAGGGGAACATTACAAATGAGTATGGAGATCTTCCTCCATGTTGAGGCCTGTAGGGATCTTAGTATTCAGTTTGATAATGTAACTTGACTCAAGCCTACGCAACGTTTTCTGACGGTCTCCTCCCCTTATACTCAAAGGTACAGCATCAATCACAAAGTACGTAAGACCCCCCACATTTTTGTTGTGACATTTATCAAAATGGCGGGCAACGGGATACGTCTTGTCACCGTTTCTAATGGCTCGCAGGTGTTGCAGCACCCGTTTGTGGACTGGCAGAATAGTACTCCCCACGTACTTCAAGCCACAAGGGCACTGAAGTACGTAGACCAGGCTTTACACTGTTTAAACACTGGCACATTATTCGTAATGATCCCATCTTAGGAAAATTGGTCCAAAAGAAACCTCAAATAACCTTTAGAAGGGCTCGCTCTCTTAAACAATCATTAGTCAGCAATATGTTACCGATGAAAACGGGGACCAAGTTGAGTAAAACATAGCTTACTAAAAGGACGGGTTCATTAAGTGCACTAAGTGTAAAGCCTGTACCTTTGGTAAAAACACTGTGAGTTATCCTTTGGGTTTTGCAAAGAATGAACAAAAGATAAAGGGGCAATTTTCGTGTAAAACGGAATTTGCGGTCTACGTACTTCAGTGCCCTTGTGGCTTGAAGTACGTGGGGAGTACTATTCTGCCAGTCCACAAACGGGTGCTGCAACACCTGCGAGCCATTAAAAACGGTGACAAGACGTATCCCGTTGCCCACCATTTTGATAAATGTCACAACAAAAATGTGGGGGGTCTTACGTACTTTGTGATTGATGCTGTACCTTTGAGTATAAGGGGAGGAGACCGTCAGAAAACGTTGCGTAGGCTTGAGTCAAGTTACATTATCAAACTGAATACTAAGATCCCTACAGGCCTCAACATGGAGGAAGATCTCCATACTCATTTGTAATGTCCCCCTGACCCTGTGATTTTTAACTGGTTTTAAAATTCACATTCACGATCAGCACTAGTTTGGTGGGAGCAGGAGTGTATGTTTTCCACAAAGAGGATCTATAAATATCATATGGTAAAGATGCACTGTCTTGGAAGGAGAAAGGCCCACTGGGGCTGGAGTTAGTAAAATAGATCATTTACATCATATATTTACATTTGAGCAGCATGAGCAAGGTGGCTCGCTATGTTTGTAATATATACATATGTGAAATGAAATACGATCTGTTTTGAGTGCTATGTTGTAATTTAGCCCACTGTGGTGGTAATTGATTAATCAATTTACATTTTAATTTGGCAGTAATGAAATTTGCCAATCTTGCACTTTTCAATATTTAAGGCATGATCGTATTATTATGCATTCCTCATTGTTTTAATTGAGCGTATATTTATGCGTTGTTGCAATAATGTTCGTAACAATATGGGTATCTATTTCAAGAAAACTACGAGTCTGCTTTCACTATCTATTTTTTGTAGTTTACATGTGACACGGAAGCACTTTCAGTTAAATTCGCAGAAAACTTTATTCAGTATTGGTGAGCAAGCCTGCTGGGCAGGCGAAACGCGTCTGACACTATCAGCTGACAATAAAGTAACTGTGGCGAAACGACACGGCGTCGACTTTCCTTCATTGGAAGAGTGGTTCATATTTCGGACCGAGTTTCGGAGGTCCGTAAACGCCGACGCGCCCTTTGGTTTGGAGGTGGTGGGTTCACCGAAGCAAACGTGGAGTCTATATACATATATATATATATATAAAACCTTCCGGGTGATCCATCAAGCAGGGGCCAAGAAAAAGGGAGGGGGTCACAAAAAGTGTGTTTCCCATGTTAAATCCCTTAGAGATTTTCTACACGACTACAGCCCGAAGCGCTGAACGGAAATTACACCAAATTCCGCAGAAAGCTAGCTCTTGGTCCAGAAAGAGCCTTTTTTTGTTAATTGGTGTAAATCCATTCAGTAGTTTTGGGGATATTAAAGGGAAGCCACATTTGTATATCTGGGCAGAACCTAATCACAGATCTCATGGTGGGATCTGAGTGGCTGCCAACACTTCGACCCCAAAGTGTTGGCAGCCATCTTGGGACCAATGTACATGATAGCACCTATTGAAATGCATTGTAGTGAATGGCAGGTTTTGAGGATCATAAAAAGGAGAACGTAGAAAGGGTGATAACAGAATTTAGTTACAATATGAATCAATTTCTGATGGTACTGATGGAGCAAGGTTTCAAAAATGAAACTTGCTTGTACGCAATCTTCCTCATAGTATTAATTTATTAAACTTGTATTGTCAAAACTAAACTTTGCATTCACAAACACAAGAGGGACAGAAGCTTGCTTATGTGTTTTACTAATGAATAACGCTTGTCTGTAATCCAAAATGTCCGATAAAGCGCGGGAACCTCAATGCGCATGTCGCAACCTGATCACATGGTGTGACGTCTTTCTTTGCTTGGTGGGAAACTTCTGCTTCTGCGCAGTGTGCACTAAAATGGCCGCTAAATGTTTTCACATGCTTAAGCTTGCTCTCATGTCATTATTAAATTGTCGTTTTCTTAATGCTACTAATGCAGGATAGTATTATAATTAATTGGGAATAGAGTAGGGAAAGTGGGCATACAGTGAAACGTTTTATTTGTGATTTTAATATTTTCTTCTTACACTTTTAGTAATTCGTAAACTTGGGCCTGGGTTGATGACTTGAAACTCGAGAGACAGATGGTTCTGCGCATGTGTCCTGTGTGCCTGCCAAGTGAAGTCAACTTGGACGTCTTCCAAGGCCATGACCCATTGGCCAAAGATGCTGTACTTCATGTTTCCGGAGGACAAAAAATGATACTTTTCCCCTGTAAATTGTATAACATTTGTCGTGAGATGGGTGGGAAATAAAGCGAATGTATTAATTTGAAGGGGCGGGAATGTAAAGACAATAGGCTTTACAATTTAGGCCAAATCGATATGGTGCGAGAATCCACCCCCTGTCCCTGTCCAATCAGAAGTAGTGGTCCCATATTTTAGCAACATTAAGGGGAGGTACATGGGCGTAGAAGGGTATAATAGAATATAGCATTAGTTAATTAGTCAGAGCAAGATTCCATGAGAGCGTGCTTTCACGAAGCACAGGAGAGCGGAGATGCTGACAGGAAGAGCTCCAGACCGCTAAGCTGATCGATTGCAGACTGAATCCCTGTCTAGAAGAGGTCCTGAGGAGGTGGGCGGCGGAGTCCATTAGAAGGAAGAACGGGAGAATCGAGGAGAAGTCGAGTATCAGAGAGGGGAACGGCGCAGGCGTCGTTGTAGAGAGGTCACCGGTCCTGTCCTGATCCTGGAAGAAGTCTTTGCTCTTCATCCTTCCTGGGTCCTATCTTTTCCAACTCCTTGGCCAAGGGGCTTGGTTCTCGCATTTAGGTAATTATACTGCAACCTTTAGTTGAGCTGCTGTCTCTATCTTCTCCTCTTCCTTAAACACTGTCATTTATTAGCAAAATCATTTCTATGCTTTTTCTTGGGTATTTCAATCAAGTACCGTGTTTTCTGTATTTTACTCTGCTAAAACTTTAGATAAACATTTTAAAACTTCCTGACTCAGTGGTTATTTCAGGATTATGTACTATAATGAATGTCACTCATTTTAAACTTCCCAATTAGCAAAGGATCCATTGGTAAGTTATTACTCTTCAATTAGAAGGTAATTGGTAGCAGGGACTTTGATAAAAGAGTACATCTGACACCCAGCGTAAGTATTAGTGTAGTGTGAATGTATGGGCCCAAGTGAGTATATGGTGTATGAATGTTGTTGGCTAATATTGCGCTGGATCAGTTTTCTGGTAAGCAGAGGACGGTTTTTGTTACTCTTTGTTAATTGGGTAATGAGAATTTTATTTGTATTTTTATGAACTAACATCCGCTTAAATTTTTGAGTTTTGTTATATGTTGTCCAGAATACCCCGGGGTAGGTAGGAAAAAGAATAGTGGGTGGCAAGTGGAAGCCATACTGCAGTGAGGTTATCTGTCATGCAGAAATAGTACTGAGAAGTTAAGCAGGACCTCAAGTACTCGTTAGGGACTCTATGCGTGTGAGTAATAGCAAAAAGGGTACGCTGATAAAAATTTGATGTTATATCACCTAGTAAGGGTAACATTGGAGAAGTAACAGGTACTTCTGGAGCTTGTGTGAAGAGTAGACGGAAGTGTTTTACTCGTAGTATATGTTTTAGTAAACAGAAAGGTTTTACTAAAGTGTGGAAGAAACTATCCTTTTCAAAATTAGTGGAAACTGGCACGATAGCGAATGTTTTATGTTGTTACTGAAATTTAATTAAGATTTATAGAGAAAATAAGTTTGCGTAAATTTTTGTAAAGGGAGGGTCAGTTGCCGGAGAGGGAGCTGGCGTCACAAAACGCCGCGCTGTGGTAGGTTGAAACAGCGGGTGTGGAGAGACACTTGTAAAGGAGGGGTCAGTAGTCAGGAATAGTACTGACGTCACAGGTGCCGCGCTGGGATTGGTTAAACCAGCAAGGACAGAAAAGAGCAGATTGTAAAGGAGGGGTTGACAGAGAAACATCACCAAAAGGCCGCGCAAGGATTGGCTCGGAAATAAAAGATAGCAGACATTTGATTGGTCGAAATTATAGAAGCAAAATTCTTAGTAGATAAGGATTGCATGTTAAAACGCGATCCAACTTTAACAGGAACTCGTCCGGATAGGAGATTCCTAGGTTTTGCAGAATATAATTTTGTACACAGAAGATTAGATAGAATGTACGGAGAAAGGAGAAAAATGTCATTTTTGCAAAAGATTAAGAATTATTTTAAAAGGACAAACCAATCAAAACTAGAGAAGGAATTATTATTCCACCAGCTAAAACGCCAGCATCATTTATGATGATGAAGAGAGGTTATCATACTTGTGTATGGATGGAGAATTGGATAGAATACACCAAAAATGATGGAATATTAGCATATCCCCAGAATGGCACGTTCAATGGGCGAATTCTTCAGAACTTGAGATTGAGGATGAATGACTTAGAACCCAGACCTAGATTAACTCAGTACGATGCTCTAGAAGAATGGGAAACCGAGGCATTTGAGCGGGATAGATCTAGAAGTAATAGAAGTTACCCAGGATTTTTCCCCAGATATTTACGTGAGTCAAGAGAGGGTCAGATGAAACAATGGAGAAGGGCAATGATTACAGAGGGACTGTATCCATTATTTACAGAAGGAGATAAATCAGGAGGCAAATGTACAGAAAAGACAAAACATTTAATGAGAAATGAGGATTCAGAAGACGAATTTATGGAAGAAATGTTAAGAAATCCCCCACCATATCAGGAAGGGACAAGTGGATGCACCCCAAGTGCACCACCGAAAACTCCAATGGTACCACAAGTAATGCATGAATTTACCCCGACTAGAATACTTCATGACAAAGAAAAAGAAGCCCTAGAAAAGACCAGAGCAGAATTAATACAGAAAATAACCAAGATAAAAGTACACCCTGATTCATTGACTATACCTGTAACAATTGGTCCAGTAGTTCCATTATATGGTACTCAGGGAAATTGTCCTCCACCGATACTTGCACCTACTCCTGTGAGTAATCCCAGACCTGAAGCTCCAGTTATAATTGAGGATCAATTTAGTGACTGTGAATCCACAATATCACTTATGGACTTGCCTATTCGAGGTTCTGTAAATAGTACTCCAAGAAAAGATGTACCTGGAGGTTCAAAAGATGTAAGTTTAGTAACTTCATCAGGAGCAAAAAGTGCTACCATAGTAACACCTGAAGATCTAGAAAGATGGGTGCAAGGGTCAGTTAAACAGTTCACACCTCCAAAGATACTGGATATCCATAAATTAAAAGTTGAATTAGAAGAAATAATAGCAGGAAATGTAGGACTAGAACGCTTAAATACCTATGATGAAGAAGAATTATTGTTCCTATGTAGGAGTATCACCAGAAATGTAAGGATATTTCATGAAAAATTGTCCAATTTAGCATTACAGATGGGAATAGAAATAGGGAGATCAAAGGTACTACAGAAATCCTATAGAGCAGAATTTTCAGACAAAGACTTAGAAAATATGAATGCCTCGGGAAAAAGACTAC
This sequence comes from Calotriton arnoldi, assembly GCA_963921515.1. Taxonomy (NCBI): domain Eukaryota; kingdom Metazoa; phylum Chordata; class Amphibia; order Caudata; family Salamandridae; genus Calotriton; species Calotriton arnoldi. Next base: position 461,909 of record CAWUFW010012500.1, on the reverse strand, counting down.
AAATAAGAGAATTAATGTTAGTTTTACAAAAATGGGGAGACCTAGATAAATGGAAAACTAGGTGGGCCAAGAAAAAGGAAGAAGCACGAACAAGTAGAACAGCATCAGAATATGTGATGAAGGAAACAGGGAAAGCAGATCAAATGTATCCAATGCGAGAAGTGGCGGGAGGAGGATATGTCCATGTCCCATGGAGCAGACAGGATATTTTATCATTTACGAATGATTTTCCAAAATTGAGAGAAAAACCAATTGAATGGTACAAGCAGGTTGAAAGGTTTGTGAAGGTGTCAAAGGTATTGTTGAAGGATTTAGATGGTTTGTTTGACATAGTGGTACCTGCCGATTTATGGACAGATTGTAAGATCACAGTCGATTGGCCTAGTAATGAATATCCTAGAGATCCGAAAACAGGTGCCCTGTCAAATGATGTAATGAAAAAGTATCAGCAGGTGATAACATACCTGAAAGGGAAAATACCCCCGAAAGAAACAGATTGGGTGAAAATAGATCGAACCACCCAAGAAGCCAGTGAAACAGTACATTCTTATTATGAGCGTCTATTGCAGGTGTTTAAACAGTATAGTGGATTCGAGGACATTGGAGACAAAATCATGAGTCAGTTTGTGTATCGGTTTGTTTACGGTCTGAAGCCAGAGATTTGCCAGATGATTAAACAACACATGTTGTGTTGGCAGGAAAGCCCATAGATGAAATTCTGAAATATGCGAAATATTGTGGAGACGATATTGAGGATAGATACAAGAAATTACAAGAAAAGGTGATGTGGGCACAGGTGAAAATGGCAGAGAAGCAGGGAATTAATTTGGAAAATCCGAGTGAAAATCAAGGAAAAGATTCTGGAGCGAGTGGTGATACGGGAAATGGTGAAAAATTTAGAGGACGAATGAGTAGAGAAGAAGCTAAAAGAAATTTCCTTGTCATGGATGCGGAAAATTGGGGCATTGGAAGGACGAATGTAAAAAGATTCGGAATAATAATGGCCCAAATCAAAACTTAAATCCACAGACACAGAATGACTCACAGCAGGGTGTAAATCCCCAGAGTCAATTACCACCTCCATCTGTTCAGGGTAATGTAAGCAGAGCAAAGCATGGTACCGACATTGGATACCCAGGAGGGAGTGGTAAGAATGATTATATGACATCACAATTTCTTTTGCAGGACAATTACTGTGAATTCAACTCATGACGGTGCCTAGGAGAGGGGAAGAAGGAGTGCGTACTTGGCACATCCTTACAGGTAGATCAGTCTGGTCCATATGTTGAAGGAAATGTGAAAGGTAATGATATTACTTTCCTTTTAGACACTGGTGCTACCAGGTCTACGGTGAGATCAGCAGACATCCCAGGCCTTCCTCTCTCTGGTGAAGATATCCAAGTAGTAGGGGTAGCTAATCAAAGAATTAGAACGCCTCTTACAGAAGCAATGGAAGTCAAAATAGGAAACTTCAGAGAAATGCACCAATTTGTAGTGTGCGATTCTAGTCCAGTAAATTTATTAGGTAGGGATTTATTGTGCAAAATGAACTGTACAATTTTCTGCACGCCAGATGGTGTGGCAGTTCAGACACCAGATGAGGACCATGTATATAAAATTATGGTTGCAAAACAAGGTACAGAAATAGACGAAATGTTTTCGTTAATAACAAGAGATGAGTTACCAGAAGAATTAAAGGTACAGTAAACCCAATAGTATGGGATTTCACCGGAAAAGAAGTAGGACTTATGGCAAAAATAGATCCAGTTCAAATTACGGTAAAAGAAGGTGCAATTTTCCCAAATACCAGACAGTACAAAATGAGTGCAGAAGTAAAGGCAGGAGTCATTGAAGAAATAAAACGAATGGTAGAACAAAACATCCTAAAAGAAGTAATGAGTAGCCCATGTAATTCACCAATCATGGGACTAAAGAAACCTAGTGGAAAATATAGGATTGTTCAGGACCTGCGTAAAATAAACAAGATTGTGGAACCATGTTGTCCCATAGTACCAAATCCTGCAGTAATTCTATACCTTGGAATGCAGGATGGTTCACAGTAATTGATTTATGTCAAGCATTCTTTTCAATTCCATTGCATCCAGACAGCCAGTATCTTTTCTCATTTAAATTTGAGAACAAGGTCTATGTGTGGAATCGTGTTCCTCAGGGGTACACAGAAAGTCCTTCCATCTTCAACCAGATACTGAAAAAGTGCCTGGAAAAACTAGTGATGCCAGGAAGCTCAATCTTAGTCCAATATATCGACGACTTATTGGTGGCGTCAACCACCAGAGAAGACTGTGTTGTTGACTCCATAGCATTATTAAATCTTTTGGCTGAGGAAGGGCATAAAGTCTCACCTGAAAAGTTACAGTTTTGCAGGACAGCTGTTAAATATCTGGGACACCAAATTGAGAGGGGAAAAAGAAGAGTAACGTCTGAAAGAGTAGAATTAATAAAGAGAATGCAAATGCCTGTAACCCAAAGACAAGTGCGAATGTTCCTAGGAATAGTAGGCTACTGTCGACAATGGATACCAAATTTTTCAATGTTAGCTAAGCCCTTAATTAACATGACGAAAAAGAAAGCAAAGGACCCTGTTGAATGGGAGGATGAAAGTGTAGAAGCTTTTGTAAAATTGAGAAACGCACTTTGTTCAGCACCTGCCTTAGGTATACCTGATTATAAAAGAGAATTCGCATTATTCTGTCAAGAGAGAGAAAATTGTGCACTTTCTGTCCTAACTCAAAGACATGGACTAGAAAGACGTCCTATAGCATATTTTTCTGCTACATTGGACCCAGTAGCAGCCGCGTTGCCAGGATGCTTAAAAGCAGTGGCAGCAACTTGTTTGAGCATTGAACAAAGCGAGTCAATTGTGATGGGACATCCTGTAAAAGTGTATGTTCCACATGCAGTTGTGATTCTATTGACAAGAACCCGAACTCAGCATCTTACTCCTAGTCGGCTGACTAAATATGAGAGGATAATAATGGGTGCTGAAAATGTGACCATGGTAAGGTGTACAATAATAAATCCAACAACTTTATTGCCGGACCCATATCATGAAACAAATAAAGATGACGAAGAAGATGAACATGATTGTGTACAAATTACAGAATTATGTACAAAACCACGCCCAGACATAGAGGAACAGCCTCTTAAAAAGCCAGACAGGGAGCTTTTTGTCGATGGTTCATGTCAAAGACATGAAGATGGTAAACTAACTGCTGCCTATGCGGTATGTGAATTAACTGGAATAGTCGAAGCATCCTATTTACCAGGAGTCAAATCTGCACAAGTAGCTGAATTGATTGCTTTGATAAAAGCTTGCAAAATTGGGAGGAATCAGAGAGTGACCATATTTACAGATAGTCAATATGGTTACGGGGTTGTGCATGATTTTGGCCAACTGTGGATGCAGAGGGATTTCATGACTTCTTCAGGATCCCCCATTAAAAATGGACAATTTGTAAGGGAATTGCTAGAAGCAATACAATCACCAAAAGAATTGGCTGTGGTGAAATGTGCCGCACACCAGTCAGGAGATGACTGGGTGGTAGTCGGCAACAGATATGCAGACTTGGTGGCTCAACATTGTGCCAAAACCAGAACGTCAGTCAATAAGAGGGTGGAAAGAATGGGAATCAGCTGCCAACTTATGCTGTATATGCCACCTGAAACTTGGAATGAGGTGAAGAAATTGCAAGATGAGGTTGATGAAAGTGAGAAAAATGTGTGGATCGAAGTGGGTTGCTCCCAAAGAGGAGAAGATGAAGTGTGGATCAGTGCAGATGGCAGACCAGTCATGCCAGACTGTTTACTCTCACAAATGGCTAGAATGCATCATGGAGACACACACATAGGGAGAGATGCAATGATTAGGCTGTTCAGACAAAATTGGTACAATCCCAAATTCAGGGCTGTTGCAGAGAGTCTTTGCCAGAGATGTCTAACTTGCCAAATGCATAATCCAGGCAGGAAAACGATAATTGGGTTTGGAAAGATTGGAAAAGCAGAGGGCCCATTTATAAGACTCCAGTTCGACTTCATACAGTTACCACCATGCAGAGGACTAAAATATATTCTAGTCATAGTGTGTCTGTTTTCAAAGTGGGTGGAGGCTTACCCTACTAGGAGAAATGACAGTATTACAGTTGCAAAACTGTTGTTACGTGAGCTCATACCTAGGTTTGGTTTCCCAGTGTCTTTGGAATCAGATAGAGGAAAACACTTTAATAGCGAAGTGATCCAGATAATATGTGAAGCATTTCAAATAAAACAGAAACTGCACTGTGCATATCGCCCAGAGGCTTCTGGAGTGGTTGAACAATTGAATGGCACTATAAAGTCAAGATTGGGAAAAATGTGTGCATCAACATCATTAGAGTGGCCAGACGCATTGCCATTTGTCTTGATGGGAATAAGAAGCATACCTGACAGAACAACAGTATTGAGCCCCCATGAAATAATGATGGGAAGAGCAATGAGACAAACACATGTTCCCACAAACAAATTAGTAAATATATCTGATATGGTTCTGGATTATTGCAAAGGATTAGCTGACCTAGTGCGTTCTGTCTCTCATCAGGTTGGAGAAGACGCAGTTTCCAGGCAGCCTGAACTAGAACATGATCTGAATCCTGGTGATTGGGTGGTAGTGAAGAATCACACCAGAGAAACATGTTTATCACCCAGGTGGAGCAGACCTTGTCAAGTTATATTGACCACCAATACAGCAGTGAAGTGTGCAAGATTTCCTAATTGGATTCACGTAAGCCACACAAAGAGAGTACCAGAACCTGAAGAAGAGAATCCACAGACAACAACAATCACTGAAGAAGCTGAAGGTTGCCCAGCAGAAGAATCTCAGGCTAGAGGTTCGAGAGAAGCTGACGGAGAACAACCGAGCACAAGTCAGGATTGGATACCAGTGGTAGAAGTTCCTGAAGTATACCACAGAACGAGAAATCAAACTAAATTGGAAGAAATTGAAGAAGATCAGATAGGTGAAGAAGAAGCAGTTCAGGATCAAGAAGAAAAGATAGTAAAAGATCCTGAACAAAATAAGATAGGGAAAGAAAATTGGACTCAAAACAGTGAAGATTTAATTGATTTTACACAGGGAAAAACAGGTTTAGAAGAATCCGGTCAGGCTGCAGAAGTTCACAGTGCAATAAGCCCTGATCAGAAGCAGTTAGATCAAGAAGAATCACTAAAGAGAAAGGGGTTGATACAAATGAACATAAAGAAATAAAAAGGAACAAGGTCAACATCTTGAAAGTCATTGTGGAGCTACTGAAGAGAAACCAATCAGACCTGAAAAAGAACAAACAAAAGAGGCAGTAATCAAACAAAACAAAACAGTATTGAGCAGTGAAAATAACGAGATCTTTGAAGACGTAAACAGAGAAACAGTGCCAACCAAGAAAACAAGAAAAGGAGATCATTGGCCAAGTGTTATTAAAAGAGTAAAATACCACATAACAACCAGAAGTGAAGATCCAGAACAAGTACCTGAAGTGACAAGTCAAACTGAACAAGAGAAAAAGTCAGGAAAAAGAAAAAGTAAAAGACTGAGACTTGTGAATAACAAATTCAAGGGTCCTGACTGGACTTATATTATTCTTGAAGATTTTGAAAGCTCAGAGTCAAGTGACAGTGGTGGGGAAGGAACAAGTGCAGAACTAACATACGAAGAAGAAACAAGACCACCCTGACTAAACAAAAGAATCCTCTAAAGAAAAGAAGAAGAGATAAGAAGAGCAATCTTCCTTGTCGAAAAATGCCTGACGATAGAGTTACTGGGAGACCAAAACGAAATTGTTGTAGGAGATGCTGTGCAATCTGCATATGTAGTCTAGTATTGGTGCTTATAGTATGGTTAGTCCTGATTGTAGCAGTTCCTTACCTTATGATAATAGATAAGAAGATTAATAATGAAACTAAAGGGAGGACAGCAAACATGAAGGGCAATAGAGTAGAATTAATGGCAGAAGATGAGGCAGAAATTCATCATGAAATTGCTGATAACGACACTAGTTTAAAGGTTTTCACAAAGTTATTGTTTCAGTATGTAGACACAATGGAAGTTAGAAATTGTTATGTCTGTATGAAGTTACCTGAATCAGTAGCGGAAGGATTAACATACCATCATTTACCACTGACATATGGAATCTCATGTAGTGTATTAACAAGTTTATTTTATAGAACAGGTAGGCTACAGTATTATTATTCAAACTTAGATGTGATATTTTCTGAGGTTCCGATTCGCAAGAGTATGAACCCAGTGCTTAGTAGTCAAGACGTACAGTTTATGGGAGAATTTTTCTTAACAATGAAATCGATAGACATAACACATGCACATAGACACAATCTAACATGTTCTTTACTAGAAGAAGAAACGATATTTTTGAATTTAGTAGAAGATAGAAGACATGATTTTCAAAAGAAAGCTTCAGAGCATAAGGCTCAGTTGCCACCTTGGGCGGAGAAGGAAGGGAGTTATACACCTGGTAAAGCTCAAGCTGCAATGGCTCTGGATTTCGTAAAGAAAGGGAAAATGTGTCTTCTTAGGTTAAAGACTGATTATAACAATGTTTTCATCGGTACCAGTGAATGTGAACACAATTTTTAATTCTGGGAGGTTGGGGACTCAAAGGAGGAACAGATTCAGTTTTTCCTGGAATTTATTATGTATGCGGGAATAAGGCTTACTTTAGGCTTCCTGCAAGGTGGTATGGAAGTTGTTATTTTGGAATAGTTTTTCCAAAGATATACCACGTAAAAGAAACACTGGAAGCAATGAAAACAATAATGAATTAATACGTAGTAAAAGAGCTAGTTTTTCAGAAATTGTAGGTGATATATTTGGTGCATTGATACCTTCAGTGGGAATAATTCTGAACTCAAGGAAAATATGTAAATTGTCTACAGTGGTTGATCGCTTATCAACGGATACTGCTGGAGGTTTTCTAATGATTAATACGGAGATGGTTGCGATTAGATCTATGGTGATGCAAAATCGACTTGCTCTTGACATTCTATTGGCAAAAGAGGGAGGAGTCTGTAAATTATTGAAGACGAAACATTGTTGCACTTATATTCCTGATAAGAGTGCAGAAATTGGAACGTATATTCAGAACATAACTAAACTTGAGAAAGAACTTAAACCACTGGAAGTTGATAGTGTATGGGAAAGATTGACAAATAGTATTGCGTCAATTGGAACCTGGTTTGCTAATATAGGGAAAGGACTTATAGGTCAAATATTAGTACCCCTAGCAGGGATAGCAATAATAATATTGGCAATAACAATATGGTGCAAATGCTGTAGAAAGAATGGAACATATAAAGTGACAGGAAAAGGAAAGAAGAGAAAACTAGATGAAATAGAACTTGAAGAATGGAGAAGTGATTTATACAAAAAGTTGAAAGGGGATGTGAAAAACAGAAAATGTAAAAATGAGAACGAAACGAATTGCTAGAAGTTGGCATCTGATTGAGGGTAGTATTTTTGATGGCTCAGAAACGCCATCAGAGAGGGGATTGATGGAGCAAGGTTTCAAAAATGAAACTTGCTTGTACGCAATCTTCCTCATAGTATTAATTTATTAAACTTGTATTGTCAAAACTAAACTTTACATTCACAAACACAAGAGGGACAGAAGCTTGCTTATGTGTTTTACTAATGAATAACGCTTGTCTGTAATCCAAAATGTCCGCTAAAGCGCGGGAACCTCAATGCGCATGTCGCAACCTGATCACATGGTGTGACGTCTTTCTTTGCTTGGTGGGAAACTTCTGCTTCTGCGCAGTGTGCACTAAAATGGCCGCTAAATGTTTTCACATGCTTAAGCTTGCTCTCATGTCATTATTAAATTGTCGTTTTCTTAATGCTACTAATGCAGGATAGTATTATAATTAATTGGGAATAGAGTAGGGAAAGTGGGCATACAGTGAAATTTTTATTTGTGATTTTAATATTTTCTTCTTACACTTTTAGTAATTCGTAAACTTGGGCCTGGGTTGATGACTTGAAACTCGAGAGACAGATGGTTCTGCGCATGTGTCCTGTGTGCCTGCCAAGTGAAGTCAACTTGGACGTCTTCCAAGGCCATGACCCATTGGCCGAAGATGCTGTACTTCATGTTTCCAGAGGACAAAAAATGATACTTTTCCCCTGTAAATTGTATAACATTTGTCGTGAGACGGGTGGGAAATAAAGCGAATGTATTAATTTGAAGGGGCGGGAACGTAAAGACAATAGGCTTTACAATTTAGGCCAAATCGATATGGTGCGAGAATCCACCCCCTGTCCCTGTCCAATCAGAAGTAGTGGTCCCATATTTTAGCAACATTAAGGGGAGGTACATGGGCGTAGAAGGGTATAATAGAATATAGCATTAGTTAATTAGTCAGAGCAAGATTCCATGAGAGCGTGCTTTCACGAAGCACAGGAGAGCGGAGATGCTGACAGGAAGAGCTCCAGACCGCTAAGCTGATCGATTGCAGACTGAATCCCTGTCCAGAAGAGGTCCTGAGGAGGGGGGCGGCGGAGTCCATTAGAAGGAAGAACGGGAGAATCAAGGAGAAGTTGAGTATCAGAGAGGGGAACGGCGCAGGCGTCGTTGTAGAGAGGTCACCGGTCCTGTCCTGATCCTGGAAGAAGTCTTTGCTCTTCATCCTTCCTGGGTCCTATCTTTTCCAACTCCTTGGCCAAGGGGCTTGGTTCTCGCATTTAGGTAATTATACTGCAACCTTTAGTTGCGCTGCTGTCTCTATCTTCTCCTCTTCCTTAAACACCGTCATTTATTAGCAAAATCATTTCTATGCTTTTTCTTGGGTATTTCAATCAAGTACCGTGTTTTCTGTATTTTACTCTGCTAAAACTTTAGATAAACATTTTAAAACTTCCTGACTCAGTGGTTATTTCAGGATTATGTACTATAATGAATGTCACTCATTTTAAACTTCCCAATTAGCAAAGGATCCATTGGTAAGTTATTAGTCTTCAATTAGAAGGTAATTGGTAGCAGGGACTTTGATAAAAGAGTACATCTGACACCCAGCGTAAGTATTAGTGTAGTGTGAATGTATGGGCCCAAGTGAGTATATGGTGTATGAATGTTGTTGGCTAATATTGCGCTGGATCAATACCATACTCATTTTAGGAACTGTGGTGTGTTCTAAGGTGATTTTACCCTGTGAAAAAGCCTTCTGCTGGGATTTCATGAATCATGTTTGAGAAAAATAAAATCACCTGATAAAGGTTATGGAAGGTGCTCCAGGAGCTAAAATGAGACCATATTTTGTGTAAATTCACACTATCTTTCTCAGCCATATGAGAATGAAGTCTGACATTCTCTGTAAAACGTATACTTCCAACAGGAGTAGCCTGTCAGTTGATTCCCTTGTGTTCTACTGTAGCCTCGGAGAGTGTTCTAAAGAACAACTAGAGTGCTAACAGTCTAATTTATGACAAAAGTATCGCACACCTGAAGCCATTTTAATTGAATCAAACTGGTAAAACTTAAAACATTAAATTTAGAAAGTAACAAAATGAAGGGGTTTATTTTGTCATAGAAATTATGGTTAGTGCTGTAGAAAGAAAAATTATGACATATTTTATGTGAGTTCTCAAATATCTTCCTCTGCTATTTCATTAAAACATTCTGACACGCAGACTGTAACATGCACTTTAAACACCAGCAGAAGCCTGCCAGTTAAGTCCATGGTGATCTGCAGCTTTACTTCAGTGTTCTAATGAGCAACTAAAGTGCTAACATTCTGAATTTATGCCAATAGTGGGGTACAGCTGAACACCATTTTGATGGAATCGAAGTGGAAAACTGAAAGCATTTTCTACTAAGGATACTGTGGTAAATGAGGAAATTCAGGAGCTTCATAACAAATAAGTCTCCCATGATGGGCACCAGAGACAAAAGAGCCCAAATGTAGCCCAAATATCACCCAGATGTAGCCCAAATAAAACCCAATGGCAGAAGTGTGCAAAACACTTAATTCTTTTGTTTTTTGCCTTTTTATATAGTGCAGATTTGACCCGAAGGGATTGGATTTATTTTGGTTTTAAGTATGGAGTTTTAGGTATGGGGAGATTAAGTGATTGCCCTGAATCACAGGATGTCAAGCTGATGCTGAAACTCGACCTGGTTCCCCAGTTGTAAAGGCTGCAGCTCCGGCCATAACACCATATCCACTCCCCAAAGTGTAACATATAATCAACTGGATAAAAAAACATAAAGATAGCAAATAATTTAGAAGTGCTTGGTCGCTATTTGAGAACTGAGAAAATATGCCCTCATTTCAGTTTTTTAGAGCACTAACCATAATTTCTATGGGAATAAGACCCTTTGCGGTGATGTTATTTGGAGAGAATGGAACACGATGAAATTGGCAGCCTCTGTGATTTAAAAGTGTTCCATGCCTCCCAAGTGACAGTTACACTCTCTGCCCCTTAATAGTAAGACGTTATATATGTTTTTATTAGTAAACATGCTTATTTTACATTAAAAACGTGGGAATCATCATTGCAGTATTGTCAACAATGAAATAACAGAAGGTACTTCTGGAAAAAAAAACTGTAAGTATTGTTTACCGATTTGTGTTGTGGCATTATTGCTGGATATTTAAGATGAGGGGTACAGAGTCAGTTCAAACGCAGCGCGCCATCACAATTAAATATAGTCAGTCAAGGATCCTATTACTTAGGGAAAAATTGAGTAGAAAAAGTGTATTTTAGAGGCATAAGGAACGTGTGCGCGTACAGCGGCCTCATCAGAACTTTCAGTTTGACCGGCACTGCTGAAGCACCTCAGATTCTACTCGCTGTTAGAAGTGTGGCTCAGGTTTAATTGCCTTCGGGGCGTTAATGAGATGCAGCAAGATGCATTCAGCCTTGTGCGTGATATTTTAATCAATATCTAGCATGGCAAAATCGTATAAGAAGTCCTACCTGCTGTGTAATGTCAGGACTGTTTGTCAGCTTTCTGATTGAGCCACTGCTGTGTAATCTCATCAGGCCCGAGATTATTTTATCTTTGGAAGCAACACGAAAAGAGGGCTAAACTATTCGTCTACCATATTGGAAAGGGTGAGTTTAAATGTAACCCAGTGCACATTAGAGCGATTTGCATGCTTATAAGTTATACAAGTATATCTACTTTGACTGGTGTTAAAGCATAAGGCAACATACAACTTTCTGCATGCTATTGTGCAACCCCAGTGATTTGCACACTTTGCCAGTGGAAGTATATGGTGCAAAGTACAGCTATTAGCTGGATCACACTGTGCAAATTGGGAAGTAGTCTGCTAATTGGTATATCCACAGTACAGCTTGCAGAGTACAGCTATTTGCACGCTATTTTTTTTTCTCTCTTTCTTATATCTTGAAAGTCAAATTGGAGAATTGTGGGAAGTAAAAGAATGTGTTTATCTACCGTGCAGAATACAGTCATTTGCACACTTAGTAAGAAGAAAGAAGTTTTGTTTTTACTTTTTCTCATATTGTTCAAGTCAAAACTTTATTAACAGCAACAATAATCATTTTCAGTTCACACAATAAAGATGCAGAATGTAACACTGCCAGCACTCTTTCTTCAGGAACTGGCTGATCCACCATTGGAATGGAAATTATGGCTGAGGGCGTTCAAGGTTTACCTAGGAGCAATGGAAGGCAAAAGATTTAGACCTGAATGAAAGAAGAGCTTAATGTACTATTATTTAGGAATAGAGGGTCAGAATGTGTCTGACCACTTAGCAGCTTATAGAGGATGAAGACTTGGATGAATTTGAAGTAGCAGTAGCACAATTGGACACATTTTACAAAAAACAAAACTTTTTGGTGCATAAGTACACATTTTTTACTAGAATGCAACAACCTAATGTAGTGTAGTTCCTATTTCCCTAATAGGCTCTGCGCATTGGAATAATATAACCTATAGGCTTGACATAGGACTAAGGTCGGTATGTCCCTATCGAGTATATTAAACTTAATTACTTGTGCCAGCTAGCTCAGAGGCCACTAGAAACTTGTTGAGAACAAGAAGGGAGTAGTTTCTGGCAACCGAAAAACATGACAACTTTGTTTCTCTTTAGAATCGGAACACGTCTCAGAATCGTGGAAACAATAGATAACAGTTTCACTCAGTCAATCGTGCATGCTTAGTTTCTACAGAGTTACACAGAAAGGAAAGACGGGCGTGTCAATAAAAGGGTTTTATTGAACAGTCTTGTTTCTCGTGTAAGAGATATGTGCTGTTACGATCACAAGACAGTATGCAAGATAAATAATGTACAGCGTAAGCAGTAGAAATAAATAATACTGCGCTAGCATTATCTTTTAGCATATATTCACGTACATAAATAACATGAGCTAAAAATGCGAGTACTCATACAATGCGTCTCTAAGCTAGTTCTACCCCAATGTACCTAACCGGATCTAGGTGTAGGGAAAGGTAGAAGTAGGTGGAGTATTCTCTAGTCTGGTATACTAAGAGTATGTTAAGTCTAGTATGCGAAGTATGGTATGCCAAGAGTCCCTCTAGGATCTAGTCAGCTCCATACCTGGAGAATGAGAGAGGTGGGACTCTCTTGCCGGATTTGGAACTCTCACACCCTGCGAAGGGAGTCAGAACACTGGAAGCTGGATTCATCTGCGTGCAGGAATGACAGCGTCTTCTCGGTGCGTCAAGCCGGGATACGGGCTCCTCTGAAGTCGAGGTCTCCTCTAACTTGCTTGGGCAAGGGAAGGTATATTTATACCTGGTAGGTGCCTTGGATTGTTAGCATTGACGTAAAGTCGGACAGAGGAAGACGTCAGGAATGAACCCTTAAGGTATAACGGTTCATACATAATAGATGAGTTCTTGGAGAAATCAATAGTCCTGTGCTAGGGGAACTCCCGAAGCTCAAGGGTCTGGTTTCTAAGAACTCGTTGTGACGTTAGGGTGGACGGATGTCGGTGACCATGCCTGTATTTGGAGGGCACGGTTAATGCCTAAATAAGGACAGGGATTCTATGCCTATATAAGGGCAATGCCAATTGTGCCTAAATAAGGACATGATTCAGGAAAACCTATATACGGACACCTAAAGCGGAATACAACACCCACTCCACTTTCGAATGAACGATAATACTAAATGCTAAACATTTAAATGCTAAACATAAAATTGAGTACCACATGTTGCTAAAAACATTTCTAAAAAGCATTGTAAAAGAAGCTCAAAACTGTTGAAATGCAATAGGTACTGTACATTTAAAGCATCGTTTTCATTCTAAGCATATAATGGAAGTATAATGCAACGTGAATGAAACAGAAATATATACATATGATGAAATGGTCGATAAGTTCTCAAAAATCAAAGCCATTGCATATCATGGAATTAAATGAAATGTTAGACAAGTAAGGTGACAATGTGTCCCTGGAAGTATTCAAAGAAGTCCGTTTTATAAGACTAGTTCTACTGTAAGCAGATTGTTCATTTGCCATGTCATTTCTATATATAAAAAAATGTAAAAAGAAAAAGTTCAATTTCTGGGAATAGTTCCAAGTTTTGAAAATATGAAGGCCAAATTTCATTGTTGCCCTGGTACACTGTGAGCCGAATCAAAGTCAGTGTATGGGTCTGGCGTAAACATTAGATCATCTATTTCCGTAGCCAAAATATCGTCCACTGAAGTTGGTGACATTTGGAACACCTCATTCAGAAAGTTAATTGCACAGAGATGAGAAACATCGCCTTCAGCAGAAGAAGCAATGTTCGCGGCCGTTGTTACCTGTGTGTCTGTTGATCCATCTCGTACCTCAGCAGCAGCCGGAAGTGTCTGTGAGATCTTAATGAATGCCGTCATCAGGATTGGTAGCCTCTGGGGACAACACACAGCATGGGCCGTTATCGGGTCCAGCAGAGTATCGACATCCGTTGGCATGACTGATGGGAGTGTTAGACAGGTGTCTAGCACGCATTCTTCACCGCAAAACAGGCAGTGTAGAACAGGTAAGATGCAATCTTGCCAGATTGGTCTGAATGACAGGAACCACGTTGTATTAAGTTCCCGTAGACGAGGCATGCCCAAAAGCTGTACTATTCGCTCACGGCATTTCCGTTCAAGGGGGGCTTTCTCCACATCGCTCGGAGTGATGTTGGCGAATAGGCTTGCCATAGCGTAGTAGGAGGAATAGAAACAGAATTCCTGCAACAAGTGCTAGAATTAACGGCACACCACCAAACACAGAATGTGCGAAGTTTGGGATGATTCTGAGGACAGCCTGGAAAGGTGCTAATAGTCCGGAACAGATGGTCTTAAATACATGTACAATTCCGCTTGTATCAGACATGTTAAAGATACGTCCTATCATTTCTACGAAATGTATAGGGCAGTTTGTACGAATTAAAGCCTGTATCTCAGCCGAAGTCCTTGCAACTTGTAGATCATAGGTTTCTTTGGCCGAGGTCGAAGGCACTGATTGTTGTATAAGCATGGCTTTCATTCTGCTTAAAGTATCAAATCGTATAAAAGAGACATTCAACGAAGGCCATAAAGGCGACTCCCTGACTGTGTCTATTGGGGCAAACAATACTTGCATACAGCAAGTGACCCTGGAGTTGACTGTTACTAGATATGGGATGCCTGGCAACATGCCACAGCAACTCTGATCATTCAACATGAGGTAACTCCCATTAGAAAGTTGGCCAAATGTTGGATTAATCACAGCAGCTGGTGTACCCTGCTTGTGGCAGGACAAATTTGCCACAGAACCATTACAAGCCCCGTGTAAAGATATGTCCTGACAAATCAGTGAACCGCTTAGTGCACTTTCACAGTGTGTACTGCTTAGAAACACTTCACGATCCCCACTCCAACATCTATATGTGTAAGGTAAATTCCAGGATGTCTTAATGTATTCTTTACCCAACCTTTCATATTTGCCTGCTTGCATCTGTGTAAGGCAATACTGAAACTGAAAAGTAGTCACAGGTAGACTAATTTTGCCATGAATAAGCCATTCTGTAGCTGGTTTTTCTGCCACTGTGAATGGTAATTTTTCAAGTTTTTCAATGCTCAGTACTGTATACTTTGCTCCCCTTTGTGCCAGTTCGATCTGTTTATCAGTTAGATTGTATTCTGCAAACAGAGCCGTCGTGTTGATAAAATGCCAAGGCACATAGCCCGCACGCAAAGATTGCAGCGTCCAGCTTAATAACATAATAGAACGCAACTGAGATTGGCCTTGCTGTAACATGGCTAAATCTTGTTCCAGTATGTCGATAGCAGAGGATACAATACTGTCCAATGAATAAATTCTGGAGGACAAAGTTGTAAACCCATTGTCGACCACAGAGAGAGTTTTCTCTAAATTAATACGATCAAGTTCACGTATTCGTTCTGCGGCCTCCATCTGTGACACCTTCCATGCTTCATTATAAGCAGCATAGATGCCGGCATATATGAAACGTTTTTGACGCGGTTTTATTGGTCCAAGCAAGAATTCCCTACGGTCTGCGTCTTCTTTAAGTAAAGATAAGTGTTGTTTCACATCCTTAAGTGTAGATTTTTGCAGCCAATCGAGGCATAATTTTCCTACACTGTATGTTGTTAGTACCCCCGGATGCTGTCTTTGGACGTATCGTGGTTCTGGCCTATGAATAGTAAACCCCTGTGTTTTATTCAGGAATCTCTCTTGACAGTTGTTTGTGTCTGTGGGCCAGATCAACCATTTTCTCCAATCAGGATTTGTTCTGTTGAGTTGTAGTATTGTGTCAAATGTAACCGCTGCCTGTGTATTGTTATTACTGGCAGGTGTTGGTACAGAAGGAGTTTTCATGTCTTTGATCTTGGCTAAACCAAGGCAAGACGTTTGTTGCACAGTGTCATTCAAAAACATTATTTGCTGAGGGACGATACAGGCTCTAAACAAAGCTTCTATCCCCTGCACTTGCCAATCTTTAGTACCCCAGACAGATTTTGTGTCTATTGTGTCTTTCCATAAGTCGAAACCACGTCTAGACAGTTGGGCAATAAATGCTGCAGAGTAAATCTGTTTTGTATTAGTTAACATAATTTTCAGTCCTGTTTTGTTTACATTTTTATAGTAAAATGTTTCTGGATCAGATGTATTGTATCCTGAAAAATATGGAAACTTTTTAGCAAATGTTTTTGAACTACCTTTTGGTGGTGTAGGACAATGCTCCCACTGGTTAAACATAAACACATTTCTAGGTGTTGCAGATTTATGCAAAAAATGATGACCATAGTGGTTATAGCAATACAGCTGTTCATAGTCTGATGAACCCTCTAAATATTCATTATTAGAAAATGCAGCAGACTTTTCTAGGTCAAACATCACGTTATTTACAGTTTCAAAGTCCCAATCATCAGAATAGGTACTGGATGAAACAAAATCACTTAGTGAGATCTTAAATAAATGTGGAATGTTCAAATGTTCCGTAGGGCCGAAAATATCGAAATCTGTTTTGTCCCACACTATACCATCCTGTATAGGAACGGCTGTGATGTTCACTGCAGACAAGTCTCTTGTTTCACGATGGGATGATTTGTGAGGTTTCAAAAGTAAGTTCACTTCTTTTCTTTCAGTGTTCACATGGATATATCTGCCATTTATAAGCACGCTCATAGTCATAACCAAAGCTAGCCAAAGCAGGAAGAAAAATATTCCAGAAATAATCCATAGTTCAATGCATGGTGAAACCAGATAAGTCTTTCTTAAAAAATGTAAAAAGTCTTGTACTTGCTGTTTGAAAGTTAATGATGCTGGCGACGTCTCGGGCTCACTCAGATCCTCAGAAAACGTATCAAAGTTAATGAAATAGCCAGAAGCAGTTCTGTCAATTGTTGGAATTGCATCAGGATTTGTAGAAATCGCTGGAACCAGTTGATCACTTGTTACATTGGTGTAGACAGGTGTATTTGGATGAACTGTTACTTGAGTTTCAAGAGGGATGAGTTCCATAGCATTGTTGCTCAGTCCTTCATCTGTTACTGCTGAATTCTCAATGGTTATCAGTCTTTCAGTCTGAACCTCTTGGATAGTAGCGAGAGGAGTGTGTCTGCTACTAGGTCGGAGTCCACGAGGCCTACTATTTATTATTGGCCACATACTGTGGTTTGATGAGGTCGATGGACACAAATCTTTTCTCAGAAGTACTGTTCTTGTTCCGTGTACGGCTAGGACAGGTACTGGTTGTCTGTAAGAAGGTCCAAATTCCTTCTTGTCCGCAATTTTTTCTCTGACTAGATCCCCAACTTTTGGAATCCAGACAGGCCTTGCTGGGACCGCCGGTTTTTCCCCAGTGGTGGTTGGCTGCAGGAATACGTTGGTTTGTTTCGATCTTTGTTCATTTAGATCCTGTAAAACAGCCAAACGATCTTTGATATCAAAGGGTTATTTTCCACCACTGTGCCTCTACAATCTAGATCTGGCACCCACATTCTTGTCCCAAATAGGACCTCATATGGAGTGACCCCCCCTAGAGAACTTCTTGGCAAATTATTTAATGAGCGTTGGACCCCATAAAGATGTTTGACCCACCCATCACCCGAACCTAATACCCTAGCTGTTATAGACTGCTTTATGTCCCGGTTTTTCCTTTCCACAACAGAATTTCCCTCAGGATGAAACGGAGAGGAGTACCACAATGCAACGCCCAGACTGGCCATGGCTTCTTTGTAAGCTCGAGAGCTAAACGCAGGGCCCTGGTCAGAATGTAGCGTGCCTATTGCGTATGTGCCGATAAAGACTCGCAAGTCTTTTATAACAGTTCGAGCGTCAGCCGAGCGCTGAGGCCATATCCATAGGAACCTTGACTTAGTATTTGTGGGATTGCAGTTGTCCACAAGGACGCCTGTGCATAGATAGTCTAATGCTGTCTAACAATGGTGTCTGTCCCTGGCAGGCTACTTCATAGCATGGTGTCTGGTGGCGTTCTGCATCTCGCTGTACCTACAATCTATGCAGTCATTGATGAAGATGTGAATCTGTGTATTCATTCCAGGCCACCAGTACATCTCTTTTAATGTCAATATTGTTTTAGAGATCCCTTGATGTGTCAGACCCTCCCCCAGATGTGCTTCATAAATCAAAGTTGCTCTACGTTCCATGTTTGGAATTACCCTATCCCCCACTCCAGGGATTCGAGCAAAAGGAACGTTGTTCGCATCAATTACATAAGAGTACTTGAGTGGAAACTTTTTTGGTAATGCTGCACCACTGCCTTTGCTTGTAGCATTGACAGCCAACATTATCTCACTGTCTATTCTTGTGTTTGAACGAGTGATCGCAGCTACGGAAGCCGTCTGAACAACCCCCTTTGCGGCTTCATCAGCAAATGAATTCCCTGCAACGTGAACGCCATCACGTTGATGACTCAGTGTATGGATCACGTGAGCCTTTGGTAGTTCGCTTTTTAACTGAACTACTTGTTCCCAAAGCGTTTTATGCTTTATTGTGCCACCCTTTGCATCTTTGAACCCATTTTCAAGCCAAGTTTGTATATATTCATTATACGACTGCACACAGTAGAAAGAATTGCACACTATTAGTGTGGGGAATTCGCGATCTGTACTTTCAAGTGCCAGTTTGAATGCTTGTAGTTCAGCTCGCTGAGCTGTACAATCTCCTAGAGATTGGGTTTTTGTGACCATAGGTCTGAAGTTGACATCGCGCATGCGACCTTTAACGATTGCGCACGCTGCACTGTAAGCTTGCTTACTCCCTGTTGCGGGTTGTGCGGATCCGTCAGTGTAAATTATGAATTCGTACTGATCGAGAGGCAGAATCTCAGTGGGCAGAGGACATTCATGTTCATATTGCAGGAACGCTTGTGTTTTTAAATCAGGATCAAAAACATATTCAACATCTGTTGCAGCAAGAGAATTAACCCATTGTATCCATCTAGGATGTAATGCTTTAGCATTTGGAATGCTCGCTTTAGTTACCGCCTCTAAGGCCAGTACTGGGGTTACGACAATAATGTGTTTCCCTTGGGCTAGAGCTCTTTCTGTTGCTACAGCGGTTTGAACTGCTGTCAGTATTTTTTCTGTTGAAGTGACGCGCATTTCTGCTTGTGTATACAAATGTGATTTGTATGCTATTGGTACTTTTTCACCCTCATTAAATGTTAAGTAGGTGAATCCGCATTGACCCGAAATTATTCGGATCACTAAATTGCGTTGACTTACGCTTGTTTGTAAGTGATTTGTTGCTAACATGTTAGCTTGGAGTGAACGCAAGATTTCTGTGTGTTCTTGTGTCCAATTTTTGATTGAAAAATCAGGTTTGATTAATGCGTAGAGAGGTTTAACCCTTTCTGCGTAATT
Organism: Calotriton arnoldi; assembly: GCA_963921515.1. NCBI lineage: Eukaryota > Metazoa > Chordata > Amphibia > Caudata > Salamandridae > Calotriton > Calotriton arnoldi. The sequence continues at coordinate 442,546 of CAWUFW010012500.1, read as the reverse complement.
TAGAATGTAAGTTCTTCCAAAATGTAGGAAACCCAGGATGGATTGTAAATCTTTCAGCGTTTTAGGAGGTTGGTGCAGCGCACACCTTTCTAAAAAGTTAGCTGCCAAGCTCTTACCTTCACTTGAAAGCTCATATCCTAAAAAGAGGACATTGAGATGGGCAATTCTGGACTTTTTGAAGTTGAATTTGTAGCCCTCAGAGGCGAAGCCCAATATAATGGTACTCACCCTGTTGAAGTGTTTGTCCAGGTTATCGTCTGTCAGATAGATGTCATCGACATATGACAATGCCTCATTATCATAAATTTGTAGTAACTCCGTTATCCTCACTGAGAATAACCCCGGGCTGTTCTTGAACCCTTGTGGGAGTCGACAAAATTGACGCTGGGTCCCCATTATTGAGAAAGCTGTCAAGTACCTGCTTTCAGGTGCTATGTTTTGACAAAAGAAACCATTTGAGATGTCCAATGTGGTTTTATATTTTTTACGCACAATGTTATTCATTAATGCTGTACTATGTGCATTTTGCACTGCAAATGTTTTAGAACAAGTGTTTAAGTGTGTGTAATCCAAAACTAGACGATAGGTGTTGTCTGGTTTGGAGACAAGAAACAAAGGATTGTTCATTGAAGAGGTGCATGTTTCAATCACCCCTTGGTATTCAAGTTGATCTAAGATCTCCCTGACCTGTTTTTTAGCTTCTTGCTTTATTGGGTACTGCCTCTGTGCAGTAGGTTCATTTTTTAGATGTATTTTATGGTGAGGTGAGTCAACCCATCCTACATGATTTTTATATAATGCTGGGGCCTGGGCAACTGCCCATTTCCTGGCGTAAGTATATTTTAGATGAATTGGAATATGGTTGGAGAAGGCAGGCATAATAATGTCCTCGCCATGTGGGCACTCCCTGACAAATTGTGTTGGCCAGGCTTTTTCTGCTAGAAGTATGTCATAGCCCCTTGAAAGTTTTTCCCAAAAGAGTGCTTTCACCTGTCTAGGTATGTCTCCCTCCATCCGGAGTGTTATTTCATATAACTTTTGTGGAGTACTAACCCTGGTGTCTACAGTCTCAACTGTGATGTACTCATTCAAGTCCACTAGTCCTTCAGGTTCTGGCGAGCTATTGTGACTTCTGCTGCACTGTCCAGCATTGTCTGAGCCCATTCTCCGTTCTTGAGTTGTGTTCTCAGTATCCTCGGCATGTCTGACCTTCAGACCTGCTTTCTTCTTTTTTGAGAATTGAGGTTTAGATTTATTTTTCGGAACGTGTTTTTCGTCTTTCGATTTCACGCGTTCTTCTCTATGTTCTGACCGTCCTCTTCTTTCCGATGTCTGTGACGATATCTGAAAGGTACGAGAGGAACGTGTATCAGTATCTTGATACCTGTCAGGCTTTTTCAAATTATCTCTATTCCTGAGGTTATACCTCCTTTCAGAGGGCTCCTTTTGCGGAGACCTACCTCGGGATTGAGAACGTTTCTCGTTTGAATTATGTTTATTAGTTTCCCACTTCTTTTTAGAAGATGTAGGAGTTTGTTTAATAGAGTCCTTCTCAGGACTTTCAGATAGTTTTGGCTTCAATGGTCTTCCACCCAAACTATCTCTGCCTAATTCTGCATAAGATTGTTCTATTATTCTGGGTAGTTCTGTTTGATGTTCTGTGAATTCCCTTAATCGTTGGCGGATCGCCACTGCTGCTGCCTCCCCTTTAATATTAGATAATATTATTGTTGAGACCTGGTCGAAATTTTTCAGTAATTTCATACCTAAATTCAGAGCAGGCTCTGCCCCGTATTCGTGTTGAATTTTTTTCACAACATTTGGTATTACTGCTATTGATGGAATACCATGTGTTTTAGTATAGATGGCAGCAAAGACTGAGCCCCAAGTGGTGCAGTCTTCCAGTTGTGGTGTGATCCCCATTGGTAAACAGATTGTTAGTATTCTGTGTTTCTCATAAGGGCTAGTATTAGGAAATACTGCTTCTATTTGAGTAATTTTTGAGCTATCCAGAATGGAATTTGCTCACGTTTTGTGGGCATTTTTCCCATGACTGCGTATAGAGTCTGTGGTGTAATTTTTAGTGCATTCCCTGTTGAGGGGTTTGATTTGGAAGTGTTAATGGTGGTTGGACTGTGAAAGTCCGCATGACATATTGGACTAATTGTCTGTAAATTTTTATGAACTCTGTAAGTTGAGTAAGTAGTTCCTCGTCTGACATTATTTCGAGGTCAGGATGAGGAGTGTAGCCGGCTAGAATCGGCCATGTTGCTCCTGGTCTACCTAGTGGACCTAGCCTGGTAATGTTTCTGTGATGTTTTAGGGCGCCTTTAAACCAGAGCTGATGCTCCTGGTATGTTAGTGGAATTTCAATATCCTCGAAAGGAATATATTCCTCTGGTGGTTCATCTTCTTTGTAGAAGTGAAACAGTCTTGTTACTGAATTTGATTCAGGAAATATTACCCATGAATAGAATACCTATGTCTGAAAGGATTCGTGTGCCTCTATCACGAAAACTGCTCTACCCCCTCTTGGTGGTAGGCCATGTTTTATACGTTTTAGAGTGATGGCTCTTCTTAAGTTTGGATTGATGTCTATAACACCCTCCTCAGGTTCATTTAAACCTGTAAAGTTAAAAACTGCTATGACTGGGTCAGCCGTATCTCCACCGGTGTCGGTGGCATTGTCCGGTTGGACATTTGTTTTTTGAAAAATGTAGAACAAGTTTCAAAGAAACAAAAAGATAAGGTGCACAATATTTTGGAACACTGTATCCTTCAACGTTGAGCAAACCAAACAACTAATATATAGGGTGCTTCCCTATTTAGCTTTGGCGGATATTTTAACCCTACCCACTCCAGACGTTTTATGGAGTATGTGAGTAGGGGTCTCTGAGAAAAGCACGACTGAGTTACTCAGTATCTAGCGTTAAATTACTGCCTTACCAAACGTTTGGGCGCCATGTAGTGTAGTTCCTATTTCCCTAATAGGCTCTGCGCATTCAAATAATATAACCTATAGGCTTGACATAGGACTACAGTCGGTATGTCCCTATCGAGTATATTAAACTTAATTACTTGTGCCAGCTAGCTCAGAGGCCACTAGAAACTCGTTGAGAACAAGAAGGGAGTAGTTTCTGGCAACCGAAAAACATGACAACTTTGTTTCTCTTTAGAATCGGAACACGTCTCAGAATCGTGGAAACAATAGATAACAGTTTCACTCAGTCAATCGTGCATGCTTAGTTTCTACAGAGTTACACAGAAAGGAAAGACGGGCGTTTCAATAAAAAGGGTTTTATTGAACAGTCTTGTTTCTCGTGTAAGAGATATGTGCTGTTACGATCACAAGACAGTATGCAAGATAAATAATGTACAGCGTAAGTGTAGGAGAGTAGGATCTGCTTCACATGGGTACCCCCACATTTTGCTGATGCTTCACTGTTTTTCGACCTTAGTCTGGTTGGGGCCCTGCTAATCAGAACCCCAGCCTAGCTGCTTCCTCTCTAAAATGGTTTCCATGTGCCTTAGGCACATCTCTGATTGGAATCTGGAGTGCCCTTATAAGTCCCTAGTATAGGGTATACTATGTACCCAGGGCATAGGTACCTCAGAGGCCTACCAGGGGCTGCAGCATGTATTGTGCCACCCCTGGAAGGCCATCCAAACTGACACCACAGGTCTGCTACTGCAGCCTGGGTAAGGTGGTGCATGCACCCCTTACTGTGATATAGGCTACCTATATCACTACATACATACACACATATAAACCTATAAGTCACTCCTATGGCAGGCCTTATCAATCCTGAAGGCAGAGTGCGTGGTTCCTATGTGAGAGGGTGCCTCTGCATGAGCAGGGCCCCTCTGCAGCGTTCGGAGACCCTTCTCTGATGCTGTTTGTAGTGCAGCCTGACCATATACTCTTAAGCGCTTTATAACCTCGCGTTAAATGCTAACTTTGGGATGGCTGCACGGAAACATGTTGTGTTTGGTGTCAAACATCTTGGAATACTACCCCCCCGCCAGTTCTGGTGGCGGGGCTAGCATTCCACCCTTCTAGAGGGAAAGACATGTACACACCGGTATGCCCGGTACTGACTTTCCAGAGCCCTGGCATCACAAAATGGATGCCGCTGCCACAGACACGAGTCTGGCCTCCTGCTGCTGACCGAAACTCTGGCAGGGAGGCCTGGACAATAGGTTTCCTGTCCCAGGGTGGTGTGACCACCTCCCCAGACAGGATAGTGTGTATTGGGGCTGGGCGGGAGCACTCTCTGGTGCTTTGAAGTCCTGCACTGGGGGCACATTTGGTGTCCCTGTGCATACCCCAGTTCAAACCGGCTCAGGGGCTTCCAGCCCCTGCTCTGGCGCGAAACTGGACAAAGGGAAAGGGTGTAACCACCCCTCTGCCCTGGCCCTCCCATAGGTGGGGCCACAGAGTATGTCCAACCTCCTACCTTAGTATAAGTAGGGGAACCCCGTCCTTAGGACTTTAGATTTACCTGGACGAAACTCTGACACAGAATCCTGGACCTTCGACACTCTACTTTAAGATTAGAGGACTGAAGAATCTCCCTTGGGGTCAAGGAGTGACTCCCCTGCTTGGCAGGCACCAAAGAAGCAATTGTCCGGTCTGCATCACTGAAGCTCCCGTCGGACGCCGAAGTCTTTGCATCACCAGAGGTAGATTTCCAGACTTCCCCGAGGCTGCCCTGAGTCCCCAGCAAAGCTGAGGCCCGTAGCTGTCGTGGGTAACGTGGAGCCGTGACCCCTGGACACCGATCGCATTTGCAAGTGCATCCTCTTCTGGGTCTCCCACGAAGTCGTGCTTTGGGCTCCGAGTAGCCCCAGCCTCCAGCACCAATTGCACCGAAGATCACTGGCCTCCACTCCACGAGTGTCCTGTGAGCCAACTCCACGTGCACCGTCTCGAGGCTCCTTCGCGGTCGCTAGTCCGTTGACTAGTAGGCCCTCCCGAAGGCCAATCTTTTTCTGCTTGGGCTCCCTGGTTGCTCCAGGTGTGCCCTGACTTATCCTCGCTGGGTGAGTCTCCCAGACCTTGCTGGTCTGCAACATCGTCCTTCTTCTATTTCCACGAGACTTGCCGTTGCCAAGGCTTGTTGGGTCCAATCCGGTCGCCGACTCCCCTGCAATCGACAGACGTCGTGGGACAGCTCGAATCCAGCTCTTGGTTGTCGTCGACGCGTCCTGGACCTCGTGGCTGAAGAGTCAAGACGACCGTCAACCTACCTGAAGCACTCGACATCGGTGGGCATCTGCTCATCGCCTTCCTGGTCACTGGCTAGTGACCCAGACTCTGTCCCCTCTGCTTTCAGGTTCTTCAGATCTTCGATCCACCTTTGGATCCACCCGAACACTTTCGACTTGGTCGCCAGCAGCACTTTGCAGCAGATCGCCATTGAAAGCGACGAGCGAAACCCGACCCCGAAAGACACCTAGGCACCCGGCTTCCCTGGGTGAGGTAACTCGAGTACTCCGGTGCTCCCGTGGGTATTGACACTAGAACAGCCTAGTTCTCAAAGGGTTTGCTCCAAGTCCTCCTCTAAGTGTCCCTTTTCTTTTAAATTCTAATCGCGACTTTCCCCATAGAAGTTAACGGTGGTTCGCGGTTGTGTTCATACACTGCACGTGTCCCCGTGGGTCCCCTGTGTCACTGCCTTGGGTGGTTCCTTGTGGTCCAAGCACTTCTACAGGCTCTAGGCCTTGTGTCTAGCTCAGTCGTGGTTCTTATACCACTTTATTGGTATATGGTTTGGTACGCCCCTGGGGCTCAAACGTGTATTTGTGCTATTACTGTAGATAACTAACTCGTACCGTATGTACTTCGAACTCTAGCCTCATAAAGAGACTACAGGGGTGTGTTTAGTAATAAATACATATATTTTGAATATATACCTGGTGTCGTCCTCTTTCATTTGGTCACTCAAGAGATTATAGACTGGTAAAACAAGCTGCTTTACATTCCTTCAAGACTTAGCCTGAAGGCTGCTCTCCATAGCTACCACTAGGATAGCTTTCAATAAAGGTTGTCTTTAACCTATCTCCAATAAGGGGTTGTTTGGACTGGTGCAAGGTGCCCACTATAATTAGTGGACAGCATATGCCAGGCCAACTTCTCACATTGGTGTGCAGCGTGTGGGATTCCAGCTTGCTATTGTTTTACCAGATAATCTCAATTGAATTGATCAACTGAAAACCACTAAGGGTACCTAAGGTACATATAAATCAAGCTTAGTAATACAGTAAGTTCTACTGAACTTAGAGTTGTGTGTTAAGGGACAGCACACCCTTTCTACAACTCAAAGAGAGTTTAGTAGGCCACACTAGAGTAGGTAGTGCATACACCACACCTCACTAGTAATGTCTTCAAAGCCAGGACCCAGTGAGTCCTTGCCAGAAGCCAGTGGGCTTCTTCCCTCCAAGTATGTTAAACTCCCATTCTTGGAATTGAGAGCATTATGCACTACTAGGAAGTTGAAGACAGGCAAAAGTGCCAGCACCCAACACCTCAGGGAGGTGTTACTAGCTGATGATCTCAGCAGGCCCCTAGGGTCTGAAGGGGTAGGCAAAGAGGGTGGGGCAGAAGATGAGGAAGGGGCCAGGGGTGAAGAAACCCAGCCCCTCCCCCTCTGAAACTGGCCAGGAAGGTGAAAATGACCTTGTCCTGGAAAACCCAATTCCTCCTGTGGAGGAGGAGGAGGGAGAGGATCAGACTGACCCCCCCTTTGTCCCCCAGGAAGAGTTCTGAGTGTGCCCAGAAGGTCTAGGTCTCCTTCTCAGGAGTCTAACCACTCTGACACCTCAATAGGGACCTCTGTCTCCTCTCATAGGAGGGAATCCTCTCATGAGAGGAGAAAGAGACTGATTCAATATGAGCAAACTCAGCTTGAACGCAGGAAACAGCAATTGGCTATAGACAGGGAGTCCCTAGATCTCTATAGAGAGAGACAAAAGTTGGGACTAGAGTCCCATGGTGACAGCAGTTTCCCCAAAGATAGGGAAAGGTCTTATGACCATAGAAACCTGAGCAAGATTGTCCCTCCCTACCAGAGTGGGGATGATATCCACAAATGGATAACTGCTCTAGAGAGGGCCTGTAAAGTACAGAGGGTCCCTCCAGGAGCAGTGGGCAGCAATCTTGTGGCTCTCCTTTGCAGACAAAGGTAGAGACAAGCTCCTCACTGTTAGAGAGGAGGATGCTGATAATTACAAAGTCTTGAAGAGTGCTCTAATTGATGGGTTTGGCCTAACCACTGAACAATACAGGTTAAACATCAGGGATACCCAAAAAGCACAGACTCAAGACTGGGTGGACTTTGTTGATTGTTCTGCCAAGGCTCTGGAAGGTTGGTTATTGGGCAGTAAGGTATGTGACTTCACAGGATTGTACAATCTGATAATGAGGGAGCAGATTCTTAATAACTGTCAAAATCAGCTGTTGCATCAGCACCTGGTAGACTCTGATCTGACCTCTCCCCAAGAATTGGGAAAGAAGGCAGACAAATGGGTCAGAACCAGGGTGAAGCAGAAGGTACAGAACCAAGGTGGTGACCCTAAGAAGCAAGATTCGAAAACCTCTGATAAGGGTGGGGAGAAGGGTAAAGATCAAAAGTCTTCACAAGGCCCCCAAAAATCTTCTTCAGGTGGGGATTCACAGTCTACCAAAGGGAAAGGCCAAAGAAAACCATGGTGCAAGGTCTGTAAGCAAAAGACCCACTGGACCAGTGATTGCACCAAGTCCAAAGACTCGACTCCAGCCCCCACCAATGCCCCTAAGGCACCTGCTCCCCTAGTGCAGTTACAGTTGGTGGTGGGACTACACAAGCCAAGGGTTTAGTAGGGTTGACCCTGGGTAAAGAGATGAGCTCTGACCTAGTCAGAGAACTCACTCAGGCTGTCCTAGTCTGTGATGGGGGCATGGATATGACCTCCTCTGTGAGTCCCAGTAATCTGGGCAAGTACAGACAACAGCCTTTAATCAATGGAAGAGAGGCTTTGGCATTTAGGACACAGAGGCAAGTGTCACCATGGTGACACAAGACCTTGTGAATCCTGGGCAGATAATACTTGGTGAAATGTACCAAGTGACCAATGCTAGCAACGTCAGAACAGACCATACTCTGGCAGTTGTTAACTTCTCCTGGGGAGGGGTAACTGGCCTTAAGAAGGTTGTGGTAAGTGCAGACCTATCCGTTGAATGCTTGCTTGGCAATGACTTAGAAACTTCAGCTTGGGCAGAAGTGGAGCTCAGGACCCATGCAGAAATGCTGGGGATCCCTGCAGATGTGTTTGCTGTGACCAGGTCACAAGCCAAAATGTCTAGCACTGAACAGGCCTTGGATTCTGGAATAATGGACCAAGTGCCCTCCAAGAAGAGGAGTAGTAGGGTAAAGGCAGTGCCTTCCCCTTGGCTCAGAAGGAAGATCAGTCCCTTGAGGGGGATGATCTCAGTCCTGAGGAAGGAACTGTCCCAGAGGAGCTTGAACCTGAACAGGTTGAGTTCTTGGGGACAGGGGGACCTTCCAGGGCAGATCTGAGCCAGGAGCAGCAGAGCTGCCCCTCTCTTGAACCCCTCAGACAGCAAGCTGCTGCTGAGGCTGCTGGGAAAGCTAGTGGTCCCCATACTGTGTATTGGGATGATGGACTCTTGTACTCAGAGTGTAGAGACCCCAAGCCTGGTGCTACCAGGAGGTTGGTTATACCTTTGAAGTTCAGGGGCTTCCTATTGACCCTAGCCCATGATATTCCCTTAGCAGGTCACCTGGGCCAGAACAAATCTTGGGACAGAATTGTCCCTCACTTTCACTGGCCCCACATGTCTGAAGACACCAAGGAGTTTTGTCGCTCCTGTGTAACCTGCCAGGCCAGTGGCAAGGCAGGTGGCACTACAAAGGCCCCCCTGATACCACTACCTGTGGTGGGGGTTCCCTTTGAAATTGTGGGGATTGACATTGTTGGTCCCATGGATCCCCAAACAGCATCTGGGCACAGGTTTATCCTGGTGGTAGTGGATCATGCCACCAGGTACCCAGAGGCTATTCCCCTTAGGACCACTACAGCACCTGTGGTGGCAAGGGCCCTCCTGGGAATTTTCTCAAGAGTGGGCTTCCCTAAGGAGGTTGTATCAGACAGGGGTGCAAACTTTATGTCTGGATACTTAAAAGCAATGTGGAAGGAGTGTGGAGTGACTTACAAGTTCACCACACCCTATCACCCACAATGCAATGGTTTAGTTGAGAGATTCAACAAAACCTTGAAGGGCATGATTAAAGGGCTCCCAGAAAAGCTTAGGCAAAGATGGGACATACTCTTGCCCTGCCTTTTATTTGCGTACAGGGAGGTGCCTCAAAAGGGGTTGGCTACAGCCCTTTTGAACTTTTGTTTTGTCACCCTGTCAGGGGTCCACTGTGCTTGGTGAAGGAAGGATGGGAGTTACCTCTCAAGCCCCCAAAGCAAGACATAGTGGACTACGTACTTGGTCTCCGCTCCCGGATGGCTGAGTATATGAAAAAGGCAACTAAAAACCTTGAGGCTAGCCAGGAACTTCAAAAGGCCTGGCATGACCAAAGGCTGTACTGACTGTTTACCAGCCAGGACAGAAGGTGTGGGTGTTGGAGCCAGTGGCCCCAGCAGCTCTCCAAGACAAATGGAGTGGACCCCACACCATTGTTGAACAGAAGGGTGAGGTTACCTACTTAGTAGACCTAGGAACACCCAGGAGTCCCCACAGGGTTCTCCATGTCAACAGGTTAAAACCATATGTGGACAGGGCAGACATGGGCTTGCTCATGGCTACTGATGAGGGACAGGAGGAAGAGAGTGACCCACTCCCTGACCTGCTCTCACAGAACCCTGGTGATGGGTCAGTGGATGGTGTAGCCTTGGCAGGCAGCCTCACTACCCAGCAGCAGACTGATTGCAGACAGGTGCTCAATCAGTTCAGACACATATTCTCACTGACACCCAGTCAGACTACCTGGTGCACTCATGAAGTGGACACTGGGGACAGTCTGCCTATTAAAAATAAGATTTATAGGCAACCTGACCATGTCAGGGACTGTATCAGGACAGAAGTCCAGAAGATGTTGGATTTGGGATTTGGGCTAGTCCAGTGGTCCTTGTGCCAAAACCTCACACCAATGGTGGGAAAAGAGAGATGAGGTTTTGTGTGGACTACAGGGGTCTCAATGCAGTCACTAGGACGGATGCCCATCCAATACCAAGGGCAGATGAGCTAATAGACACTTTGGCCTCAGCCAAGTATCTAAGCACATTTGACCTGACAGCTGGCTACTGGCAGATCAGACTAGCTGATGATGCAAAGCCAAAGACAGCATTCTCAACCCCTAGTGGGCATTATCAATTTGTGGTGATGCCCTTTGGTCTGAAGAATGCACCTGCCACTTTTCAGAGGTTGGTGAATACAGTCCTTACAGGTCTGGAAGCCTATAGTGCAGCATATCTAGATGATATTGCTGTCTTTAGCTCCACCTGGGAGGATCACCTGGTCCACCTCAGAAATGTTTTACAGGCCCTGCAGAAAGCAGGCCTGACTATCAAGGCCACCAAGTGCCAGATAGGGCAGAGTCAGGTTGTGTACCTGGGCCACCTTGTGGGTGGTATTACTAAACACACCCCTGTAGTCTCTTTATGAGGCTAGAGTTCGAAGTACATACGGTACGAGTTAGTTATCTACAGTAATAGCACAAATACACGTTTGAGCCCCAGGGCGTACCAAACCATATACCAATAAAGTGGTATAAGAACCACGACTGAGCTAGACACAAGGCCTAGAGCCTGTAGAAGTGCTTCGACCACAAGGAACCACCCAAGGCAGTGACACAGGGGACCCACGGGGACGCGTGCAGTGTATGAACACAACCGCGAACCACCGTTAACTTCTATGGGGAAAGTCGCGATTAGAATTTAAAAGAAAAGGGACACTTAGAGGAGGACTTGGAGTAAACCCTTTGAGAACTAGGCTGTTCTAGTGTCAATACCCATGGGAGCACCGGAGTACTCGAGTTACCTCACCCAGGAAGCCGGGTGCATAGGTGTCTTTCGGGGTCGGGTTTCGTCGTCGCTTTCAATGGCGATCTGCTGCAAAGTGCTGCTGGCGACCAAGTCGAAAGTGTTCGGGTGGATCCAAAGGTGGATCGAAGATCTGAAGAACCTGAAAGCAGAGGGGACAGAGTCTGGGTCACTAGCCAGTGACCAGGAAGGCGATGAGCAGATGCCCACCGATGTCGAGTGCTTCAGGTAGGTTGACAGTCGTCTTGACTCTTCAGCCACGAGGTCCAGGACGCGTCGACGACAACCAAGAGCTGGATTCGAGCTGTCCCACGACGTCTGTCGATTGCAGGGGAGTCGGCGACCGGATTGGACCCAACAAGCCTTGGCAACGGCAAGTCTCGTGGAAATAGAAGAAGGACGATGTTGCAGACCAGCAAGGTCTGGGAGACTCACCCAGCGAGGATAAGTCAGGGCACACCTGGAGCAACCAGGGAGCCCAAGCAGAAAAAGATTGGCCTTCGGGAGGGCCTACTAGCCAACGGACTAGCGACCGCGAAGGAGCCTCGAGACAGTGCACGTGGAGCTGGCTCACAGGACACTCGTGGAGTGGAGGCCAGTGATCTTCGGTGCAGTTGGTGCTGGAGGCTGGGGCTACTCGGAGCCCAAAGCACGACTTCGTGGGAGACCCAGAAGAGGATGCACTTGCAAATGCGATCAGTGTCCAGGGGTCACGGTTCCACGTTACCCATGACAGCTACGGGCCTCAGCTTTGCTGGGAACTCAGGGCAGCCTCGGGGAAGTCTGGAAATCCACCTCTGGTGATGCAAAGACTTCGGCGTCCGACGGGAGCTTCAGCGATGCAGACCGGACAATTGCTTCTTTGGTGCCTGCCAAGCAGGGGAGTCACTCCTTGACCCCAAGGGAGATTCTTCAGTCCTCTAATCTTAAAGTAGAGCGTCGAAGGTTCAGGATTCTGTGTCAGAGTTTCGTCAAGGTAAATCTAAAGTCCTAAGGACGGGGTTCCCCTACTTATATTAAGGTAGGAGGTTGGACATACTCTGTGGCCCCACCTATGGGAGGGCCAGGGCAGAGGGGTGGTTACACCCCTTTCCCTTTGTCCAGTTTCACGCCAGAGCAGGGGCTGGAAGCCCCTGAGCCGGTTTGAACTGGGGTATGCACAGGGACACCAAATGTGCCCCCAGTGCAGGACTTCAAAGCACCAGAGAGTGCTCCCGCCCAGCCCCAATACACACTATCCTGTCTGGGGAGGTGGTCACACCACCCTGGGACAGGAAACCTATTGTCCAGGCCTCCCCTGCCAGAGTTTCGGTCAGCAGCAGGAGGCCAGACTCGTGTCTGTGGCAGCGGCATCCATTTTGTGATGCCAGGGCTCTGGAAAGTCAGTACCGGGCATACCGGTGTGTACATGTCTTTCCCTCTAGAAGGGTGGAATGCTAGCCCCGCCACCAGAACTGGCGGGGGGGTAGTATTCCAAGATGTTTGACACCAAACACAACATGTTTCCGTGCAGCCATCCCAAAGTTAGCATTTAACGCGAGGTTATAAAGCGCTTAAGAGTATATGGTCAGGCTGCACTACAAACAGCATCAGAGAAGGGTCTCCGAACGCTGCAGAGGGGCCCTGCTCATGCAGGGGCACCCTCTTACATAAGAACCACGCACTCTGCCTTCAGGATTGATAAGGCCTGCCATAGGAGTGACTTATAGGTTTATATGTGTGTATGTATGTAGTGATATAGGTAGCCTATATCACAGTAAGGGGTGCATGCACCACCTTACCCAGGCTGCAGTAGCAGACCTGTGGTGTCAGTTTGGATGGCCTTCCAGGGGTGGCACAATACATGCTGCAGCCCCTGGTAGGCCTCTGAGGTACCTATACCCTGGGTACATAGTATACCATATACTAGGGACTTATAAGGGCACTCCAGATTCCAATCAGAGATGTGCCTAAGGCACATGGAAACCATTTTAGAGAAGAAGCAGCTAGGCTGGGGTTCTGATTAGCAGGGCCCCAGCCAGACTAAGGTCGAAAAACAGTGAAGCATCAGCAAAAGTGGGGGTACCCATGTGAAGCAGATCCTACTCTCCTACACAACCCCCAAACGTAAGGACATTAAACTAACCTTGCCCAGTTAAGTCTTCATGTTCTAAGTGGAAGTACCTAGAGAGTCCATCTCCATTGGCATGGTTACTCCCAGGTCTATGTTCCACTGTGAAGTCCATCCCCTGTAGGGAAATGGACCACCTAAGCTTGGGGTTTTCACCCTTCATTTGTTTTAGCCATAAGAGGGGCTTATTGTCTGTTTGAACAAGGAAGTGAGTACCAAACAAGTATGGCCTCAACTTCTTCAGAGCCCAGACCACAGCAAAGGCCTCCCTCTCAATGGCTGACCAACGTTTCTCTCTAGGGGTCAGCCTTCTGCTAATGAAAGCTACTGGCTGATCCTGACCTTCATCATTCAATTGTGACAGTACAGCCCCTACCCCCAATTCAGATGCATCAGTCTGAACAATGAACTTCTTGGAGTAATCAGGACTCTGTAGAATGGGAGCAGTGCACATGGCCTGCTTCAGGTCATCAAATGCCTTTTGACAGCTAACTGTCCACTGAACCTTTTTGGGCATTTTCTTGGAAGTTAAGTCATTCAGGGGTGTCACTATTGATCCATACCCCTTGACAAATCTCCTATAGTACCCAGTCAGGCCTAAGAAGGCTCTCACCTGAGTCTGGGTAGTTGGAGCAGTCCAGTCCATGATGGTCTGGATCTTGCTCTGCAGTGGTTGAACCTGGCCACATATATTTTGAATATATACCTGGTGTGGTCCTCTTTCATTTGGTCACTCAAGAGATTATAGACTGGTAAAACAAGCTGCTTTACATTCCTTCAAGACTTAGCCTGAAGGCTGCTCTCCATAGCTACCACTAGGATAGCTTTCAATAAAGGTTGTCTTTAACCTATCTCCAATAAGGGGTTGTTTGGACTGGTGCAAGGTGCCCACTATAATTAGTGGACAGCATATGCCAGGCCAACTTCTCACAGTAAGCAGTAGAAATAAATAATACTGCGCTAGCATTATCTTTTAGCATATATTCACGTACATAAATAACATGAGCTAAAAATGCGAGTACTCATACGATGCGTCTCTAAGCTAGTTCTACCCCAATGTACCTAACCGGATCTAAGTGTAGGGAAAGGTAGAAGTAGGTGGAGTATTCTCTAGTCTGGTATACTAAGAGTATGTTAAGTCTAGTATGCCAAGAGTCCTTCTAGGATCTCGTCAGCTCCATACCTTGAGAATGAGAGAGGTGGGAATCTCTTGCTGGATCTGGAACTCTCACACCCTGCGAAGGGAGTCAGAACACTGGAAGCTGGATTCGTCTGCGTGCAGGAATGACAGCGTCTTCTCAGTGCGTCAGGCCGGGATACGGGCTCCTCTGAAGTCGAGGTCTCCTCTAACTTGCTTGGGCAAGGGAAGGTATATTTATACCTGGTAGGTGCCTTGGATTGTTAGCATTGACGTAAAGTCGGACAGAGGAAGACGTCAGGAATGAACCCTTAAGGTATAACGGTTCATACATAATAGATGAGTTCTTGGAGAAATCAATAGTCCTGTGCTAGGGGAACTCCCGAAGCTCAAGGGTCTGGTTTCTAAGAACTCGTTGTGACGTTAGGGTGGACGGTTGTCGGTGACCATGCCTGTATTTGGAGTGCACGGTTAATGCCTAAATAATGACAGGGATTCTATGCCTATATAAGGGCAATGCAAATTGTGCCTATATAAGGACATGATTCAGGAAAACCTATCTACGGGCACCTAAAGCGGAATACAACACTAATGAAAGTACAGATACATTTGTAACAGCTTTAAAAGTATTGACGGCTAAATGTGAATTTGAAAGTTTTATTCCTCCATTAATAAGAGATCAGTTAGTTGCAAGATGCTATTCTAAGAAAATTCAGGAAAGATTGTTGACGTGCAAAGATATTTCATTAGACAAAGCAATAGACATTGCAAAGTGCATACAATGTTCCTGTGAGTATGCGAAAGAATTAGAAGTAGCACTTTATAAAAGTTGTTGATGTTTTAATAGACAATGTGATAGTCAAACTTTTGGTGGACACAGGAGCACACATTACGATTTTGGCTCAATAGAAACGTAGTCAATTTCGGAAAAACTAAATTCTATGTCCTCATGATGTATTGAAGGTGGCTTTCGAAGGGAGTAGAATAGATCTTGGTAGTTACTTTTTGGGCATCCATTGAAGTACTAGATGAGGTTATTCGGGGAAAGGTTTATGTAGTGATGAAGGGCATCAATGTTCTGGGTTGGCTACACCAAGCTGAACTCAATTTAACTATTAAACCAGGTTCTGATACCTCTATTTCTATTGAGAAAAAAAGTAAACTCTCTTCAAAACATAAGCAATGTGAAAATGGATTGGGAAAGTAAATTTGAAAATATTTTCCAGGACAAATTGGGAAAGATTACAGGTCTCAGTCACGCAATTAAGATGAAAGAAAATGCCAAGCCAGTCAAACACAAAATACGCAATGTTCTGTTAAGTATCAGAAAAGATTTGAAAAAGCTGAAACAAATCAGTGGCTTTCACCAGTTGTTTTAGCAAAGAAAAAGACAGGGGCTATAAGGATGTGTGTAGATCTAAGAAGTTTGAATGAGGTCATCTGGGTGCGCAGTTTTCCCTTACGAAGAATAGAAGATTTGATAACAAAAGCAGGGAGTGCCAGTTGGTTTATGAAGCTAGATTTAAAGGCGGCATACCACCTGGTGGAATTAGATGTACAGTCGAGACATTTAACAGCATTTGTAACTCCAGATGGACTATTTCAGTTCTATAGATTGCCATTTGGGTTGGCATCGGCAGCTGCCGTTTTCCAATGGTTAATGTCACATATGTTTTGAGACAATCATCAAGTGGTGGTTTTCCAGGATGACATTTTGATTTCCGGTAACACTGAAGTGCAACATCATTGTGCTTTTGAAGTTGTACTAAGTATTTTGGAAAAAAGACGAATGACATTAAGGAAGGATAAGTGTCTTCAAAGCCAGAGAAATAGAAAATTTAGGGCATGTACTGTCAGAACAAGGTGTCAAACCCAAACCCAGCTTAATAAAAAGGATCATGGAGGCTCCAGCTCCAACGAACAGGTAACAACTGTTGTCTTTTGTGGGCATGTATGAGCTCTACGCAAATTTTTAAAAAGAGTTTGAGAAACATGCTCATTTTTCAGAACATTACTAAAAAAAGGAGCCTTGTTTGACTGGTCCAATGAATGTGGCACGATGTTCCAGTTGATAAAACAAAAACTTGTCAGTGCACCAGTAGTGCAACCATCCGTTTAGGGGAAAAAACTATAGTAACAATAGATGCATGTGAATATGGGTTAGAAGCAGTACTATCTCAGTCTGAAAGTATGGGAGAGACCATATAGGTTTTGCTTCATGGACCTTGCATCAGGTGGAAAGCAAATATTCAGTGATTGAAAAAGAACTTCTGGCGTGTGTGTGGAGTGTGAAAAAATTTAAACAGTACCTATGGGATAGGCCATTTGTTTTAAAAACTGATCATTGTCCTTTAGTGGATATTTTGTCAGGGAAAAACGTGAAGCATTCCACAGCCCGCATTGCAAGGTTGTCTGCCAAACTATTAGAGCTTGCTTTTACAGTGGAATATATTCCAGGAGTGGGGGCGGAGCTTGCTCGCGACCAAGATGGCCGCTCGAGCATCGAGCTCCGTAGCATCATCGAACAATTCACCAAGAATCCGACAGTTTCCCAGAGCCTGAAACTGCCAAAGCCGTGATCGGAGCGTCGGAACGGGCAGAGTACCGGAGGGTTGTGTTCCGGCTCCGCTTCGAGCTCCACTGCCGCTGCAAAACCGTCCTGACCGTCTACGGCCTCGCTAGGCCAAGATCCCTGGGCTGAAGTGCGCATCAGCTGCCGAGACTCGTATACGCCGAGCGGCTGTGCTGTGGCGCACGGAGTCGCTGCATCGGCCCCAGTGGCTTCCGTTTACTGGTCCTCTCCTTCCTTTCCCCCTCCCTGCTGGAAACCTGACTGAAGTAGCCGTGGAGCACCTAACGGCCTGTGGGGGGTAAGGAGTGTGGTGGGGGATCAACGAGGACACCGGAGGAGATTAGCTTGCCTGGGGCGGGGGGCGGCGTATGCGCAACACCTGGGGTACCCCCCCGCGGTCTATTCCCATGGAGCCCGTGAATCCATCCCCGCACCGGCGTGAGGTGCTGCCTCTGAAGTGCGCCGGTACGATAGGATGGAGCGGAACCCCCCTCCCCCCCACCTTCAGTTTTGCCCTGCCTGCTGAGTCTCGCACCGGGCTCCACAGAAGCGGTCTTTTGAGCCCGGCGGCTGGGCTTCAGGGAGCCTTGCCCACGACGCGACGAGATTCCTGATCTGCCCCGCCTATAGGGGAAGGGCAGGGGGCGATTGAGAGGCGACGATAGCTGTGGCGACTTGGAGGGGTGCTAGTGGCGCTGGAGCACGACACCTGAGAAGCTGCGCTGGAGACGGAGAGGGGCAGAGACCTTCCCAACGACTGGGGGTTGCGGCTGGCCTAGGCCTCCACCCATGGTCCGTGCTCCTTGCGGTCCCCGGTGACCCACGTTGGGGTGGTGACGTGCTGGGGAGCTGGGGCCAGCTGTACTGCCCATGACATTGGAGTGCCGCCTGGGGGTAGCGAAAGTTTGACAGCTGGAGGCTGGGACATCCCCCAGATGGACATCGGAGGCTTGAACTGAGGTGTGTTTTTTGCGTCCTGTTACTCGGCCTCATAGCCTCGCGCTGGCGGGGAGGCTCTAGACCATTGTACCGCTTGACGGGGAGCCTTGGGTCCCACCTGTTGGTGTGGAGTCCCCGGTGGTTTGAGAGAGCCTCCCACTTCGCGGCCGTGGGTGCCCTGTCGAGGTGGTCCAGACCCTGTTGCGCTGTGATCCCTTTCACGGTGAGACCCCACTGTACGACGACATGGGAAAGGTGGACAGGGCTCAGCCCAAACTCTCTTTCGAGCAGAAGCGGTCGAAGTCACACGATGCCGCGACGGAGGGGGCAGAACGGATGCAGGGCAGATCCACGCCGGAAGATCCCAGTCCAGATCTCCGTGAATTGCTGGTGACCATGGAAAAGAACTTGCAAAGTGGGATTAACTCACTAGGTACCAAGATGGATGCCCTTTCCTACCGCATGGATAGAATGGCGGAAAACATAGACAAACACGCGGAACGATTAGACATGTCTGAGCGGCGCATTACTGAGGTGGAAGAAGCACACACTACATTGGATACAGAGCATAAACAACTGGGGAAGGTTCTGCGAGTTCTCCAAGACAAAACGGAGGAGTGGAGGCACGTTCCCGCCGCTGTAACCTCAGGATCACTGGTTTGCCGGAGACCACATCCACTGGAAACATGGAACAATTTGTTGAAAGACTGTTGGTCACTCTACTAGGGGACGGTGTCTTCTCTGCCAGTTTGTTCCTATGAAAAAGCAACTCCGGGACTTAGGCATTGATTACACTATGCTGTACCCTGCGAAACTCCGGGTCAATAGACAGGGTCGCTCTCATATATTCACGGACCCCCAAGCCCTGCAAAAAGCCCTAAAGGGCTGGACGAAGGAGCGACGCCCTTGCCCGGAGCAACAAATGGAGCCTGGGGCGACTGGGGGCACACTCGACGAACAAGACTGAGGCTGCTGCCGGCAAATGGACGATAAGTATGGTTTACCGTCTAGAGTGATGGGGTCATGTAGGCGAGAGCCTGTCTGAACACGAGAAAGGTGGCTAGGGGGTGGGGTCTATTGCTGCATCAAGCGTGGGAGGGTGTCTCTCTGGACTGTTACCTCAGATGCCTCAAGGAGTGACCGGTGGCCACATGGGGTTGGACGCTACTCAGTGTAGGGTTGTGCTGGGAGGGGAGCGGGAGTGCGCAGATTTGATAATGTAGGGGGAGGTCTCTCCTTTGGATGTGAAAATTTAGATGCAGCAATATGCGATTTTGAGTGAAGGGACCTAAAGACAGACAAGCACAGTTCGTACATTATGGCCTGCATTTAAAAGGTCTGTGAAACTGTATACTCCTTTTAGGACGATGCGGGGGTGAGAACTGTTTACAGTGTTTTTACCGTTGCATATTGCTTTCCGAGCAACATCTGCCCCCGAGTGCAACACACCAGGGAATTTTGAGTTGGGGGGTTATCTGGGTGGGTGAAGCGGGGTGGGTAAGGGCAGGGAGGGATGCACCACGACCAAGTTGGGGGAGGTATGCTGTGGGTGGGGGGTGGTTTGTTGAAGGGAAAATTGTTGTATTTAATGTTCTGCTTAGCTTTGCGCCTTGGAGTACTAGATGTGGATACTAGTTTTCTGAGAGGTTGGTCGGGTTACACAATGCGCTACATTACACAAGATGGCTGTGCACGGTGATACACATAATTTAGAGGACACAGGCACACTACGTGCCCTTACCTGGAACGTGCGTGGGCTCAACGATTATCGGAAGTTGCGCAAAGTGCTGCACTATTTACACCGGCACCATATTGATGTAGCACTGCTACAGGAAACGCATCTTCCCATGTCCAGCCCCTTGCTCCGCAGTAGAGGCCTACTGGGCAACATTAACGCATCATGTTTCACGACGCATGCTAGAGGGGTGCTGACGTGGGTGAACCCTAGGTCGACTATTAAAATGGTACAATTGGATTCAGATAGCGAGGGCCGGTTCGCACTCTCCAGGTGTCAGGGGAAAGGTGCTGACTTCATTGTGGTAAACGTTTACGGCCCCAATTACGACTGTCCGGAATTCTTTGCTAACCTTGCCAGTGCTCTCTTTAGGTACCCGGAGTCGCGCTTTCTATGGGGAGGGGACTTTAACCTGATCCGGAACCCGGAGTTAGATAGATCGGGGGGCCCAGTGAGGCGCCCTTCGGCTGCTGCCAGGGCTCTTGAGAGCATGCTGATGGGTCTGGATTTGTGCGACGTCTGGAGATCAAAACATCCGGAGAGAGGGGGCTCCACGCATTTCTCTGCATATCACAATCTACACACTCGTATAGATTATTGGTTGATATCTTCCCAGATATTGGGAGGCGTCCGGGAGTGTTAGATACTACCTCGTACACTATCGGATCATTCCCCCTTGTTGTTGGTGTTGAGTATTCCGGGGAGGGTGGTCCCGCCGTTCACCTGGCGATTCCCACCCTACTCCTTATTAGACCCTGTTTTTAAGGCAGACATGGTTGAAGCCATTGACACCTTCTTTACGACAAATGTGGGATCAGTGGATAGTTTTCAGGTGATCTGGGAGACCTTTAAGGTCTATATTCGGGGAGTGGCTATAGCGAAACACTCAGGTGTTCTGCGTACTATCCGACAGAGACTGGCGGATCTTGAACGTAAACTGATAATTCTCGAAGGCCGACAGTTGGAGAGTAATGATGATGAAATTATGCGTGAAATCAGAGAGCTCCTGGGGGAATATCAGGATGCAGCGGACAGTGAAGTCAAACATCTAGGTAAATATGCCACGGCCCGTGTGTATGGCGAAGGGGATAGGCCAGGTTCTGTCTTAGCACGAATATTGAAGGCTAAAAGAAGTAGAACACAGGTCTCAAAACTTAAGGCGGCTGATGGTGCGATTTTAACGGATGAAATGGAAATAGTGGAAAGGTTCAGACAATTCTACACGGAATTATATTCAGCACGCCCGTCTGGTTCCGAGGCAGAAATACTTCAGTATCTAGAACATATTAAACTGCCTTTTCTTGATAATTCCCATCGTGAATTCCTCATGCGACCGATCGATAAAGAGGAGATTATCACGGCTCTTACTAGTATGAAAGCGGCGAGCGCTCCTGGGTCAGATGGCCTCACTGTTTACTTCTACAAAAGTTTTATTGATTTACTGCTCCCACACCTTTCTACACTCTTTGAAGATATGTGCATCTCGGGTACGATGCCCCCGACAATGAGAGAGGCGATAAGTGTTGCAGTCCCTAAGCCGGATAAACCGTTAGACGAGTGCGGCTCTTACCGCCCTCTGTCCCTAACCAACGTTGACACCAAGTTGTTTGCTAAGATTCTTGCCAACCGGATCGCACCTCTCGCGCCCGTACTGGTAGCCCCGGCGCAGGCGGGGTTTATTCCAAACAGAAACCTCACATACAATCTTCGCACGGTGTTCGGTGCCATACAGCATACTAATCCAGACTCTAGGGCGGTTGCGGTTTTCCTAGACATGGAAAAGGCCTTCGATTCCGTGGAATGGCCTTTCATGCGACTTGTACTGACCAGGATGGGACTGGGCCCCGTTTTTCTACAATTAATTGGGGTTTTATATAACTCCCCCATAGCACGTATTAAAGTAGGCGACTTGGTGACTAAAGCCATTAAGATTGGCAGAGGGGCGAGGCAGGGATGTCCGTTGTCCCCGATTTTATACGCCTTGGTGGCGGAGCCCCTTGCGTGCGCTTTAAGGGAATACCACAGCCATAAGGGTGTCTGTTACCCAACTTATAGGATTATTGTATCTACATACGCGGATGACACTTTATTGTATGTCCATGAGCCAGAGGACAACCTTTCCTCAGTACTTCGAGAAGTGGTACACTTCGGTGCCCTATCTGGCCTGCGTGTTAATTGGTCCAAATCTGTGATTTTCCCCCTAACGCCACTCACACACCCCTTTGAGCCGGACTACCCTTTGCAATGGTCCGCCGAAGCGATTCGATATCTTGGAATTCGTATTCATACGGACTCACATATCGTATTTAGGGAAAATTATGGCTCCGCAGTTAGCAGACTTGAGGATGATGTTGAAATCTGGATCAGATTGCCACTGTCCCTACTCGGGAGAATATCAATCATGAAAATGGTTGTATTGCCGCGTTTCTTGTTCCTTTTTACTAATATACCCTTGGTTTTGCCCCGCTCTTTCTTTCAGAGAGTCAACTCACTATTAATCAAATTGGCCTGGGCTGGTAAACAGGCTAGGGTGAGTTGGCGGACACTGACACTACCATATCACTTGGGGGGTCTGGGGGAGCCCGCTTTAAACTTGTATTATAGAGCAGCGCAGGGAGCTTTAGCATATTACTGGATACATGGCTCGCCTGATACCCCGTTTCTCCGTATGGAAAAACTTTTTGCGGAGCCCCTTCCTCTCCCAGCTACACTATTTGAACCTGTAGATCGTCGGACCGGGATCTTGGACTCGGTCAACTCAACCCGCCATGCATGGCATAATTTGCTGCAATTACAGGCGGGATCATTGTTGTATGCTCCGTCCATGCCCATTGAATGGGCGCACTGGTTGGTCCTGTGCAGAGACAAAGGGGTCGTCCGTGCGCTGCAATCCTTAAAGATATGGACGGTGGGAGACTTGTTTATTGACGGCACAGCGAAAACATGGGAGGCGGTGGCGGACCCGGCAGTCCCCAGTAGTTTACTGCAACGGTTTCAATTCCATAGGGTGCGGAGGGCGCTGGGTGACATATTAGACGCTGACCTTTTGGAACCCCCTGAAGTTTTGGAATGGTCGCATGTAATCAAAGCTAAGTCGCCACGAAAAATGGTTACGAATATATATAAAATTGCAATGTCACATAGAGCGCATCAGTACACCAAGGCTCGGTTAGCCTGGCAACGTGATTTGCAGAAAACCATTGACGACTTTACATGGACTTATTGTTGCACAGGCACTCGGCGTGTGTCCTTGCATGGCAGACACAGATTAATACATTTTAAGTTTATAAACAGAGTGTACTACACCCCAGAGCGATTACAAAGATATGGGTTAAGAGACACCTCGGCTTGTGAGCGATGCAGAGCACAACCGGCGGATTTTATACACCTTGCGTGGAACTGCCCGGGGGTGCGCAAATTCTGGGACACTATTTTTAAAGAGTTGGGGGATATAGTAGAGACAGTTTTGACTCCGGACCCGCTTTTGGCTCTATTGGGGTTCTCTAAGCCGCTGCCTAGGTCAATACGTAGAATGGTGGACATGGGGCTTCTCATAGCTAAACGGCAAGTAGCAATGTGTTGTTTGAGGGGGCCCTTACCCACCATAGCACAATGGTCGCGCGATATGCTTTACTGTAGCACACAAACAGAGACTTTTAGCGAGCTCCTCCCTCCCAGGAGTAGGCCCAAGAACTTCTGGGGACTTTACAAGACCTTCCTGCTCTCCAGAGCGGAGAATACAAGTGCTGAGCTGCCCGTGGTCTTAGCGGGTACTGCGCACACTGCGTCTAACTAGCCCAGGGTGGGGGGTGGCTTATGCTGCCCAGGCGGGGTTACTGTAGGGGTTCTACGTAAGGGCTGCAGGTTCTGATAACACTTACTGGATAGGATGTACCTCTCACCGTACACTGATATACCACTGACCTTCCACAGTTTAATGTACAAGGATGGATATTTCAGAGACGCAGGCTGAGCAGGGTTTGTTTGTTTGTTTAGGGTAATGATTTAAGTTTTACGTAAGCATGCTGTTAAACAGAGTTGCTGTTCAAGATCGCTGCCTGCCCCCCACTGGGGTTGTTGGCTCAACAGCTGTGTATTTTTTGTTCATGAGTATGTGCTGCCGGCCCCAGGGTTGTAGGCTAAAAAGCTGTGTTTGTTTGGAAAGTATGCAATAAAAAAATAAAATTAAAAAAATATATATATATTCCAGGAGTGAAAAACTGTAGAGCAGACTGTTTATCCAGATTACCAATTGTAGATATGGAAGAACAGGAGTGGGAGACAGACATTAAAGAATGCTTTGAAGCATGCATTAATGACAAGAATATGTGCTTGGAGGAGAAGGAATGGGTGGATGCAGTGGGCAAGGACTCTACCTTAAGGGACGTAATGAGTTTGATCAAGTATGGATGGCCCACAATGTACTTTTGTATTTGCTGTAAGTTGTATGGTCCTCTGAGCTTGTTAATAAAAAAGATTTAAAAAAAAAAAAAAAAAGTATAGATGGCCCAGAGAAAAAAATCTTTCACCTCACTTGCAAGCATTCTGGAAGGTAGATATTGAATTATCCATTGAAGGTGAGAAAGTAGTACAAGGCAGTAGGTTGATGCCACCTGAATGTTTCAGGCAAAGGATAAGTTCAACAGCTCATACCGGTCATTTGGTGCCAACCATCACAAAAAGGAAAATACAGAATGAGTTCTGGTGGCTAAGGATGGATGGAGAAATAGATTTGTTTGTTAGGATGTGTGTAAGTTGTCATATCAGCGACAAGACGTTGATCACGGAGCGGAAGGCAGAATCTTTTGTTCCAGCACCACAGAAAGCTTGCCAAAGATTAAGACTTGATTATTTGGGACCTTTTCACATTTTACTGCATAATATGAAATATTTCATTGTCATAATTGATCATTTATCCAGATGGGTGGAGGTAGAGGCAGTAAATGTTCCGACCACTGAGAGTGTTATTAATTGTCTAAAAAGAGTATTTATAATGAAAGGATTGCCAGGAGAAGTATTAAAGGAAAATGGTGTAAAATATGTGTCCACAGAAATGCAAACCATTTTATGCAATAGTGGATTCAAGCACATTAGAATGCCCCTATATCACTCACAAAATAACAGAAAAGTGGAAAGGTTTAATAGAATTTTGGTTGAAAGCATTCAGGCAGCATATAGTAATAACTCATGTGTGGATCAGGCGATCAAGGATTTGGTATGGCCTACCCCACTGCACCTCATGTTGCTACTGGAAAGAATCCATTTGAATTAATGAGAGGTAGAAAGGCATGCACAGAAATGTGTGCATTTTGGATTGTTAATTTATTTTATGGAGGTCGTGACGTGAAAGAAAGTTGGAAGACAGCTGAAAGGGATTCAAATGAAATAAATTAAAAAAGAATGAATGATCACTCTATTAAAGAGGTATGTAAATTGAAAGTTGGGGACAAGATATTAGTGAAAAATCCGATTTTGTTCAGGAAAGGATTGTCGAAATTTAAAGAGGATCAGCAAGTTTGTGAAGTACTTAAGAATGCAGTGAAGTTGACAGATGGATGTTGGCAGCACATCCCATGCAGCTCTGGATCCTAGTAAAAAGTATAGAGGTGTCATGGAGGCAAGACCAGTTCAATTTGATGATAAGCAAGCCGAAAAATTTGGTCATAATGTTTTAATGCCACAAAGGAGGAGTCTGCGTACTCAAAATAAACCTAAAAGGTTACAGGAGTACGTAATTTCAAAGTAAAGAAGATGTTGTCCATGCAGTAAATTTAGGTTTAAGTCTTTTTGGTGTCTCTTTAAAACAAAAGTGGGGATATGCTATGAGATTATTGGTTTTAGGTTTAAGTTAATTTCTTATTGATACATTTGTTATTGATAAGCGTAAAAGATAGAGTCTATGTGATATACTTCAGGGTTTGTTTAACTTTATCAATACTCATAATGATTGGAATTTTGTACAGTAATTGGTATGTTAAACTGTATTTAGTTATCTATTGTATTAGATTTTTTTTTAATAACAAATTTTATTCGGTTTTCCTGATGCAATCTGGGCCTTAGCCCTACAAGTACCTGTAGGAAATAATATGGGTCAGGAGTACCATAGCATTTAAACAATTGCAATTCCTGCGTAACTTGCAGGTTAAACAACATGAACACAGTGCAGACTGTTCTAGAACCCAGTGATTGTATAGAGGTTACATTTGTACAAAGGGAGACTATTACATGGTATGGAATTATTCGTTCAGTAGACATTTGTATGAGTGGTGATTTCTGTCAGGAGTCTAAAGATAGGAGGGGGGGAAGGTCTATCCCACGGTACGTCGCCCAACGGATTCATATTTTTCTATGTTTCTGGGGGCAGCCACGGGCCTGAAACACCGCAATCTCCGCATCCATACACCTGTCCAGTTCAGCCTTCCATTTACCTATGGTCGGAGGAGATGTCCCCTTCCACAGCTGGGCAATATCGCGTTTGGCGATGGTAAGGGCCAAGAAGAGCAGATGTTGTTTGTACCTGTTTCCCCCTATCGCGTTGGTGCTGTGCAGGAGAAAAAGTCTTGGGTCAAATGGGAGCTCCCGTGAGAGTATGTTGCTTAGGCAAGACGACACCTTTCGCCAGAATGGCTGCAGTGCAGTACAGTTCCAGACTGTGTGTAAAAATGTCCCTTCCTCCCTCTCACAACTTAAACAGATAGGGGACTGGATAACTCTCATTTTCCAGAGTCGGGATCGTGTGTAGTATGTGCAGTGTATATACTTAAATTGTATGAGGCGGTAGCGTGTGGACACAGCAGCGCCTGAGGGCTGGCTAAGGCTTCCGCCCAGTCATCATCCGTCAAGTCAGGAATGTCGTCTTGCCATGCTCTCCTAGTCTTGTTGAGTGTTGTTCGTGTATGCGTCGTCAATGTTTGATATATTTGCTGGATTTTATGTGACCCCCAGGTCCCCCATCAGTAGGCGACCCTCAAGAGGATGGAATTCCGGTAGGGTCTCTAGAGCATGAATCAGGGGGTCCAAAGCATGGCGTAATTGGAGATAGTTATAAAATTGTGTCCTATGTAGTTGAAATTCCTCTTGTAGCCGTTAAAAGGATTTCAATGTAGTGCCCTGCATTACGTCTCCCAGAGTATATATACCCACCAAGTCCCACTTACGGAACCCGCTCAGGGCCATCACCGGGCGTGGGTATGTGCCATGCCACAGAGCAGTTGCCTGGGTCAAGCTCCCGCGCCACCCCATCTGCCTCACTGTGTACCGCCAAAGCTGAATTACAGTTCTGCTTGCCGGGGGTAATATATCTAGGTTCCTGGAGCTATATAGGAGCTGAAGAAGGGGAACCTCCTCCATTGCCGCATGCTCTAGCGCAAAAGCCGGGTCGGCTGGGGAATTATACCACCATTCATTTATTATTGGCAGGTGAGAGGCAACATAGTATGCGTTTATATCTGCTGCTGCAATACCCCCACAGTACGTGGATTGTGCGCATGTGTGCAGCGCCACCTGGATCGCCCCTCCATTCCACAGAAATATTTTGTGTATGGCATTGTCTTGTGCAAACCAGGATCGCGGTATGTTGTAAGGGAAATTTTGTAATCGATAGAGAATTCTAGGCAGAGAGACCATCTTAAAGATGGCGGACCGCCCATATAATGAGGTTGGAAGGGAGGACCATATTGTTGTTTCATTGTTTAGACTCGTAAGTAGTGGGTTAATATTGTGTACCCATGAAATCTTCGGACAAGGTGACACGAAGATGCCCAAATATTTAAAACCCCTAGTCGCGTGTGATAGCTGCGTCGCCCAGGTGCCCCGCCCCTGGTTTCCACATACTGGAAAAAGCACAGATTTAGAGGGGTTGGTGTGAAGACCCATAGTTTCCCCAAACACTCGTCAGTGAAAAAGAAAAGGACGTCATCTGCATATAGCGCGATGCGAGCCGATCTCAACTGAGACCATTCAAATTCGCGGAGTACCGGGTCACTCCGAACCCACGCTGCCAAGGGTTCCACCGCTAAGGCGAATAACAGCGGGGACAGGGGGCAACCCTGCCTTCTACCCCTATAGATAGGGAAAGGGTCCGAGCGATGTCCTGCTATACGAACCGAGGCCGTTAAATTAGTGTAGAGCAGACAGACATATGCTATAAACCGTGGGCCGAAATTAACCGCTTCGAGTAATTGGAAGAGATATACCCAGCTAAGAGAATCAAATGCTTTGTCAATGTCAGCTAATAGTATAGCCGCTGGGCGCCCCAGCTCTGGGGCCATTGCCATGGCATTATGCAACCTTCGGATGTTGTGACGGGTGGCCCGGTAAGGCATAAAGCCTGATTGGTCTGGGTGGATTAAGTCTGACACGCAAGTCCGTAGGCGATCTGCCAGAACCTTCCCTAAAAGTTTGGGCTCAAAGTTAATAAGGGAGATAGGGCGATATGATGAGGGCTCTTCCAGAGGGCGACCCGGTTTGAGGAATAAGACCATCTCCGCGTGACGCCAATCCCGGGGTAGTATACTCCGTTCTTGGGCATCCTGTATTGCAGCCAGCAAATGTGGGCCCAATGTGCGCATGTGTGGCCTCAGGAACTCTATGAGGAATCCATTGGGTCCGGGTGCCTGCCTCGGACGCATGGCATGCAAGGCCCCGCTCAACTCGTCTATTGTGATGGGAGCGTCTAGTTGGTCCCGCATGTGGTCTGTGAGCCTTCGGGGTGGGATATCCCTAAGGAACTCCGCTAATTGAGCCTCTGAGAGCTGCTCGCGATGCTCGTATAGTGAGGAGAAATGCCGCGCAAATTCTTGAGCCACCGTTTCCGGGGACGAACACAGGACCCCATCGGTGTCACGCAGGGTAGGGACAGCAGCGGGGGATTTGTCTACCTGGCATAGTCGTGAAGCATTTTACTCAACTTGTCTCCCCATTGATATATCCGGTGTTGCGACGCCTCCCAGATCTCTCTTTGCTTCGCCCATTAAGTATTGTTGTATAGTTTGTTGCACCTGCAACAAGTTGCGTTGGAGAGAGGGACTGGGGTCCAGGTTAAGTTGCGTCACGAGGGTCACTTGGCGTGACTCTAGGTCCGCCAGTTGCGCTTGTCGCGCGCGTTTCTCTTTGGTACGATAGCTAATTTCTGCCCCACGGATTGTGGGCTTTAGGGGTTCCCAGAGATGTAGCCGAATCTACATTAGTGTCTAGATATTCGGATACTACCTTAATTAGCATGCCCTGATAGTCCGGGTCTCGAAGGTGCCATGAGGACATTCGCCACCTAAAGGGGGGTCTGCGGGAACAGGTATGAAGTTTGAGAGTAACCGGGGAGTGATCCGAAAGCCCTCTGGAGAGGTGAGATACTTGTGAGAACCTATGAATGTATGTGCAAGGTGTAAAAAAGTGGTCTAGTCGGGACTGCGAACCATGCACCGCGGACATAAAGTTGTAACTTCGTTCGGCAGGGTGATATTCACACCAGATGTCTGCCCAGCCTAAGGTAGAGGCTAGGAGATTCAGTTTGGAAGGACCCGACGGCGGGTGGTGGTCTGAGTTGCGCTGTCTATCTACAGGGGCCATGGTGTCATTCCAGTCCACACCCAGGAGGATCAAGCCCTCCGGAAGTTCCCCCCAGAGCCTGGAGATCCTGTCGACAAAGGCAGTCCCTAGTGGGGGGGGGGCATAAATACTACCTATGGTGACATGCTCACCATATAGCGTGCCCGTGGCAATAGCGTATCGGCCCCCTAGATCCACCCAGTGTTTTGTGTGCACGAAAGGGACTCTTCGGTGTATCAGAATGGCCGCCCCCCGCCACCCCCTGGTGAACCCTGCATGGTATATAGTGTGGTACCCAAATCTGGCCAGGCAAGGGGTTTTGGTGCCAAGAAGGTGAGTCTCTTGTAAAAGTAGAATATCGGCCTCATATCTCTTGGCCTGGCGTAGGACCGCGCCCCGTTTAATTTTATTGAGCAAACCCCTGACATTCCAAGAAACCACAATAAGGTCCCCGAGAGGGGCTGTGCCCGTCTGTGCTATCATCCCGTATCTATGAGATCACTGTGAGTAAAGCGTTGGGATTTAGATAATGAGTCTGCACGTATAAAAACAATGAAACTGTCCCCATGGACAACACCCCATAATTCCCTTAGTATCCCCCCCACCCGATACTGCCATGAACTAGGAGCATCTGTCGCAGCGTAGGGCACGCCCGGCCCGCAACATGGGGAACCAGGGCCCCTCAGCCAAAAATACCCAACCCACCCACAAAACATTAACAGGGGGAGGTGAAAATGTCCAGGGCCAGGCAGCCCCATGGCTGGGCATCCACGCCCGTTCAGAGGTCAGTGAAGAACTGGATAGTCACAATAAGACACATTCCACAGCTAAAATGATCTGCCAAATAGTGACAGTCCGGCTAGTTCAGGATGTACGTTCTGGACTGGAGGAGCGCCTGTCTGAACCGGATCTGTGACGACTCTTTGATTTGGTCCTTCGGGGTCTGTTCCGTTGCGAGCCCCGGGAGGAGTCTGATTCCTGCGGCGGTGGCGTATGTGGCCTCAGGTGAGTGTGTTCGTCTGTCCATGCGAAGATCGCTTCCGGTGTGTCAAAGAAATGCGAATTGGAGTTAAATATAACTCGCATCCTGGCTGGGTACAAAAGCATGTATTGCATATTAAGGTCTCGTAATCTAAACTTCGCTGCCACAAAGGACTGGCGTTGCTGTTGGACCAGCCGTGTGTAGTCGGGAAATATCTTTATGGGCCTCGAGTCATAGTGGAGTTTATCTTTATGTGATCTAGCGAACTGCAAGGCAGCATCACGATCTGCATAGTTTAGCAACTTCGCGATCACCGGTCTAGGATTCTCGCCTGGGGTGGTTTCTTTGTCAGTGCCCGGTGGGTCCTCTCCACGACAAAACAAGAGGATAACATTTCCTTCGGCATGAGATCTGTGAGCCACTGGGCAATAAAGTGGGTCATGGAGGAACCTTCACATCCCTCCGGAAGGCCCACGAAGTGCAGGTTATTGCTCCTCGCTCGGCCTTCTGCATCTTCCACCCTGGAGGCAAGTTCTTGTGACTCTACCGTTAGCTTATTGACTTTTTTTTGCAAGGTGGTCACAGAATCTTCAATAGTCGATACTCGCGCCTCGGCTTCTGTGATGCGGTCCACTGCTTTTCTGAGGTCCTGGCGCAAAAACGAGACTTCGGACCCCACTGCGCTGATCTTGACATCAAGTTTGTCTCTGGCATCATTGATCGCCGCTAGGAGTGCTGCATTGTCCGGCACTGCGCCCGCCACATCGCCCCCAGTGGCGCCCCCTGTAGATGTGGCATAGTGATCAAGGGTGCTCTGCTTGGAGCTTGCCCCACCAGGTTTGTCCTTGCCCATGGCTGTAGGCGAGGGGAGGTAGGAGCGGGGTCTCCCAGGAATTCCGATGTCGGATTAGTGCCCACACTGATGGAAGGGAGCACGACCCAGTCCAGGAAGGGCCGTGGAGGTAGCGTTGGGTCTATAGTGGGGACGCACTGCCGGCAGGCCCCTCTCGGAATCAGGCGTGTCACGGGCCACAAGCCGCACCGAGCCTAGCTCAGCCGCCTCCGCAGCCCACGACCTCCCGCCAAGTAGGCCCCGCAAGGGAACCAGACTCGCCGGACCGCCCGCCCACAGTGCTCCCCGTAAAGTGCCAAACCTCAGGTCCCAGTGTCTCAACTAAGGCTCCGATGGCCGGACACACCCCCCGTCGTGAAAGCGAGAGAAGATGGGATACCCTGGGCCACTCAATCAATCAATGGGTTTGGCCCTCTCTCTTCATTCCTCCAGTGCATACACGCATTCTCGTGCCCTCTGTTGCGGTTAGCGGGGTGTAGGTGGGGGCAGATCTTCGCCGTCAACTCTGGCCTCTGCCTCCTCCAGTTGGCTCCCCCTCGCAGATGTGAGATGTGTAAAAGAAGGAGAAGAGCGGGCCGGGCTGAGGCGCTGGGTCCCCTCCGCATGCAGAGCCTATACGTGGGCCACGGTAATCCCCAATATGGCGCCCCCGGCTGTGAATAGGTGTATGGTCCTCACCGGGCAATCACATGGGGTCTCGAGGGTCGCCGGGTCTCCGCCGCGGCGCGGGTGCAACAGGGAACCCCCTCCGAAGGTCGCCCAGGGTGGCCGGCAGCACCGGGGGGCAGGCCCCTCCTCCCGTAGGCCCGTCACGGCCCCAGAATATCGGCCGTGGGTCAGCGCTCACTGCCGGGCCCCCCCGTTCCAGACGCCGCCGCTCACCTACAGGGCCCCAACTAGGCCCCGCGTCTCTCCGCAGCACCACGAGCAACAGGCCCGGTCTCTAGATGGAAGCTGCCTGCTCCAGGCTCCTGCCTGCGTCTCTCTGTCTGCATCTTTGCGGTGCGGAGCGCCCGCTCTGGCTCAGCAACGGCCGATCGCCGGGAAACAGCGCTCCAAGCACTGCCGGGATCGAGGTCTTCGCTGATCTGCACCTCCGAACAGGATTTAGGCGGATTATAGACGGATTACGGCATGGATGCGCGGGCCCGTTTAGACTGCGTCCGCCATGTTGGCTGTCCAAGCCATGCCCTATTGTATTAGATTTACCTTGTATTAATAACAAAAGGGAGATGTATGGTGATGTCGCTTGGAGAGCATGGAACACAATGACATTGGCAGCCTCTGTGATGTAAGAGTGTCCTATGCCTCCCAAGTGAAAGTTACACTCTATGACCCTTAATAGTAATACTTTACTTATGTTCCTGTTAATAAACACGATTATTTTACATTTAAAGTGTGGGAATCATCATTGCACCCTCTCATTTTTATAATTTCTAAAGGAAATGCTTTAGGTATTACAGCTTTGATTACATCAAGATGAAGTCAGGCGTGCAACATTTTTGTAATAGAGAATGTTAGCAATCTAGTTGTTCATTTCAATCCAATTGGGAGGCAGAGGTCAGGGGCAAGGATTCAGATTTTTTAGGGCAGGGAGGAGAGTGCAGAGGCAACAAGTTGACCACGCTGGGCAGGCGGGATGGGCAGTGACAGCACAACGGACCATGGAGGACAGGGAAAAGGGGGGCAGGGACAACAAACCAACCATGCAGGACAGGTAAGAGAGGTCGTAGCAATATGACAGACCATTGAGGGCAGAAGGAAGAGACAGTGGTAGTACAACCAAACATTTGAAAAGACCCAATTCAGGCAAGAGACTACCGATGTTTTTAAGCCCAAAAGGGCTTTATTTGATCTTTTTCCTGCCTAAAATCTCGCCTTTTTCAGTGTAAGTCAATGGGGAAAATCAATTCCCCAGGTTATTTTTTCAAAATCTCCCTCTTACCAAGTTCAAAATGTTGGGAAGTATAGTACATTGGATCACGGAGGACAGGAGTAATGGGGTAGGGACTTGAACTCGGATAACAGAGGGCAGGAGGGAGATAGGCAGGGGCACCAAACTGACCTTACAGGACAGGCGCCAGGGGTTGCAGCAGCACAATACACCACACAGGGCAAGCGAGATGGCAGTGCAGCACAACGGACCATGGAAAGCAATAGGGAGGGGACAGGGCCATGCACATGGACAACAGAAAGCAGAGAAAAAAAGAGGCAAGGGCAGCAAGCTGACCATACCGGACAGACAGGAGGGACAGTTGCAGTATAAAGGACAATGAAGGGCAGGAGGGAGGAGGCAGGGGCACGACATGTGAGTGGCTCTGTTGGGAGGCTGTATGGGTGAGTGACTGGGTGTGTGAGTGGTTGTATGGGTGAATAAGTGGGTGTGTGAGTAGATGTATGGGTAAGTGAGCAGCTGTGTGATTGACTGTATGGGTGAGTGAGTGGCTGTGTGAGTAGGTGTATGGGAAGTGAGTGTCTGTGTGAGCAGCTATATGGGTGAGTGAGCAGGTATGTGAATGGCTCTATGGCTCAGTAAGTGTGTGTGTGTGTGAGTGGGTGTATGAGTGATTGTGTGGGTGTGTGAGTGGATGTCTGAGTTGTTCTGTGGATGATATCATCAGTGATGTCATTTGAGATGTCATCAGTGATGTAATGAGTGATGTCACTGACCATGTTATGAGTGATGTAATATGTTAGGTCATAAGCAATGCATTGCGGGGGCATAAGTTATAGTTAGCTCAGGTAACTATAACTGCTGAATGTCACTGGTTTTGTACAAGTGAAATCTGTGCCTAACTATAACATCCCTGTAACCTTTGTTTTCTCCAGGGAAAATATATATGTTTTTGGTATTGGCGCCATTAGCCTATTTGTAGACGGAAACTTTGTTTGACATTAATTAAAAGTCTTATATTTGTAATCTCATTATTTCCTTGACATGTTTTGAAGTAACAGGATGTCAGCATTACTTTACTTTAAGGTTATCCTAATATTTTTGTTGTTTAACAGATCCCTAGTATATTGTTCCGTATGCATTATGACTGCTACATGTCTCGCTAAAGCACCATAAATCTATTCAATAAATGTGGTATAACTAAATGTCAAAAGCACACGTTCTATGATTGACTGTGGTTCACCTGGGTCTCATGCCATGTATGAATCAACTAATACAACAAACCGAATAAAATTCATTCTGTATCATTGGTTTAGATTCAGAGATCAAAGGAAACCCTTTGTTTGAGGCTGTCAAGAGGGTGTGTGTGTGCTTTTTTGGTTTAGCTTTATGAATGTAGCTTAATAAAAGCTTAAATAAAGAAATATAAACCTTGGCATTGCGTCAAATGCAATTGCTGGCTTTGGGATTGATTTGGTGAGAGAGGCAGCAAGTGCATTCTCATGCTTCAGGAGTGGAGCTTAGCCTGTGCATCCTATTCTTCTTATGGATATTTTGGTTACATTGGTCTGACGGTGGTGAACGCATGTTGCGC
The DNA here is from genome assembly GCA_963921515.1 of Calotriton arnoldi. NCBI lineage: Eukaryota > Metazoa > Chordata > Amphibia > Caudata > Salamandridae > Calotriton > Calotriton arnoldi. The sequence goes on along the minus strand of CAWUFW010012500.1, from coordinate 408,131 downwards.
CCTGATTGCATAGCTCCGCACTTGCCAGGCGACAGTAACAAGTCATAGATTTCAAAGCTATCTTACATTCTTCATTACCGAGATGTATTTAATAGATGCAGTATCTGCTATGAATGCAAGCCAGCCCAAGCTAATAACACCTTTTGATATCTCAGCAAAGGGAAATAATGTAAAGATGACATCTACCTTGCTGTAAAAATCCAACACATATATTCCTTCCAAAGCAGCAAATAAAATCAACACTTGGTACAGTTAATGCAGGAAAAATATAGTGTGCAATTGGGACCTCTAGATATATTACTCTATACATGGTAACTACCACGTTTCTAGTCGTGAATTCATTTAAAACCAGTGCAGGGCATTTGGCAAGGCGTACCGTGTTTGTTTCTTTTGATCCAACTAGACTAACCCACTTGATAAAACTGATGTGGAAAAAGAAAGGTTAGGACTGGATACATATGTTTCTATGTGTTTAGAGAGATCGTTCAGCCCTAAATATGACTTATGTTATATACTACATGTTGGGACAGAAATCCTTTATATCGGTATGCTGTACTGTGCATTTTGTTTGTGATTTTCTTTATATTTTCTTCCAATGCACTCAGCAATCTTCAAGGTCACAAAACATGCCCCACAGTTTGACAAGCAATGTCAGAGATCAGAGCTTAGTTCGGCTGAAACAAGGTACCCCCAAAGTCTTCCCTTATACATAGTGAAGAAGGCTACTGCTCACTTTTACCAAGCTATGAGATACTATCCACTATGTAAAGTGGATTATAGTTCAGGGGTACAGGTCCTTTTATCATGGTAAAAAGGCTGTCTGCTGCCCTCCCCTGTGAAGATGCCACTAACTATGGTCCTTGCCTACCCGCATGTGTTAGACACGTAGGATATGTGTGTGTGTGTGTGTGTATGTGAGTGGGTGTGTGTATGTGAGTGGGTGGGTGAGAGAGACAGTGTGTGTGTGTGTGCGCGTGCGCATGCACATGTGTGCTTTACTGCATTAGACCTGGGTGGCGGATGTCCATGTGAAACTATGCCTACAGGGCTGCAAAAAATTGTGTCTTTCTCTATAGGCTGCAAAAATTCTGTTAGATGCAGAATGCACACCTTTCCTTAAATTCATTTTGATTATGTATCAATAGATGCGTGCACACAGGAGCCTCTGTAGGCTGTCATTTGCAATGGTGAATATGACAATATGTTGTCACCTTGATAGCGGCTTTCCCCTCTGAAACTGGAGTTATCTGGTGGGTGGAGGAATCTACATCCCTTCCATTATCAGTGTAGGTTTTTTTCTCCACATAGTGAGCCTCATTTTTCCCCTTTTCCTGTGTTACTGACTATCACCTTGCAACCAAGCTCTGTTGCTTGGTTAGTCTGGCTTCTAATACAATATGTGACCTTGATTAGTTCTGACCTAGTTAGAATATCTTCTGGAAAAACACGCAAAGGCCAAGTGAAAGCCCTACATATACTTTCACGGACTACAGATGCCATAATATAATACCACATATTCGCAAATATCCAGCACCCACTGTGCAATGCTTTGTATGAGAAAGTGGATTATGAGTTGAAGTGGATAGATGTGCTCTTCAAGTAATAATGACACTTTTCCTTACCAGGTCCATTTAGGTCTCGATAATTTAAACCTGAGTTCAACCCTTGAGAGCTGTAGCACAGACCACACAGGCTTAACTTAGGGGAATTGTGCAAAGAATATGTCAGGGGAAACAGCCATTGTTATGTTATGTTATTTAAATTTATAACGCGCACGGCTACTCATGAGTGTCCCGGCGCAATGTCTTAAAGGGAGCAAGGAAACTAGCAAATGAAAAGATACGTTTTCAGATTTTTCTTGAATGCCGTCAGATCTTCAATATTGCGTAATGCCAGGGGAAGGGCGTTCCACGCTGCCGCAGCCCTCCGAGTCAGAGACCTGCCTCCCAGCCTCTGGTACTGAAATCGGGAAACCAGTGCGAGTCGGTGGGATGCCGATCGCAACTGTCGTGAAGGCACGTAGAAGGTAAACCACTTTTGTAGATAGGATGGACCAATGCCATGTAGGGCGCGGTGGGCCAGGACCAGTGATTTGAACTTTACCGGTTCCACTACGGGAAGCCAGTGAAGAGCGCGAAATGATGACGCACGCTATGTCTGGTGGAGATGCCCAGGAGAAGTCTGGCTGCCGAGTTCTGGACTACCTGGAGCTTTTTAATCAGGTAGCCAGGGATGCCAATGTAAAGCGCATTGGCATAATCCAGCCGTGACAGGATGAGAGCACAGGTGACCGTTTCTCTTGCTGCTTGAGGCAGGAGAGGAAAGAACTTTCTTAGAGTCTTGAGAAGACCAAAGCAGATAACGGCCAACTTTGTGATGTGATAAGAGAAGGATAGGTTCTCATCAAACCAAACCCCCAGGTTCTTCGCCGGCTTCCCTTCTGAGGAGGGCAGGGGAAAATCAGGAGGCCACAGCGCTTCCCGGAACCTGGGGGGGAATTTTCCAAACAGGAGAATCTCTGACTTCTCCTCGTTACATTTTAGTTGTGCAGCCGCAAGCCACCTAAAAATGGAAGAGAGACAGTGATGAGCCGAAGCGACAGAATTGTCATCACTGTCCCAGGTAAAGAGCAGCTGGGTGTCATCGGCGTAGGCCATCACCTTAGCTCCCAGGCTTTCAGCCAGATAGACCAGGGGGTCACATAAATGTTAAAAAGAAGGGGGCTGAGGGAGGACCCCTGAGGAACTCCCGTAGTCACAGCCTGAAGAAGAGAGGAAGATGGAGGCAACCAGATCTGCTGAGCCCGACCCTCAAGAAAGGACCTGAGCCAGTTCCAGGCCGTCCCCGACACACCTATCCTGGCTAGATGCGAGAGGAGAAGAGAATGTGGGACCGTGTCAAACGCCGCCGAGAGGTCGAGCAAAATCAATGCTGCCCTCCCGCCGGCGTCCAAGCACTCCCGGATGGCCTCCACCACCTCCACCAGCACCGATTCCAACAACACGGCTGTAACCACGAAGTACCTTTATCACGCATGCATTACAACACATGCACTGTTACCACGCATAGCCTTTACCACGCATTTTTTTACAACGCATATACCTTTACCATGCATGCCTTCACAACGAATTAACGTAAAGGCATACACGTTGCACTGGTGGTAAGGGCATATGCTGGTAACAGTGCTAAAGTCACTGCATGGTCAAGGCAATCGGCATCATTAGAGGAAACGGAGAGACCCTTCCACTTCCTCTTGACAACCTGAGCCGCGCATAGCCTCAGAAGAGCTGCTTTGTCATCCTGTAGAGGTAAGGGGGAATGGGCCTCGGGCGGGGAGTATGGAGTTAGGGCTTTAGACTGGGGGTGTTTTAAAAAAAAAACCTGGGGGGCGGGGTCTGGTTTTAGGGCTCAGGGCAGAGGTCAGGTATTTTTAAAAAGGGCTGGGGGGACGTGCTGGGGTTTAGTTTTAGGGCTTAGGACAGGGGTCAGATATTTTTTTAATGGGCTGTTGACAGTGGGGTCATGCTGGGATCTAGTTGTAGGGCTCAGGGCAAGGGTCGGGTATATTTAAAAAGGGCTGGGTGGGGGGCGTGGCCAAGATGGCGGCACGGTAGGACGCGGAACTCTGCTCCTCCGGCCCTGCCACACCATTTGCCTTGTTATAACCTCCTTCCCCGCATTGCAAACACCGGGACTTGTAAGCGCACAGCCTCCTACCTGCTCCGGCACCCAGACGAGGCGAAATCCGGCGCATCTGAGTACTCCTGACAAAGCCTGCGGTGAGAGGAGCCGAAGCGGCCGCGGCCGGGGCTGGCGCCGCGAGGTCACTGTCTCCAGATCCCCCGCCCTCAGCATAGCGCCGCAGACCGGAGTGGCGCTGAGACGCCCTCGCCACGCGGGGAGGCTGCCCGCACCGCTGCCCGGAGGTGCCGGGAGCCGGGATTTGCCGCTGTTGGCCGGGTGGGCTGCATCGGGAGCGCGGTCTGTGGGCGGCCGCCATCTTGCTACAACCTGCGCTCCGGCTCGGAGGTAGCGCGGCCTACCACAGCGCTAAGATGGCGGTCGCCTCCTAACGGCCCGGGAGCTGAACAGGGACCGTGCCGGGGCTTTGACTACGGCGGGGGCGTCCTCGCCTAGGCACACAGCAATACAGTGCTCCGGCCGGCGGGGCAAGCGGACCCTGGGCTGCCAGCAAGATACTCGGCGGGCCGTGACCTTGCCGATCCGCGGCGCTGCTGCCTTCCTTCCACCCTCTGGAACTGAGGGATTTGCGGAGGCCCTGCCTGCATTTGGACACCAAGGATCCACCCCAAGGCCTGCGGCTGGAGGCCCTTCGGTGCCGTGCGCAGAGCTGAGGATCGGCCCTGTGAGGCGTGCTGCCCCTGAGAGGAACGACGGATGCTGCAGCCCCGCGAGCGGAGCCTCCCGCCGCGCGGCCCGGGTGATCGGGGCCCCCGGATGCAGTGAGCCCAGGCGGTGTGGTCGCAGCAGTCAGCACGCCCTGCACCCAGCGTCGGGTGGACACCTGGTGAGTTACGTGACCACCCGGGGTTGGAACTGTCACCCTCGCGCGCCCAGGTAGCCTCTGATCCAATATCCCTGAGGTGGGAGAACCCTGCCACGCAGCGCTTGAGCGGGCCTTTGCTCTCTTCCCACCCCGCCACGGCCGGGACGTGGCCCGGGGCTCGGCGGGACTGGCCTCCACATACGAGACGGCGCCCGGGGACCAGATTGGGCACGCGGTGAGGGCACTCCCGGCGGTATAGCGCGCTTACAACGCCCTGCTGCACCACACTCGGCCGTCTACGTGGTACTACGAGGGAGGTGGCCCTGGAGCGGGCCCCATTGGTGGTCACAACGCGATCGCTCTTCAGGAAACCTTGCAGACCCTTCACGCACTCGGCCCCGCATTGCTTGATGCGCGGATTCTGACTGCAGCCTGCGGTACGAAGATGACATCAGCCCGCGCACGGAGGGAAAATCCCTCAAAGAGCTTCTGATTAAGCAGCCCGGGAACACGGAGGCATCCCAGGGCCCCTCCCCATTCGGAACACGCAGCCTTGGGGGCGGAAGCGGACGGCCCAGCAACGAAGGCCTTCATGCTGGAACTCTTCTCTGCCATCAAGGAAGATATAATGGATCTGAAGAGTCAGCTGGCGTCGGATCTCAAGGAGGTGCGCCGGGACGTCGATGAAGTGGGTGAGAGAGTTGCTGTACTGGAAGAACACAAATTGGCGAGGGAAGAAGACCTGCATCAACTTCAGCAAGAGGTCCTCCGCCTCCGAGATCAGAATCTGGACTTCCAGGCCCATGCGGAGGATCTAGAAAATAGATCGCGGAGGAACAACATCCGCATTCGCGCGATACCATCGAAAGCCGAAGGTGATGATCTCCGCGGCTACGTCTTGTCCCTCTTCCAGCAAATCCTGGGCGCCGATGACACACAGGAAATCCAGATGGACCGCGTCCATCGAGTGGGCCTCCCAAGAGGTGGCAAGGCCCCCCGCCTGATGTACTAGTCTGCGTACATGACTTCCAGCTTAAGGAGCAGATCCTGCGCAGGGCTAGGGGGCCCAGCCGATACAATTCCGGGGGCACACGCTGGCCCTTTTCAGGACCTGGCTGCTTCGACTTTGGCCAAACGCAGGGACTTCCGACAGGTTACGTCCTATCTTCGAGATAAGGGAATATCGTATTCATGGGGCCATCCCTTCCGCATCATCTTTCAACACCAGGGGAAGCTGAGGCAGATGCGCTCCCTGGCCGACACCATGGATCTTTTGGGACTTGTGGCAGATAAGACTCTGCAGCCAGATGGCGGTCCCTCCCTTCGCGAAGGGAAACGTCTCCCCCGCTGGCGGACTGCTGGCAAACCCACGACACCCATAAAGCCAGGCCCAGAGGAAATGGCGAAGGAACGAAACGCCGTGCTCTCAACCCTCTCTCAGACCCAGGAGCGCCCGAGCACCCCGTGAAGTCTTACAGCGTATCTTAAGGGGAAGGCAACTCTGCAAAGGGGCCGGAGGAGCCCACAACTGGTTCACCTCTCTCGGCTCCCTAGACTTCCTTCGTGGCCTGCGGGCCACCTGGTGCTCTGTTCTAGGAAGTCTTGTCCCCCCTGATCTCCTCCACTAGACAGACTGTTGTCTCTTGTTTCTCTTTCTTGTCCCCAGTTTCTCCGGAATACCTGTAGTCCTATAATGGGCCACTCCTGCATGCTGATTTCTTCTGGGACTATGTTCGTTTGGGCCGGTTTTTGTGTTGTGTTCTGGTTGGGATTTTTGTTGTTTCTTTTGGGGTCCTTTAGTGTCACACATAGGGTCCATTGCTCCCCTGTAGGGGCCCACACATGCTCCAGTCCAACCCCTGCGCACCGCTTCCGGCACATCAGACGACCCGCAGGCGTGTTTTCCCCCAGTACTGATGCCTAGGGACTTGAAAATCATCAGCCTCAATGTACGAGGCTTGAATCACCCCACTAAGCGCACTGCGATTCTTTCCCTTCTTGAGCAGACCGAGGGCGATATTTGCATGCTTCAGGAGACCCACCTCCTTGCCAAAGATACCTCCCGCATGCGCTCCCGCCGCTTCCCACGCCAATTTTGGTCCTCGGGGACGACGAAAAAGAATGGGGTAGCCATACTGCTTGGGGCTAAATTTGAGGGTAAGGTCCTTTCTACCTTTTATGAGTCCAAGGGGAGGGCATTAGCTCTCAGAATTCAATGGGGTCCCACTGTCTTCACCCTCCTTAACGTGTACGCTCCCAATACCCAGCAGGAGGCTTTCCTCCGTAGGCATTTAACAGAAGGGTTGGCCTCCCCCGACCCAGCACTAGTAATCGGGGGGATTTCAACCTTGTAATGGACAACGAGCTGGACAGGTCAGGGCAACGCCACACACAGGTCGGATCCATCTCGCCCGACGGGAAGCGCTGGCTAGCAGAAAACGGCCTACACGATATCAGGCGCCTCCGCCATGCGGACTCGTGCGACTACTCCCATTACTCGGCAGCACACAAAACGTACGCGCGACTAGATATGCTGTTGGTCTCGAGCGCGCTTCTCCCGAGAGTGACGGACGCTTCCATAGCTGTGCGCTCCCTGTCGGACCATGCACATGTCTCGCTCTCTTTGCGCTCTGATGGGTTTGGACATGCACCTTCTAGATGGCGGATGCGCGTAGGCCTTTTGCATTCCCCAGCCGTTGGGAAGGAATTGCGCGCCAAGATCACGACCTATCTTCAACTCAATGATAATGGGGAAGCTTCCCTGGCTGTGGTGTGGGACGCGCTCAAAGCGGTCTTGCGAGGGGAGATTATGGTGATTTCCTCGGCGGAAGCTCGTAGACGGAGAGAGGCCCGCTCAGCTCTTGAACAGGAGGTGGCGGAACTGGAGGCAATACACAAACGCACAGGTGCCCCTCGGATTTGGCGCGCGATGGAAACGAAACGGACACTTCTCAAGCGCCTAGATCTAGATAGGGCCGAATACGCGCTGGTGCGCTTGCGACACAAGTTCTACTTGGGAGGCGACAAATGCGGAAACTGTTGGCTCAGAGGCTGCGTGCCAGAGCTATAGCGGGGTCCATCTCTTTTCTCAAGAACTCTGCTGGGGAGGAACTTCATCTGGATTCCCAAATCGTTGAGGAATTTAGATCATTTTATTGCACTCTTTATTGCGCCGACCACCAAGACACCACCGAGACCCAAGACTATCTAGCCACTAGCAGTTTTACCCGTCTCCCGAGGGCAGAAGCGGACCCTTTAGAAAGCCCTATTCGAGTAGAAGAGGTCATATCCGCCATCGCTAAACTGAAGCTGGATAAATCGCCCGGGCCCGATGGCTACCCAGCACTTTTTATAAAACGTTTTGCCACGAATTGGCCCCTCTCCTCACACGTCTATATAACTCATTCCAGGACAGTGGAAGGATGACAGAATCAATGGGGGAGGCAGCAATTTCGGTCATCCTCAAGCCCAATAAAGACCCAAGCAACTGCGGCTCGTACCGCCCAATTTCCCTACTTAACATTGATGCAAAGCTGTTCACGGGCATTTTAGCGGCGCAGCTGAATCCTCTTATGGCGGGTCTCATTGACCCTGATCAGGCGGGATTCATCCCCTCCCGACAGGGGAGCGACAACACCAAACGCCTTCTACATCTCATAGATGGGGTCCACCGCTCTCGGGTGGGTGCACTGCTTTTTCGGTTGACGCGGAGAAGGCGTTTGACAGAGTGTGCTGGCCATACCTGTTTGACGTCCTTCGAAGCATGGGATTTGGCCCTCGTTTCCGCACTTGGGTACGGTGCATCTATCACGCTCCGCGGGCATTTATCAGGGCTAATGGGGTCTCCTCATCCCTTTTTCAGATTGCACGGGGCACTAGGCAGGGATGCCCGCTCTCGCCTCTTTTATTTGCCCAATACATGGAACCCCTTGCACAGAAGATCCGGGATCATCCAGACATTCAGGGCATTAAATTTGGGGGCGACCGCCATAAACTAAGCCTCTATGCTGACAACATCATTCTCTCTTTGACACAGCCAATGACCTCCCTCCCCGCCCTGGTGAATGAACTTGAGGCCTTTGGTTGGATATCGGGCTTTAAAGTAAACCTTGCCAAATCCCAGGTTCTCAATCTATCCCTATCGCAACCGCAGGCCGAGGCCCTTCAACAGTCTCTGCCTCTGCATTGGTCCCATGACCCCATTCCTTACTTGGGCATTCAGCTGACACCTTCACTGCCGCGCACGCTGGAAGTGAACTATACGTCTCTGATGGCGCAAACACTCAGAAATTTAGACGGATGGGCTAAATATACATTATCGTGGTTCGGGCGCATTGCGGCAGTCAAGATGATGGTCTTACCACGCATTCTGTATCTATTCCAAACCCTTCCGCTAACACCGCAGCCCGGTATTGTGCGGTCACTGCAACTAGCGCTGAATAACTTTATCTGGGGGAACAAGAAAGCGCGCTCTCGATAGCGCAACTCTCGCGTTCCAAAGATGATGGAGGAGTGAGACTACCTCTCATTCATAGGTACTTGCAGGCGGCACATCTCCGATACGTGCTGGAGTGGAACCGCCCGCTATCGGAGAAGCATTGGACCTTTATGGACCAAGCGGTAGCGGGCGCGAATCTCTGGCATGAACTGTGGCTTCCCCGCCGCCTTCGAGCCTGGGGCCTATATTCATCACCGGTGACGGCAGCCACTATGAAAGTCTGGGATGCCGTGGCACGGGCGAAGGGCCTCACAACGTTCCCTCCCCGATGACGCCCCTAGTAGACAATCCAGACTTCCCTCCTGGCGCCAAGTCCGCTGTAGCACAGAGATGGCGAGAGGCGGGATGCAAGCGATTAGGCCATCTTTTCGATCCTAAGGGCATCATTCCGTTTAGCCGCATCAGTCAGGACCTTGATCTCCCCGCTCCGATGAATATTATTATCTGCAGCTGCGGCACTGGGCTACCTCACGGGACTACCTTACGCAGGCCTCTCGCACTTTGACTCCTTTTGAACAATGGGTGGTGAAGAAAACAGACGACAAACACCTTATAACGGAATTGTATACGCTCCTTACACCACGCCAGACAGGGACTCGTACTCGGGGAACTCAGATGGGAGGCAGAGCTAGGCAGGGCCCTTACTGACAAAGAGTGGGACAACATCCATTATAGAGCGCACCATACCGCGTATAATACAGCAGGGACTGAGTCCGCATTTAAAGTAGCGGCTTACTGGTACCTCACTCCGGCTAGGATACACCAGTGGAACAAAAACCACACAGAAGAGTGCTGGCGCGGCTGCGGAATGTCAGGCTCCCTAGCGCACCTATTATGGCACTGCCCGAGACTGGAGCGATTCTGGGAACAGGTTTTAAATGATATAGATGAGGCTTTCGACACTGAGATCCCCCGTTTCCCAGGGTACACCCTACTGGGTCTATCAAATCCTCTCACCTTCCCTCTGCACTCAATGCGCGGTAGGCAGATAGCATTAGCTCTTCTTGCAGCGCGTCAGGCGATCCTACTCCACTGGGGTACTGCCACGGTTCCAGACCACTCGGCCTGGCTTCTCAGGCTCTGGATGACCCTGGCAATGGAACGGCTCTCATTAATCCAAGCGCAGAAGGGAGAGAAGTATGCTGAACTCTGGGCACCATTCATCTTGCTACTATCGAAAGACCTCCGTGAGGTCACCTGCCCCAAACTCCTGCAAGTACTTCATTTGATACCCATCCCAGAGAGTGGCGCTGAGCCCCGATAGGACTGGCGGGCGCGGGTGGGCATGTGGCATAAAGTCTCTTAACAGACCCTGATGCTTAGATACGGAATTCCCCCTACTGTTCCCTTTCATTTTTCCTTTGGTTTGTTTCTTGATTACGGGAACCGGGTGGGTGGGAGGGACAGGGAGGGGGGTTTCTCCTTGTTGTTTTTCTTGCATAGAAATCCTGCTTGTGCCAATGGGACCCCCGAGGGCATTGGATGTTTGAACTCTCGAGCCTGGACTCTTCTGGTGGCCTCCCCTCGGGCTATGGGCCTTGTACATCCGACAGCATTATTTGTAGCCGCCGGCCTCTGTGGTTGTAGGCAGAAGGCTGTGTACGATGAAGAGTTGCGTTGCAAATTTCTAATAAAATAGATTTGTTCCATAAAAAGGGCTGGGTGCCGGTGGGGCCGCTGGGGTATATGTTTAGGGCTCAGGGGTTGGGTATTTTAACAAGGGCTGAGAGGGGGTGCCAGGGCCCAGTTTGAGGGCAGGCATCAGGGAAAACCTTTACCACTCTTAGGCCTTTAACATACATACCTTTACCACGAAGTTTGATGTAAAGGCATGCGTGGTAAAGGCATATTTGCTATAAAAAATGTGTGGTAAATGTTATGCGTGGTAAAGGCATTTGCATTGTAGAGCATGTGTGGTAAAAAGTTAAAAGATAGAACACACAACACAATAAAAATCCCACTCCAATTTATAACAATAGAGAAAGTAGGGATGAACAAAACATCAAAACATGAAAAATCTGATGTAGGGCACTGGAGACATGATTGTTTTTTCCAAAGTTTTAGCTGTTTTCAGCTCCAAAAAGCACAAAGCCAGCTAGCCACTTTTTTCTGTTGGATACAAGTAGGGAGCAGGTCCAGCCCTTGGGGTTTCTCTCCACAGGTTCAACAGCAGATGTAGTCCTTCTTCTATCTTCCACAGGTTCAGATGTGTTCTGAAGAGGGTACTGAAAGTGCCACTTTTATGCCCAGTGCCAACCTGGTGGTGGGGGAAACTCCTGGAAACTCCCCTGACCAATGGGGAAGAAGTTCCCAGGGATGCCCCAACCCACATTTGCCGCACTTCCTTTGTGTTTTACCATAAACTATCCCACAGTGCCCCACTCTACCTAAATCCAATATGGCAGAACCTTTATTCCCTTGTGCAGATCTCTGGGCACACCCCTGAGGTGTGTCCTAGATGAATGACAAACTCCCCCTGCTAACCAGTTCTGCAACAGGTTTCCCCCACTAGGATTGGCTCCACTTTGGCTACTTGGACATTGGCTGGGGCAGGCCTAGTTCTGCCAGGTGACAGCTGGGGATTAATTTTGAAAAAGCAGGAAAATGCCAACTTTTTAAAAGTGTTACAGCAAACAAATGATGGACGGAATGCTGACAATGCAAACATTCTCCCCCAGTCAAAAGATCTGGGTTAAATCCATCGTTCTTTTGCCCACTACGCCACCCCAGTTTGGACCCAGCAATATGCAAATCAGTCTTGACCCTGTGCCCAATGTGAACAGTCCAGACCGAACTGCCAGGCCAGGTCCTCCCTGGACCGGAAACAAGCATCCTGGGACCGGTTTCAGGGTATGTCACCCTTCTTCAGCCAGGCTAGCTTGAATCCAGTGGCACAGTGAGCATGGGACCCACGTCTGGGCATACCCATCCCACTTAGGGCGAAAAGTGTTACAGCAAACAAATGATGGACGGAATGCTAACAATGCAAACATTCTCCCCCAGTCAAAAGATCTGGGTTAAATCCAATGTTCTTTTGCCCACTACACCACCCCAGTTTGGACCCAGCCATATGCAAATCAGTCTTGACCCTGTGCCTCATGGGAACAGCCCAGACCGAACTGCCAGGCCAGGTCCTCCCTGGACCGGAAACAAGCATCCTGGGACCGGTTTCAGGGTATGTCACCCTTCTTCAGCCAGGCTAGCTTGAATCCAGTGGCACAGTGAGCAAGGGACCCACGTCTGGGCATACCCATCCCACTTAGGACGAAAAGTGTTACAGCAAACAAATGATGGACGGAATGCTGTCAATGCAAACATTCTCCCCCAGTCAAAAGATCTGGGTTAAATCCATCGTTCTTTTGCCCACTACGCCACCCCAGTTTGGACCCAGCCATATGCAAATCAGTCTTGACCCTGTGCCCCATGGGAACAGTCCAGACCGAACTGCCAGGCCAGGTCCTCCCTGGACCGGAAACAAGCATCCTGGGACCGGTTTCAGGGTATGTCACCCGTCTTCAGCCAGGCTAGCTTGAATCCAGTGGCACAGTGAGCAAGGGACCCACGTCTGGGCATACCCATCCCACTTAGGGCGATAAAGTGTTACAGCAAACAAATGATGGACGGAATGCTGACAATGCAAACATTCTCCCCCAGTCAAAAGATCTGGGTTAAATCCATTGTTCTTTTGCCCACTATGCCACCCCAGTTTGGACCCAGCCATATGCAAATCAGTCTTGACCCTGTGCCCCATGGGAACAGTCCAGACCGAACTGCCAGGCCAGGTCCTCCCTGGCCCGGAAACAAGCATCCTGGAGTGGCGCAGTGGGCAAAAGAACGATGGATTTAACCCAGATCTTTTGACTGGGGGAGAATGTTTGCATTGTCAGCATTCCGTCCATCATTTGTTTGCTGTAACAACTTTTTAAAAGGGGCATCTGCAAAAGAGTAATTTTAAATCCGACTTGACCCCATTAGATTGAATTTTAAATAACTATTAATTTGAGACTTTGAATCATGGCTCTAGTTTTTTCCCAAACTGAAGTAATGTATTATAAGGTGTTATAATGTTAAACAGTGCTTTTCTATGGGAGAGCCAGCCTTTCCACAGAGAAAAACATCTTTGGAAATTTTTCACTGCCAGGACATGTAATACGTAAGTACACATGTCCTCCTTTTTAAACACCATGCACCCTGCCTGATGGGCATTTTTATTAACAACGGATGTTTAGGCGTGGCAAATTGGTAACTTTCCCAGTTCAAATATTCAGTTTTAAAACTGCACACTCAGGTTGCTGGGGTAGACCTGTAGACATGCTTTGTATTGTCACATTTGCTCCCCAGTACTGACCGTTCATACAATAACAATATAATCCAGCAAAAAGTGGAGGAGTGACCACACAAAAAGGGCCTTTTCTCACACTTTCAACTGAACCAATTCTATTGTTCTTCTTCACTGGATTCTGGGTTTGTGAGAAAGGGAACTGCACACACCCAGACATTGCTACTGCCAGTAAGAACTTATAAGTTGCTGTTGCCTGAAGGTACTTGTTCATGTATTGATGTCTGAACCATTGTGTACTGGAACTCGTTACCTGTTTTTCTGACAAATTCCTGCCTTCCTTCAATGACATCCTGTGTCCTGTCCCAATGCAGGTTGCTGCAGATGTTATACCAGCCCTGTCTAGCATTTTGCTTACACGCTTTTCTGTCTTTTATCTACAGTCAAGTGCATCCCCAAGGTTGCCCCCTTTCTGAATTGTTCCTAATTTTTTCCTTCTATTCCTGCTAGCATTTCCTTTGCGTAATCCTTCTGTTTCTGTCATAGCTCTTGTATGTGCTTCTCAGTCTCTCAGTTTTTGCTCCTTGTTTATGAGCCCTTTCTCAGCATTTGTTCTTTTGCAGTCTCTATTTTTCTTGCCATTTTAATTTCTTCCTTGATACAGTTCCTAGAATCCTTGTTCTTGACCTGCCTTGTTTGCTCTCCAATTTTGCCTTGATTCCATGCTCTAGTATAGCCCTTTTGTCTTGTTAGTTTTGTGCTTGCATTCCAGTTTCTTCTGCTTATAGGTGCTTGTGTACGTAAGACGTTTTCTCTTAGCTGCTCACCTTCCACTCTTCTTGGGCTCTTGGTATCTGGTAAGTATATTATTTTGTCCTCATCTATGTTTAAGCATTCCTTTTGTGCAAGAGTTGGCTCTTGGATTGCAGGGGATAATTCTGCCCCACTATTTGTCTTGTGTTACATGTAGTCTTAAGAGCTGCAGTTGTGACAGTGGGATATCACTATTTTCATACTAATCTCCACTATGCCTCCAGTCGGATCCACAGGGGCTTGCCTCAGAGAAGTAAAATAAATCCTTGCTTGTGCCCTAAGATCCAGATATAGAACCACTCTTGCTGACAATTCTTATGGGGTTTGCAGAGTGACTATCTCTATGAGTAATCTGCACAGAGACATTGACTTTCCCTATTGCTGTGGGAAGTTCTGAGTCTTACATGTGTACAACCCTAGTAGCAATCTAGTGTGCTTGTTCCTCATTGGTCACTTTCCCTCTTTATACACATTAGGTTTGCCTTGCCTTCTCTGTCATGTTCCTGTCCCTCACCGTGTTTGTGCCTGTTCATTCCTGGTGTATGTCTTTCCCTTCTCCTTTGTATTGATACACCACCTATAGCTTGAAAGCCTAATATTTCATGACTCCATGAGCCCCATACTATGTAGTTAAGTGTGGGGTCACCAGGGACCTCATCCCTTTTAAACAAATCATTAAAACAGTGGTGGGATCGAAAGGTATAATTTCTTTCATTTATAAACTTCTAATAGGGGTGATGCCTAAAATAAATGGCAATAAGTTGACCAATGAAAACAGCACAGGAAAAGGAGGATAGATGAACTGGTATGGGGCACTGTGGCAGGATGTAGTGAAGGGAGCAACGAGCATGCATAGTAGGGAAGCCCTTTATACAGTTATATTTGGATTGTACATGTGCCCAGCTGATCTGCATTAATTTATCTAGAGGTGGCCCAACTATGTTTGAGATGCTGTGGCCAACTTGGTGACTTTTGACACATATGGTGAGATTGTCCACATATAAGGCCATACTGGGAAGAAATCCTCAGAGCCATGAAGACTAAAATAGGTACCAATTACCTAGCCATCTAGGGTCAGTTCTACATGGCATACATTCCCTATTCCTACAGCACCAATCAAACACTGTCAGGATACTAGTATGGAACTGTTTGGCACAGCCAAAGTAGTACTGGCATTCAAATCGAGGGGTACAGAGCCATATTCTATGTCCCAATTGCACCTGTTCGTATAGAACATCCCGACTATTGAGAGCCTGAATTAAGTTCTCTCAGGCCAGTATAATTAGTTTCAGATAAATGTACTCTGCCTACCTAGGCTGCTGGCTCTGAATCTGTTCTCATACAAAAATAATGGGAGGGGGTAAGATGTCTACTGAGGCAAGTGACGAAGAATACACCTACTTTCGCCATCGCAAGTGATGGATATCTGCAACGATAAACACATATCGGATGGAAACTGTTACTAGTTGGTTTTGGTGGGAAGAGGGACGGATTTGTCCTTTCCTTTTCTCCTTTATTTTATGTTCATGGTGTGAATATGTCCATTGGGTGTATCTTATGATGGATTACAATGTCAATGGAACAACTGTGTGTCTTTGTTGCTGTGAAAATTACATACCTTTGGTCTATTGTTGTATGTTTAAAACTAATAAAAACAAAATATGCAAACAGTTTGGTTAAGAGGCAGTTTTATTATTACCACTTCTACACCTTCGCTCTTTCATGAATGTTCCAAAGGAGAGTGCCCTACTACACAATTGATGACAATGTGTTAGGTTGACTGTTTTCTCTTGAATATGCATGTACTATTCATGTTCTAAGACGCAGATGAATCTTAGAAGGCAACACCTTTATTTGGCCAACTTCCCCACAAAGGGAATCAGACCATTGTTAAATTGAGTGAGATCGAAATGTCGTACCATGAAGGACGTATTAGTGAAACAGGTTAAATAGACTCCAGCCAATAAAAAAAATTACAATAAGAAACAAGGGATCTCATTTGAGACTTGGATGCATGGTACAAAACGCAGCATATGTAGCTGGCTCAAAGGGAACAAAACAGGTGACCTCAGTTCTTTGTGCAACCTCATGTTAGCTGAATGAATCATGGTGGAGGGTACAGTACAAATGAGCCAGCACCTTGCTGACTAGCAGACTCTCATCTGACTGATCCAAAGCACCTGGCAGAAGCTACTGATAAATGAGTAGTTATTAGTTTAAATGGGGAAAGAGATTAGCAGACAACCAAGTCAGGTGAAGAATAAAGCCCACAATAACATATCCAAAAGACCGAAACAATAGCAATGAAATTTCTGAGGCCCTCAACCTAAGTCAGGAATTCATGGGCCTTACAATAGGGCCAGAAATCCATCCAAGGACAGCAAGGATGCCCAAAGCAAGCTACTGGATAACTTATTTCACTGAGGTCTGCCAGGCCACAGGAAGTCAGACTCTAAGAGCTAAACACCCCTCCTGTCGTGTAGTTCCTACTAATCTGTAAGATCTGTGCATTCTTTGGACAACATAAACTAAGGGCTTGGTGCCTAGACAGATTCTGGACCCCCCCGCAGGATATGTTGACCTATAGACCAGCTAGCTCACAGAGCCACTGTAAGCCCCCCTAACTTATCAGGGAGCGAACATTTTCTGGCAACCACTGAACATGACAAGCCTGAACATTCAGGGATCGAGGAAACAGTACAGAATCTTTTACTCAGTCACTCGTGCTCACTTGTTCTCAGAGAAATATACAGAGAATACACAGTGGGACGTTTTCAATAATATTTATTGATCCAATGTTATTCTTGCATAAAATACGTGTCCTGCAATGATTAGGAGACAGAAGCAAATAAAGGAGATTACAAGCACCAAAAGAGTAAACAGTAGATACATTTCTACCATGTTGCTGAAACAATGAATATATGTACGCATATATGTAATACAGTAATCTAAAGTACTCCTACGATGCGAACCCTATTCTAAGTGTACCTAGAGTGTGTGTAGGTGTAGAGCCAAGAATCCCCCCATGGGACGATTCAGCCCCATTACCTGAGCGGATAGAGTGAAGGACCCCGTCTTGGTCTGGAGTTGGACACCCCTCACGGAATGT
Organism: Calotriton arnoldi; assembly: GCA_963921515.1. NCBI lineage: Eukaryota > Metazoa > Chordata > Amphibia > Caudata > Salamandridae > Calotriton > Calotriton arnoldi. The sequence continues at coordinate 390,925 of CAWUFW010012500.1, read as the reverse complement.
CAGACCGGTGCATGGTGGATTCTCAGCATGCACAGACCTTCAGTGTCAGCAGAAGTGCCTCCTATACCAATCTATCGGGATGCTTATTATTTATAATAAAAAGCAGCCTTTCGCGATGTGCCACTAGATTAGTGATGTTATGGATATGTAGATAGCGCGGTCGCCCCATGGATGAAGATAGGGCGACTTTTGTACGTAGCACATAGAGAGGCCTGGTACATGATGTTCAGGGCATCGTGATAATGTTGTGCAAAGTTGGATGTATAAACAAAGTAGTTTCAGAGAAACGAATCCAACATTGTCATGCATGCAAATGTGTGCAAAAGGTCGCCGCTGAAATGTTATTTTCTAGGACAATGTGAGGAATAAGCTGCCTCGCTACATGGGCCTAACTCGGGAATATAACACCACTCCTCATCCTAAGGGTCGATATATAGAAGCCAATATATCAGAAAAGAAAGGTAAAAACTACTCTCAATATCATCTAAAAAGCAAGCTTCACCTTTAAAATAATCCATTTCTTTTTTTTGTTTGATCTGTTTATTAAGTTTTCACATTGAATAGTACAGTTAACAAAATAAGTATTGTCATATAGAACCAGTGGATAGTCCACAAGATATAATGTCCAGCATAACATTGCTGGGTCATGACAATACATTTAATGTCAGTTCAAACTTGGTAACGGTATATTTTCAACCCCAGATTACACGCTCAAACAAACTCTTTCTACATAACAGCTTATCTTAGTTGCAATGCGGAATGGACAAATTACACATGCACAGATTGGTTGCGTATATACATTTCGTATGGCTTCACTCCGCCATGTCAGCTCAATTAGCCAAGCAGTCAAACGAACTTTTAGATAACAGAAACCCAAGAACATAACCAAGAAGAGGGGCGAGGAAGGAAAGCAGGATCCCCACAGAGGTGGTCAAAGAAAAGAAAAGGGGGTACTTTATCATAAATCAGTGCTGGAATTACTGTACATACAATCATGCCTTTAACTTGTGTAAACACATAGAATCAATAAACTACAGTGTGGGGTATATGGGGCACTACATAGTGTTCAGTTCACGAGGTAGGTCATAGTACCATACATACAGAAATCAATGTGTAATAGTGGTAGGAGTGTCGGATGGGTCTACCGGAATTAGCAACCCTTGTAGCGTGCACACCATTACATTCCATGCTGTGGAGATAGGAAACTTACGAAGGCCCAACGTATCCTCTCTGAGTAACGAGACCGCCTCCTCCTGTGCCCAATTCAACATAGAGTGAAACCACGCTTTCAACGGCGGGGGTTCCTCCGCCTTCCACTGGCGTGTAATAAGCCGCTTGGCTACTACTAAGCCTAGGTCCAGAAACCTAGAAGAGGCTTTATGTTTTTTGCTCCTTGGGAAAATCCCTGTTATGCATACCTCCCATGACCGCGGCAACTCCCTATCGGTGCTAGCAGCCAACGCACGGATCACGCCATCCCAATACGGCTACAATGCAGAGCAGTACCAAAGCATGTGTAACAGATCCGCAATTACTAGTGTACATCGAGGACAGCACGCGTCTAATCTGTTAAAATACTTATTAATTTTGTCTGGAGATAGGTATGCCCTATGGACTACATAAAATTGAATAAGTCTGAAGCAAGCGTTTCTGGGGATCAATCTGGGGCTTTCCAAGGCCGAGGACCAATCTATGTCTGAGTATGGTCTCTCCCGGTCCGCTTCCCATTTGGTACGGAGCGGCGTTAAGTCCACCATAGTGTGCTCTCGAATCGACTCAGCGAACCATTTCACTAAATGTCTTCCCGCGCCCATCACGGGCACATAATGTATTAAAAGGTGTATTGAGGGTTCCTGTGAGATGTCACCTCACCAGCTGCGCATCATGGCTGTCCAGGCAGCATGTCATGAACCGGCCCAGAGGGACTCCCTCCTCTTCCGTTAATGAGAGGAACGGCCGTAGCTCACCCTCTCCATACAAATCACCCAATGTGGATATACCGGCCCCCAACCAGTCCGTGAGGTCCGCTGCCCGGACTCGTCCCCTCGCTGTCGGCATACCTTGTAGGGGCAGAACGGGTGCATACGCTGTGACGTGTCTGGTGAGTCGCAGTGCCCTGCGAAAGCATTTCTGCGCAATCCGGACCAGCAATGGTAGCGGTTCATAGGATCTGTTCGCGGGGTGAAAAAGGAAAAGGATCTTATCCAGAGAGTAAGGGGGCTCTCGTTCAGCCAAATCTGTCAAGTATAGCTCCTCCACCCATTTCGCCACCCACAATATCTGGGATGCCAAAAAATAGTGCTCTAGATTGGGTAAGGCCAGCCCACCCTGTGCCCGTGGTAAGTACAGCTTCTTCAATGCCACCCTGCACCGCGTATTATTCCAGAGAAAGGCCCTGATGATCCCTTCGAGGGAGCGAAAAAAGGAAGCAGGTAGATAAAGCGGGAGATTGGCGAAATAGTAAAGAAGACGAGGCAGCATTACCATCTTGATCAATTCCACCCTGCCTATAACAGACAGGTTCAGCGTCTTCCAAAATTCGATTTGGGATTTGAGCGCTGTAACTGCCCTGGAGATGTTACCATCTAAAAGATCACGGTCATCATGATAGATGTGTATACCCAAATATCGGAATGCCACCGGTTGCCAGTGGACCACCATCCCATCCACATCTAGGTGAGGATCTTCCATTCCGGGGGTGAAGGGAAAAAGACAGGATTTACCCCAGTGCACACCCAGCCCGGATATTAGAGCAAATGACCGCAGTGTGTCCGGGATCATCCGTGGAACCGCCCGAAGATCTTTGACATAAAGCAGGATGTCATCCGCATAAAGCGAAACTGCGTGCAGGCCATCCCCAAGGCGTATCCCCCACTCCGGCGGCGAGTTTCAGAGCGCCATCGCCAGCGGTTCAATTGCCAGGGCAAAGATTAATGGGGAGAGAGGGCATCCCTGTCGGGTACCCCATTCTATTAGTATAGAGTCGGAGAACAGAGTCCCCAAGTGCACCCGAACTGTAGGAGCACCATAAAGCAACCCAATGAGGCTTAGTATGTATGGCCCAAACCCAAAACGAGGGAGCACAGCAAACAGATACGGCCACTCTTCCGTACTGAACGCCTTCTTCAAGTCCAACACGACACAACCCGCTGTGGGCCAATCTACTGCAGCACTGCGCAACACCCGGAACACCCGACGAATGTTAAGTGATGTGTTCCGAGCAGGCACAAACCCATTTTGGTCTCGATTAATCAATTGAAGGATAACCGTTGCCAACCTGTCTGCTAATATGCCCGCTAAAATTTTGTAATCTCCATTCAGTAGCACCAAGGGGCGGTATGCGCCCGTAGACGTGGGATCCCTGCCCGGCTTAGGGAGTGTGATCAGTGTAGCTTCCGTCAATGAGGTTGGGAAGGAGAGGCTCTCCAACGCTTCCGTATACATTTTGAGTAATTGCGGGCTTAGGGGGTCAGCATATGTTTTGTAGATTTCGTGGGGGAACCCATCAGGTCCCGGCACCTTTCCAGAAGGCAGGGCCCGCATTGTGCCTCTAACCTCTTCCAGCGTGAGTGGGGCATCTAGCTCCAATTGCTGTTCCGGTGTCAGGGCCGGGAAAGAAAGGCTGTCTAGGAACTCTAGTATCTCTATTTCAGGAACCCTCCGGGCAGAACGGTATAGTCGCGTGAAGTGGGAAGACAGCTTGGCATGTATTTCATGCTGCGTGAATGTGAGCGCTCCATCCCGAGATCGAAGAGCTGTAATGGGCCCAGCTGACTGCTCCTGCCTGATCAGCCAGGCCAACAGCGGCCCTGACCTATACGCTTTGGCGTGTACGGAGGCGGAGTGCACCGCAAAGTTCAGACAACGTTGTCGATCTAGGAGCTCTGCATGTTTCTTGTGCGCCTCCAACAGGGAGGGCATTTCTGCATCATGTGCAATTGCTCGAGACACTAGCGCCAGTAACTTCTTTTCCACCCCAATCAGATCCGATTCCACCTGCTTCCGCATCCCACATCCCAGTCCCAGACACTTCCTCCTCAGAGTGGCCTTCATGGCTGCCCATTCTGCAGAAGAAGACGAAGCAGTCCCAGAGTTAAGCGCAAAGTACTCCCCTATAGCCTCACCAACTGCCTCCAGTAGTGTCGGTTGCAATTTCCAGGTGGGGATTCCGGGAACTCTACCCTCCCAGGCCAGCGAGACACTATGTGGGTTGTGATCGGAATGCGTACGTCCCCAATACTCCGAATCAGAAACATAAGGGAGCAGAGAGGACGATCCAAAAAACCTATCTAGGTGGACATGTAGGATGTGGGGCACCTCACCCCGGAGTCGCGGTGTCTCCAAATGTAGATTAGGCCCCATCCATCTGCCCAACCGTTCAGTATTACAGAGTTGGCCGTGACAGCCATGCCCCGAAGTGGGGGGAAGGATCTATCCACCCCTGTATCTAGTGCGCTAAAGTCTCCACCCAGCAACCAAGGGACCTCACACCATTTCTGCATAGCAAGGGACAGCTGACTAAAGAACTGACTCTGATCAACATTTGGGGCATATACATTTCCCAGCAATATGTGCCGCCCATCCAATCTGCCTCTTATGAGCACATATCTACCCTCCCTATCAGTGAGGACCTCATCCGCCGTGAAAGGTGTCCCCAGGCGAATCCAAATAAGTACCCCCCAGCAAATAAAGAGTAGTCCGTGGCATATATCCTACCCCTCCATCTGCGCTGCAGTTTAGCAGTTTCCACCACATTCAAATGTGTCTCCTGTAGGAGTGCTATACGCACATTGTGCTGCTTAAGATAAGAGTAAACCGCATATCTGCGGGATGGTGTCCGGAGACCCCTCACATTCCATGTAACTATCGTGTGACCCATCCCGGAACTAGGTTATTTAAGCAATGAATAAATTCTCGGCTTTCCCACACACCCCAAAGTGACAGTCGATCATGCACTGCGACATCTTCAGTACCCCCCGGGAGATTCCTGCGATAAGGGGAAAAAGGGAAGAACTAACAAGATGGAGAAAAAGCATCACAAGGTCAACCCCCACAACCCTAAGGTGTCGCCCAAACTTGATAAACAACAGTGCAACGCATGTTCTACCGGTTCCCAAGATGCGGGAAAAACAGGAAGGCATGTAACCATGCAGGGTGTACCATTATGTATCCCCCTATTAACATCAAATAAACCAGCACACAGGATTGCAACACAGATGAAGCCCCCAGGAGCACACAGACGTCCCTCATGTACCGTCCCATATCACAAACTTTAGCTCTTATAGATAACCACATACATGGATTTCGTCCACAGCAATGCAAACAACAATACTTATATTGAGTGTCAGGCCCAGTCTCTTTCATACAATACCATCTGCCGTCTGAGGCGTGACATCAGGCATTCTCAGCGAGGTCTTGTATGATGAAGAGTTCGCAACCGATGATCCTCCGGCCCTTGAAGAACGAGGTGAAGTGTCCGCTTTATCCTCTGGATCTGCCACATCCGCCATCTGTTCCGCGATGCGCACCACTTCCTGTCATTCTCTGCAAATTTGATCCGGACCAGGAGCCGCAGAGGAACCAAGAAACCATCTCCTGGATCGCCACAGTCGAGGGGCCCCTCCACCTTCTCCATCCGTCCATGCAGCCTTGGTACCTGTGGGTTGTGGGCCTGAGTATTAACCCGTTGTTTCAAGCGAGTCCCAGGCATCCTGGGGTGTATCGAAGAACCTCGACTTCCCCTCAAATATCAAATGCAGCCGAGCTGGAAACAGCAGAGAGTAAGAGATGTTCAGCTGCCGGAGCTGTTGTTTAACAGGCAAGAAGGACCCACGCTGACGCTGAACTTTCATTGTGTAGTCCGGAACAAACAACACCTTAGTGTTCTCGAATTTAACATCATCCAGCTTCTTCATCTCCCGTAAGATCACATCACGTTCCTTAATGTGCAGCACTCGAAAGATGAGTGGTCGCGCTCTGTCTCCCGGGGCCGGCCTCCTGCCCGGAACGCGATGTGCCCTCTCGATAGTGAAGAAAAGGGAGAACTCAGCGCTTGGTAGTATCTCCTTAATCCAGCGATCCATGAAGGTGACCGCATTCTGGCTCTCGGCCCCTTCCGGCAAACCAATCAGCCGAATATTGCTCCTCCTGGAACGGCCTTCCGCATCTTCCATCCTGTCCTCGAGGTATCGAATCCTGCCCTCATGAGCGTTTTGTTGCTTTTCTTGAAATTCTGTGGCTGGCTTCAGCTCCGCTATCTCTTGCTCCACAGCAGTGACCCTTTCTTTAACTTTCCGATGATCAGCGTGGAGTAGGTTAAGGTCCAAAGCCACTCTGTCCAGCTTGGCTTCCATCAATGTGCGGGAACACTCGATAGCGTTCAGGATTGCGTCCAAACGGTCCTCTGGGGTCTTCTGCTCCTCCACATGTTGCGAATGCTCCACATTGGTAGGGCCCGCAGCCTGCGACGAGGCCCTCGAGCCAGCACCTCTGGTGCGCCCCATCGCTCCACCCGCCCTCTCCTAGCTTGTCACTGAGATCTCAGATCAATCAGGGAGGTGGGGCAGTGCTTCCAGCTGGGCCCGCAAAGTGTCCCCAGCGTGCAGTGCAAGGGTTTGCCACCACAGGTTGTCCTGACCATGTTCAGGGCACCAGACTACATATGTAGCCAGTGCATAGTGCCTCCTGGTGGCCACGTGTGTGGATCAGGCCCCAAAGAACCAGCTAGCAGTCTCAAGATCTCACAGGCGTAACCTCAGGTCTCCACGGTAACAGGCCCTCATACACTACAGCTCCTCCAACCAGCCTCTCCTATCCGTAGGGCGAGCGCTCTCATCCAGCCACGTCCAGGGCTGCCCCGCAGCCCCCTAGGGCCCGCCAGCTCCCTCCGTCTGTGCACCGCGCCACCCGTCCCAGTGGGCCACGCTCCTCTTCCCCCTGCGTCTCCCCTCTTCAGCTAGCGGCCCGGGTCAATGACTACTCCTCTATCAACTCTGGCCAATGCGCAATCAGGACCGCAGCAGGAGTCGCATTTGTCCTCAGCCAGCCCCAGTTGATGCTCTTTATCCGCAGCTCCACGCGCCGCTTTGCTCGACCCCCACCAGGAGGCGCAAGAGTCTGGTGCCCTCTCCTTCGTATATCACAACGCGGCGCAGGCCACTCAACGGGGCTCACCGGTTTCCGCCGGCCTCTCTCCGCGCCAGCCCGTTCTCATGGGCCGCGCTCCGCTTCCCTACACGGGACCCCAGCAATAGTGGCCGAAGCCCCACGATCTCAGAGGTGCCGGGGCAGCGCACAGCCCTCCCAGTCCGCCGCGCTCCTCTCACCGCCTGTGATGCAGCAGGCCAGTTTGCCGTGATGTCTCCCGCAGGGGCCTCCGCCGTCACTCCGTGGCAGCCGCTCCACACACTGCAGCCCACAACCCCCAACCAGGAGGTCCGAGAGCTCGGCGCCTCTTCCGCCAGGCTCTGCTCCGCAGTTCAGTCCGTGCAGTAGTCACCGCAGGATGCTGCCCCCAGGGCCGTCCTCGATCTGCTCACCAGCCAGCAGTCACCAGGACCCCCCAGACCTCGCGGGCTGTAACCGACTGTGTATCAAACGGCCCCAAGCCCCCACAGTCACTGCTGATAATAAAGGGGGACAGGGCCCATCCCGTATATCTCTGTCCTCGGCTATGCCGCCAGCAACCACGTGACCGTTGCGACCGGTCTCCCTCGGCAACCTCGGAGCCGGCTCCCGTGCCCTGATGAGACTCCTGACGCTCCCCTGGGTCCAGGCGCCAACAGCACTCACCCCTCGCAGGCCGCCACCGGCCGGGGCCCAACCACAGGCGTCCCGTCCGCAGGATGGTGATCGCGGCCTTCCGGCCCCTCTCCGGTGCTCCGATGCTCCGATGAAGCAACCACGCACGGGCTCACAATGCCTGAGCCACTACTGTACGGGCCCCCGGGGGCCCCACCTGGTCCACAGGCTGAGCCCTGGAAGTGAATACTGCTGCGGTGCCGGATAATTATTCCAGATTACGGGGATAGATGGCGGAGCGAGACTACAGCGCGTCCGCCATGCTACCCCTGCAGGCCACGCCCCCTTCCCCTTTTAAATAATCATAAAAGCCTTAAAGTCATTATACTGTTTAAAAGCCTAATGTTAGACCTGGCCTCTTTTGGTGCGTTTCCCCTGGTTTTTTTCTTTCTGACCTCCCAGTTTTTACTCTGTTTTTGCTGGTTTTATGTCTCTGCGCATCTTCTCACTGCTGTTCAGTGTTAAAGTGCAAGTGCTCCTATTGTAAATTGTGTTATGGATTGGTGTTTCCATGATTGGCATATTTGGTTTACTATTAAGTCCCTAGTAAAGTGCACTGAGAGTGCCAGGGCCTGTAAATCAAATGCTGCTAGTGGGCCTGCAGCACTGATTGTGCCACGCACCCAAGCAGCCCTGAAAAGGGGTCTCAGACCTGTCACTGCAGTGTCTGCGCGCAGTTTGTAACTGCCATGTCGACCTGGCAAGTGCACCCACTTGCCAGGCCCTAATCTTCCCTTGTCTTACATGTAAGTCACCCCTAAGGTAGGCCCAAGGTACCCCTGTGGGGAGGGTGATGTGTATGTTAAAGGTAGGACATGTACTGGTGTGTGTGACATGTCCTGGTGGTGAATTACAGAGTATTTCGTTTTTCACCACTGCAAGGCTATCTGTTCCATAGGATAGAATGGGAGGTTACTTATAACATCTTGTAAGTATATCTTTCCATTGGGACAAGATGGAAAGTTGGAGTTTAGTATGCCTGAACTCAGAATATTAAAATGCACCTTTTAGTAAAGATGATTTTTATATTATGTGTTTGAAAATACCACTTTAAGAAAGTGGGTATTTTCTTGCTTAGCCATCCTGTGTGCCTCTGCTGGTTTGTGGATTGACTGTCTGGCTTTGGAGTGACAGGGGCTGGGGATGCGCATTCACTCAGATAGCCACTGGGGGGTGGTTTAATGTGTGGCCTGCCTTTCCTGAATGAGTCAGGGCTGGGTGAATAGACCTGGCCTGCATTCAGAGCAGTGGGAGGAGTTTTCACTAGCACCTGAATAGGCCTGGTCTGCATTTAGAGTGGTGGGCCGAGATTTCCCTTGCACCTGAATAGGCCCTGTCTGCTTTGAATAATGCCGTCTCCACCTCCTGCTCGGAAGCTGGACCAGAGAGGACCAAACTGGTTTGGACTAAGCACAGACACTCTCTGCCTGAGAGAACAAAGGCATTTTGAGTATAAATATTGGGGCCCAGACCCCAGAACTTTAGAACTCGCTGGAATCAAGGAACCTGCCAAGAAGAAGAGCTGGAAGAGCTGCCAGGAGGAGTACTGCCCCATTGCTGTGTTGTTGCTTTGTTGGGTTGGCCTGCAGTTGCTGCTTCTGCCTTGGGCAGTGAAAGGACTGGACTGAACTTTCGTTACTTGAGCTGAGTCTCTCCAAGGGCTTTAAGTAGAGCTTGCCTCCTGTTCTGAAGTCTCAGGGACTGCAAAGACTTCACCAACCTCTGGGTACCACTTCTGGAACCGTTGTTTCAGTTGCCACAGAGAAGGGAAAGGCAACCGACTCCGTCGCTGGCTGTGTCCTGAAGGCACCGCAGAGGGCACAGCCGCATCCTGCACTGCAACCCTGGTCTCATCGACGACGATAACCGCGCCACCTCCACCGAGCCGCTGCTTGCTCCGTGGCCTTTGGGCACCGCACTGCGCACCGCCTCGCTTCACGTCGCCACCCTGGTCTCACCGATGCCGTTGCTGCCTGCTGACTATGACACCCGTAACCTCATCGTGGCTGGGGACACCGCTCGTAAGTTTCACGACGCACCGCCTCGTCCCACACCGCAGTCTGGGCCGACCAAAACCAGCTCCTGTCACTTGCACCGTGACCTGCCAGCACCGCAACGAGCACCGCCTCACTCCGCATTGTAGCCCTGGTCTCAGCGACGCCGCTGGATGACCGTCACCAAGCCGCTGCCTGCACCGCGCCTTGAGGGCACCGCACGCTGCACCGCTTCACTTCACATCTCAACCGCCATGGTTGTCACAACTGGCTCGCACCAATGTGTCGGCCGCAACGCAAAAGGTACTGTTTACGAGTCTGCCAACACCCTCCACCGACGCGGTCAGACGGAACTATTGGATTCTGTTGTTTTCAGTATTGCGGTAGCCCCGGACGGCGCTACCAACTCGGAAGAACTGTATTTTTGAGATATCTCTGCAATTTTAAAGGATATCTTGCAAAGTATATATTTTTAATTACTGTATGTTGGATTCTTATTGTTTTGGTCTTGTTTTGGATATATAAAAATATTGGATAGGAACAGGGGTGGGAGCACACCGCTTCACCCCCCAGCAAGGTGCGCCCCTGGCATTCTGGTAAATGCAGTCTCATGTTGCTTGCTTTGCTATAGTATTCAGAGTGTTTCGCCAGAGTTGGCGCAGATAGTGCTGATCTCTAGACACGTGTTTCTGGTTCTTTAACCGTCATCAGTAGAGATTACAGGCTTCAAATTTGGGGTTTGCTGAGTAGGCTGCCAAACATTGCATCAGGTCAAGTACCTCTCACTGGCACGCAGGTGCTTCTTCCACGAGCTCGTCAGCTCAATGACTCACGGGAGTACTTTTAAACAGGAACAGGGGTGGGAGCACACCGCTTCACCCCCCAGCAAGGTTTGCCCCGGGCATTCTGGTAAATGCAGTCTCATGTTGCTTGCTTTGCTATAGTATTCAGAGTGTTTCGCCAGAGTTGGCGCAGATTGTGCTGATCTCTAGACACGTGTTTCTGGTTCTTTAACCGTCATCAGTAGAGATTACAGGCTTCAAATTTGGGGTTTGCTGAGTAGGCTGCCAAACATTGCATCAGGTCAAGTACTTCTCACTGGCGCACGTGTGCTTCTTCCACGAGCTCGTCAGCTCAATGACTCACGGGAGTACTTTTAAACAGGAACAGGGGTGGGAGCACACCGCTTCACCCCCCCAGCAAGGTTCCCCCCTGGCATTCTGGTAAATGCAGTCTCAGGTTGCTTGCTTTGCTATAGTATTCAGAGTGTTTCGCCAGAGTTGGCGCAGATAGTGCTGATCTCTAGACACGTGTTTCTGGTATTTTAACCGTCATCAGTAGAGATTGCAGGCTTCAAATTTGGGGTTTGCTGAGTAGGCTGCCAAACATTGCATCAGGTCAAGTACCTCTCACTGGCGCGCGGGTGCTTCTTCCACGAGCTCGTCAGCTCAATGACTCACGGGAGTACTTTTAAACAGGAACAGGGGTGGGAGCACACCGCTTCACCCCCCAGCAAGTGTTTGGCAGCCTACTCAGCAAACCCCAAATTTGAAGCCTGTAATCTCTACTGATGACGGTTAAAGAACCAGAAACACGTGTCTAAAGATCAGCACTATATGCGCCAACTCTGGCGAAACACTCTGAATACTATAGCAAAGCAAGCAACATGAGACTGCATTTACCAGAATGCCAGGGGCGAACCTTGCTGGGGGGGGAAGCGGTGTGCTCCCACCCCTGTTCCTGTTTAAAAGTACTCCCGTTAGTCATTGAGCTGACGAGCTCGTGGAAGAAGCACCCGCGCGCCATCGAGAGGTACTTGACCTGATGCAATGTTTGGCAGCCTACTCAGCAAACCCCAAATTTGAAGCCTGTAATCTCTACTGATGACGGTTAAAGAACCAGAAACACGTGTCTAGAGATCAGCACTATCTGCGCCAACTCTGGCGAAACACTCTGAATACTATAGCAAAGCAAGCAACATGAGACTGCATTTACCAGAATGCCAGGGGCGAACCTTGCTGGGGGGGTGTGCTCCCACCCCTGTTTAAAAATATTGGATATTTTTCTAAACTGGTGTGGTGTTCTTTTGTAGTCTCTTCACTGTCTTACTGTTGGTTATTTGCAAATGCCTTACATACTGCCTCTGAGCTAAGCCTGACTGCTCGGGCGAAGCTACCAAGTGGGTGAGCAGGGGTTATTTTAGGAGTGTAACTCCCTTACCCTGACTAGGAAGAAGGGTCCCTACTTGGACAAAGGTACCTACCTTCCAACTAGAGATCCCCATTTCTAACATTGGTTGTCAGCGGTGAGGATAGGACTTGCGTTTGCACTTGACTTACAGTGATTGGTGTGCACTACTACCATATTGCAGACCATTATGTACCACATACTGCTTTTTGTTCCATTTTTGTGATCCTATCATTTTGGAACTTAAACTTCCTACTGCATCATGCCTGGTACAGCAGCATCATCAATTGCATCTGTAGAGGTGCACTTTGAGGAGGTAAGGTTGGAAACCTACAACGTCAAGGAGTTGAAGGCTATTTGTAAAAACCTAAAGGTCCAAGTCAGAGGCCTCACCAGGAAGGAGGAGCTACAAAAGGCGCTGAGGGCCTGGGTAGCAGCCAGACATGCTAGTGGGCAGTCTGGAGATCTTAGTGGGGAGGCGGAGGAGCCTACTCCTAGGGTAGATGTGCTGTTGGGAGGGGGTCCCTCAAGGCCAGGTAGCAGTGGTTTGTCCCCAGAGGAGCTTGAGGACAGAAGGGAAGCTAGGAGGCATGAGATAGAGCTTGAGAGGCTCAAGATAGAGTCACAGAGGATGGCATTGGACCATGAGCGTGGGCTCAAGGAGCTGGAGTTAAAGAGCAAATCCAGCACTGATGCTGGCAGCAGCTCTTCAGTGCAGACAGATAGAATTGTGCACATCCCCAAGAATGTAGGTAAAGAATTCAAGAAGGGAGATGACATACAATGGTGGTTTCAGGGGTATGAGTCGTCTATTCACATGAATGGGGTCCCTGAAAGGAATTGGGGGGCAGGGTTGTGGTCTCTCTTTCCAGAGTAAGCAAGGAATACTCTGATAGCTTTGGGTAAGGGGCAGAACCTCACCTACGCTGACAAGTAGGACGCTCTCCTCAACAGGTATGGACTCACACCTGACAAGTACAGGGATCAGTTTAGGTCCAGTAGGAAAACTGATGCAAACACTTGGTTGGAATGTGTGGATTCTTTCTGTAGGTCACTGGATGGCTGGGTGAAGGGCAGTAATGTGACAGATGTTCAGGGGCTCTACAATTTGATTGCATGGGAGCACATGTCTAGCCTATGTTTTGCAGAGCTGCGCCAGCACTTGGTTGATAGTAAGCTGACTGACCCCAGGAACTTTGCTATGGAGGCGGACCGCTGGGTGAGTACCAGGGTCCACAAGAAAGCATTTGGGGAAGACTTCACCAAAGGTGGACAGGGTCCCCAGCAGAAGAGTGGGGGGGACAAGGATAAAGCACAGAAGTTCTTTAAAGGGCCTAAAACTAATACCCAGGGTAAAGGTTCCCATCCCCCAGGAGATAAGAAGCAAGGGGTCTATTTAGGAGAGATCTGCCCCCGCATGTGCTATACCTGTGAGCAGGCGGATCACTTGAAGGGGACCTAAAGTGCCCCAAGAGGGCACAGCCACCCACCGGTGGGCAGTCCAAGGTGTTGGCTAGTGTAGCGCTTGGGGAGGAGGGGTTCCCACAGGAGGGTGGGGATCCCGCAGAATTGACCCTCGTCTCACTAGGGGACAGTGAGATGGTCCCAGGAAACCAGGTGCCTGCTAACACTAAAAAATACAGCACCTGGGTGACCATCAATGGCATCGGCAACAAAACGGAGGAGGCAGACCTCTTAATTTTTCTTAAAAAATTCGATATCTTACTCTTCCAGGAAACCTGGTCTATGGCACCGACACCGATTAACGGCTTTAAAGAATACCACCTACATGCCACCAAGGGAAAAGAGTCAGGTAGAGCATCCGGTGGCCTATCAATTTACCTTAACACCACCATACCTTGGTCATCTGAATTGATTGAGTTAGGACAAACTTGGTTCCAATGCATTAAAATCTCATTATCGCAATACCCTTCGAATGAATTGTTGCGCAAACATGAAAAAAATTCACTACTAATATGTAATGTGTACATTCATCCGGGATCAAAGGCAAAACTGGAGAAAATTGAGACCTTAATAGCCCTGCTCAAATCATTGCAATTTACCTTCCCGCAAGCAGGCATCATGCTGTCAGGTGACTTCAACATGTTCTTATTACAAGAGGACCCAGTACAAGGCAAACTACAAAATAAATTTAAAGGGAAAAGCACCCATTCTGTAATTATAAATCACCGCAAAAAAGATTGTTATGGCAAACTCTGCGCCTCATTATTAGCCGAAATAGGGATGCTAACTTTAAACGGACGTCTACCACAAGACCAACCAGCAGCACCAACTAGAATATCCAAGAATGCAATCTCTGTCCTAGACTACACAATAGTGGACATAGAGCTACTACAAATGATCTCCAGTTACCAGATTATTCATAGATTGGAGAGCGATCATAGCCCCCAGGCAATTAACTTGCGCATCCACACCGCAGGAGCGGCTGAAAGAAATGACCTGCTGGAAGTCCCTAGCCCATACAATCTAAAAAGGCTTGCGTGGAATGGCAAAAATGCCTGCAAATTAATGAATTACATCAAAAATCTAACGGCGAACACACAAGCACAAACTATGAACCAACCATGGACAAACTGGGAAAACATGATTATGATGCTTATCTCCAAATTTACAGCACATAATAAACATAACGAAAATAAACTCAGGATAACAACCCCAGAGTCTGTCAGCTCATTAACAGGGAAAAAAAGGGCACTAAATCGGGAAATAAGGAAACTACGCGGAAATGCCGTAATAACGAGCGAAGGTGCAAATTACCAAATCCATCAGTTAAGGCAGAAATACAAACAGGAAGTATGGACTGCAAAGAGATCACAACAAACAAAAACTTGGCTTAAGCGCTGCAGACAAGCAAGTCAAATAACAACAAGAAGTTCTGGGCAGAAATAAACAATATAGCAAATGGCTCCTTCCGCCATCTTAATGCAAATATCCTAGAGGCAGATTGGATAGCCCATTTAAGTCAAAACAACAAGCATGCAATTATGGAAACCTATCAGCAAGCCAAGCTCGTCCCGACAAATGACCACGCTAAAATAGATTACAAGGGTATCAAACATGTAGCCATGGAGAAACACCAGCTCGCCTTGAACCAATCGGAAAACGCCCACGCAGAAACCGTGTCCGAGGGTAATTGGATTCGAATCAACCAAGTTGAAACTGTCCTAAAAAAACTTAGATCTAGAGGAGCACCAGGCCCAAACGGCCTGCCAAACGAGCTCTTCAAACAAGATAACACTTTCTGGGCGGAATACTTCACACCACTGTTCAATTACGCTTTCCAATCTAACACCATACCCGCATCTTGGAGAGGCAGCGTTCTCCACCCGATATTTAAAGCTGGAACCAGATCTGACCCGGCGAACTATAGATTAATCACGCTCATTGACGTAGAAGCCAAAATATATGCGTCAAATCTTCTGATTGAGCTGGAAGATTGGTTCACCTCTAGCAAGATTCTTCCAATATCTCAAACAGGTTTTAGACCTGGCAAGAGTACAATGTGTAACCTTCTAGCCCTGAACCTCCTCGTCGAAAAAGCGCAGCGAAAGTCCAACAAACTGTACACGTGTTTTGTTGATCTGAAAGCAGCGTTTGACATGGTACCCAGAGAACTCCTGTGGCAAAAGATGGCAAAATAGGGCATCCCGCCACGACTACTACGGGCCATAGTCAACCTGTACTCTGCGACTTGGGTCCAGATAAAACTAGGTAACGGTGAAAGAACCACAGCGAGGATACCAACGCACATCGGTTTAAAACAAGGATGCGTGCTAGCTCCCAGCCTTTTCAATATATTTACCATGGATCTAGACAAAAGGCTTACAGAAGTTCAAAGCGACCCTCCGAAGCTAGCTAACCGCCAAGTTAGAAGCTTGCAGTACGCAGATGATATTGTCCTATGTAGCTAGACTCCAGTAGCCTTACATCGCCTGATCACGAAGCTGTTGGAATACACAGAGGAGTTCGGTCTATCACTAAATTACAACAAAACCAAGGTCATCTGTTTCTCAGCAAATACCAGGCCCAATAGGAAAAAGTACAAGTGGTACGCAGCAGGGAACAGCATAGAGCAAAGTGGCTCCTACAAATACCTGGGAGTAGTGGTTGATTCAAGATTCACACTCAAAGAACATCTAATTAAAAGAAGAGCACAGGCAAACAAATTATGCTTTGCATTAAATACTCTAAAGCAGAAACTAAAGTGTCCATCAAACTCCCATTTATTAAAAGTTATTGCTGCCAAGTACCTTCCAACTCTTACTTACGGCTCCGAATTACTTAAGGGCCAAGATGCAAAGTTTCTGAATCTCCATCAATCAAGCCTCTTCAAACTAGTCTTTCGGATTCCGCAATTTGTATCTCAAGCACAAGTCCGCCTGGAATTTGGGTTATCAAACCAAATCCAGGCAAGGCAAGCAGCAATAATAAAATTGTGCTGGAAACTAAGAGCAGCCCAAGAAGAGTCCTTGCTTGGGCATTGCTGGACGGAACTGAAGAACCAGCCAAAAGGGAAGAAAGACTGGCCAACAGCACTGGAACACACGCTAACTATGCTAAATCTGCGTGAAGCTTGGGAAACAAACCATAGCTTCTCAGCGTTAAAAAAAAATAGCAAACAATGCTGCAAAACAAAAAGCCTGGCTTATGGATAAAGCTGCCCTAACAAAGAAAAAACACGGCTGGATGGTTTTATCTTCATACGAGATCCGGACACCACAGCCGTACCTTGTCCAACATATAACTCCATCTGTTCAGCATTTTCTACTTTTGATTCGACTGGGAGCCTTTTGCTCAAAAGACCTGGTCCCAACATGGAAACAAACATGGCCGACCACCCAGTGCAGACTATGCGAACCGGCGGAAAAGACACTCATACACCTTTTGTATAT
This sequence comes from Calotriton arnoldi, assembly GCA_963921515.1. NCBI lineage: Eukaryota > Metazoa > Chordata > Amphibia > Caudata > Salamandridae > Calotriton > Calotriton arnoldi. Next base: position 374,031 of record CAWUFW010012500.1, on the reverse strand, counting down.
TTGCCCAGCTGTGAACAATTTGAGACGGCATTTTCTACTCCATGCTTTCCGTTCTCTTCAAGTTAGGTCATGCCGACCAGCCGTAATGGCATTATTAAACAGCCAGACGTTGCAGACTTCATGTAGGGCAACTAAATTCTTGCAACAAATCAGCACATTATTACAAAAATCAAACATATAACGCTGATTTTAGTGTGTGTTTTCATATGGCCACTACATCATATCAGTAAAATTTGCATAATCTTTATCTTGGTGGTCGCTATAAAGGGCTCAGCGTAGAAGTACAGCCTTTATCTGGTATTAATAAGCACGCTGTATACTTTTCTCCACGCCTAAAAGCCGTTAGTGCTAAACTGACATTAGACAATTTCACATTCACAGCGATACGCATATTTGCATTTTTGCACATGAATTCTAACTATGAAATTGAGGATGATTAGTATCCAGCACCAACCAGTACATAGCTTACACTTCTCTTGGATTTTTAGATGTTTTTTTAGATTGAAAATGTAAACAGGAATGTTTGTCAAATTGAGGATTTAAAGGGAAAATTGTAATGGTTTTAATTAACTATACACAATAAAATTGTATTATTATGGGTAGAGGCTCTCAGAGATACTGGAGCCAGTGTGACCTCAGTCCGGTGTACCCTGGTCTCTGAGGAGCAAGTAGTCCCCAGGGCATTCCACCAAGTTGTTGCTGTGGACAACTCAGAGCACCAGTGTATGGTGGCGCAGGTTCCCTTTGAATGGGGGGGTCTCAGGTCCCTTGAGGCTGGTTGTGAGCCCTATCATGCCTGTAGATTGCCTGCTATGGAACGACCTGGAGCAGTCCTTGTGGAAGGGTGTTGAGCTCAGGTCTCACTTGGAGATGCTTGGGTTGCCAGAGTGGGCATGCGTGACCACTCAGTCAATGGCGGCTGGAAAGGGTGGTCAGAAGGACCTGGAGCCTAAAACAGTGGCCCAGGTTCCTGCCAACAGAAAGGGCAGGGGGTGCGGGAAACCCGCCCCTGAGGTTCCCACTGTCCGGGAGGAGGCTAACCTCGAGGGGGATGCCCCGGTATCTACAGGGGAGCAGGTAGCTGAACTGGGGGATCTATCTGAGCTGACCCATTGGCAGCAAGAAGGTGGTCCCACCAGGGAGGAGTTCTGCAGGGAGCAGAAGGAATGCCCTTCTCTGGAGGGTTTGCGGCAGCAGGCTGCAAACCAGGCAGCTGGTGATCAGTCTGGATCACACTGGATATACTGGGAGAATGGTCTCCTGTACAGCGAGCCTAAGGTCGCTGAGCCTGGGTCAGCCCGTGTGCTGGTGGTACCCCAGAGCTTCAGGACCTTCCTAGTGGGTCTGGCTCACAACGTGCCTTTGGCAGGACATTTGGGGCAGGGCAAGACCTTTGACAGGATTGTCACCCACTTCTTAGGCCCCAAATGCGACGGCAGTCAGATGCGCATTGCAGGTCTTGCCAAACTTGCCAGGCAAGTGGTAACAGTGGTAGGAATTGTAAGGCTCCTCTCCAACCTTTTCCAGCTGGTGGAACTCCTTTTGAAAGGGTTGGGATGGACATTGTGGGGCCACTGGATCCCAAGCCAGCCATGGGCAACAGGTACATCCTGAGCTTGGTGGACCATGCCACCCAGTACCCGGAGGCAATCCCTCTCAGGACAACGAGGGCGCCAGTGGTGGGCCGGGCGTTAATGGGGATCTTTTCCAGCATGGGTTTCCCCAGAGAGGTGGTTTCTGACCGTGGGACCAATTTCATATCTAAGTATATGACATCCCTGTGGAAGGAGAGCGGTGTAACCTACAAGTTCACCACCCCTTACCACCCACAAGGTAACCGTTTGGTGGAAAGGTTCAACCAAACCTTGAAGGGCATGACCAAGGGTCTAACAGAACCCATGAGGCGTAAGTGGGACGTCCTCTTGCCATGCCTTCTCTTTGCATACAGGGAGGTACCACAGAAGTCTCTAGGGTTCAGTCCCTTTGAGCTTCTGTATGGGCACCCTGTGAGAGGACCTCTTAGTTAGGTCAAGGAAGGCTGGGAGACAGCTCGCAGGAAAACTCCCCAAGATGTATTTAGCTACATGCTGGCCTTAAGGAACCAAACTGCCCACTTTAGGAAACTCGCTCAGGCGAGCCTGGAAGCAAGCTAGGAGGAGATGAAACGCTGGTATGACCAGAATGCCACTCTGGTAGAGTTTCAGCCTGGCCAGAAAGTGTGGGTCATGGCCCCAGTGGAACCTTGTGCCTTGCAGGACAAGTGAACTGGGCCTTTTGAGGTGGTGGAGAGCAAAAGTGATGTCACCTACCTGGTGAATTTGCAGACACCCAGGAACCCTTTGAGGGTTCTCCATGTGAACCGCCTCAAGCCTCACTTTGAGAGGTCCGAAGTGAGCATGCTCTTGGCGACAGATGATGGGGTGGAAGAGGAGAGTAAACCTCTCCCTGACCTACTGTCTACCAAGGAGCACGATGGGTCAGTGGAAGGTGTGATCCTCTCCCCTACACTGATCCCAGAGCAGCAGGGTGACTGTCCCCAGTTGTTGGGGCAGTTTGCCACACTGTTCTCTCTGACCCCAGGTGTTACTCACTGGTGTACCCATGACGTGGACACAGGTGACAGCCCTCCTGTAAAACATAAGATTTACAGGTTGACTTACTGGGTTAGGGCCAGCATCAAAGAGGAGGTCTCTAAGATGTTGTTGTTAGGGGTGATAGAGCCCTCCAACAGTCCTTGGGCCAGCCCAGTGGTCTTGGTCCCAAAGGCTGCTGCACCCGGTGCCAATCCTGAACTGCGGTTCTGTGTGGACTACTGTGGGCTCAATGCCATCACCAAGACTGACGTGCACCCCAACCCCACAGCTGATGAGCTCATTGATCGGTTGGGAGCTGCCAAGTTCCTCAGCACTTTTGATTTAATGTCTGGGTACTGGCAGATTGCCTTAACCGAGGGGGCCAAGGAGAGGTCAGCATTTTCAACCCCAGAGGGACACTACCAGTTTCGGGTGATGCGCTTTGGGTTGAAGAATGCCCCTGCCACCTTTCAGAGGTGGGTCAACCAGGTGTTGGTTGGACTGGAGGATTTCAGTGCCGCCTACCTGGACGACATTGCAGTGTTCAGTTCCAGCTGGGAAGAACACCTGCAGCACCTCTGGGAAGTGTTGAAGGCTCTGCAGAGGGCAGGCCTCACAGTCAAAGCCAGCAAGTGCCATATCGGGCAGGGCTCTGTGGTGTACTTGGAGCACTTCTTAGGTCTCACTGGTTACTAAAGGAGATTTGCTAAGGGCTATGGCACCATTGTTGCCCCCTTGACAGAGCTGACTTCCAGGAAGCAGCCCAGGAAAGTGATCTGGACTGATGCCTGCCAGAAAGCTTTTGATGCCCTGAAGGCAGCCATGTGCACGGTGCCCATGCTCAAGGCACCCAACTTTCGTAGTGCAGACTGACGCTTCAGAGCATGGTGTGGGAATGGTGCTCTCACAACTGAACGATGAGGGCCTAAACCAGCCTGTAGTCTTCCTTAGCAGGAGACTACACCCCAGGGAACAGAGGTGGAGTGCCATAGAAAGAGAAGCTGTGGTCTAGGCGCTGAAGAAGCTAAGACCCTATCTGTTTGGGACTCACTTCCGAGTTCAGATAGACCACAGGCCCCCAAGATGGTTAATGCAGATGAGGGGTGAGAACCCAAAACTATTGAGGTGGTCCATCCCCCTACAGGGAATGGACTTTACGGTGGAACACCGCCCTGGTACAGAACACGTCAACGCTGATGGTCTGTCCACGTTCTTCCACCTTAGTGAAGAGAACTCCCAAGAGGGTGGGTAGTTCTCCCTACTTTCCGCTGGAGGGGACATGTGTTAGACCTGGCATCCTTTGGTGTGTTTGCCCTGGTTTTTTGCTTTCTGGCCTCCCGGTTTTGACTCTGTTTTTGCTGGTTTTATGTCACTGCGCACTTTCTCACTGCTGTTCAGTGTTAAAGTGCAAGTGCTCCTGTTGGAAATTGTGTTATGGATTGGTGTTTCCATGATTGGCATATTTGGTTTACTAGTAAGTCCCTAGGAAAGTGCACTGAGAGTGCCAGGGCCTGTAAATCAAATGCTGCTAGTGGGCCTGCAGAACTGATGGTGCCACCCACCCAAGCAGCCCTGAAAAGGGGTCTCAGACCTGCCACTGCAGTGCACCCACTTGCCAGGCCCTAATCGTCCCTTTTCTTACATGTAAGTCACCCCTAAGGTAGGCCCAAGGTACCCCTGTGGGGAGGGTGCTGTGTATGTTAAAGGTAGGACATGTACTGGTGTGTGTGACATGTCCTGGTGGTGAATTACAGAGTATTTCGTTTTTCACCACTGCAAGGCTATCTGTTCCAAAGGATAGAATGGGAGGTTACTTATAACATCTTATAAGTATATCTTTCCATTGGGACAAGATAGAAAGCTGGAGTTTAGTATGCCTGAACTCAGAATATAAAAATGCATCTTTTAGTAAAGATGATTTTTATATTGTGTGTTTTAAAATACCACTTTTAGAAAGAGGGTATTTTCTTGCTTAGCCATCCTGTGTGCCTCTGCTGGTTTGTGGATCGACTGTCTGGCTTTGGAGTGACAGGGGCTGGGAATGCGCATTCTCTCAGACAGCCACTGGGGGGGGGGGTTTGATGTGTGGCGTGCCTTTCCAGAATGAGTGAGGGCTGGGCTGGATAGACCTGGGCTGCATTCAGAGTAGTGGGAGGAGATTTCACTAGCACCTGAATAGGCCTGGTCTGCATTTAGAGTGGTGGGCGGAGATTTCCCTTGCACCTGAATAGGCCCTGTCTGCCTTGGACAATGCTGTCTCCACCTCCTGTTAAGAAGCTGGGCCAGAGAGGACCAAACTGGTTTGGACTAAGCACAGACACTCTCTGCCTGAGAGAACATAGGAATTTTGAGTATAAATATTGGGGCCCAGACCCCAGAACTTTAGAACTTGCTGGAATCAAGGAACCTGCACAGAAGAAGAGTTGGAAGAGCTGCCAGGAGGAGTACTGCCCCTTTGCTGTGCTGTTGCTTTGTTGGGTTGGCCTGCAGTTGCTGCTTCTGCCTTGGGCAGTGAAAGGACTGGACTGAACTTTCTTTACTTGTGCTGAGTCTCTCCAAGGGCTTGAAGTAGAGCTTGCCTCCTGTTCTGAAGTCTCAGGGACTGCAAAGACTTCACCAACCTCTGGTTCTGCTTCTGAAACAGCTGAACCCGTTGTTTCAGTTGCCACAGAGAAGAGAAAGGCAACTGACTCCGTTGCTGGCACGGCCGCATCTCGCACTGCAACCCTGGTCTCACCGATGACGACGACAGACGCCACCGAGCCGCTGCTTGCACCGTGACCTGTGGGCACCGCACTTGGCACCACCTCACTTCACTTCACCGCCCTGGTCTCACCGACACCGTCGCTGCCTGCTGATTTCGACACCTGTGACCGCATCGTGGCTGGGGGCACCGCTCGCAAGTTTCACGTCGCACCGCCTCGTCCCACACCGCAGTCTGTGCCAACCGATGCCAGCTCCCGCTAACCAGCCCTGTCGCTTGCACCGTGACCTGCCAGCATCGCCTCACTTCGCATCATAGCCCTGGTCTCACTGACGCTGCTGGACGACCGTCACCGAGCCGCTGCCTGCACCGCGCCTTGAGGGCACCACACGCTGCACCGCTTCACTTCACATCGCAACCGTGACAGTTGCCACGACCAGCTCGCACCGTGTCGACCGCAACGCAAAAGGGACTGTTAACGAGTCTGCCGACACCCCCGACCGACGCGTCAGATGGAACTGTTGGATTCTGTTGTTTTCAGTATCGCGGTAGCCCCGGACGGGTCTACTGACTCTGAAGAACTGTGTTTTTGAGATATCGCTGCAATTTTAAAGGATATCTTGCAAAGTATATATTTTTAAGTACTGTATGTTGGATTATTATCGTTTTGGTCTTGTTTTGGATATAAAAAATATTGGATATTTTTCTAAACTTGTGTACTGTCCTTTTGTAGTGTTTTCACTGTATTACTGTTGGTTATGTGCAAATGCTTTACACACTGCCTCTGAGATAAGCCTGACTGCTCGTGCCAAGCTACCAAGGGGGTGAGCAGGGGTTAATTTAGGAGTGTAACTCCCTTACCCTGACTAGGAAGAAGGGTCCCTACTTGGACAAAGGTACCTACTTCTGCCAACTAGCGATCCCAATTTCTAACACCTAAGCACTCAGAAAGCCATAAAGCCTTGAAATAAAAAATTTGAAAAAAAGTTTTGGTCGAATATAGTTTATAAAACAAGCCAAATTGTTCCCACATACAAAAGGCCAATTATTTCATGTGTTCCGGGTGGAAGACACAACATTGTTGTTGTCCATAACCGCAGACGATGATCCTAGAGGCGCACCTCGAAGCAGATTAATGGAGCAGAGGTGATTCCATCCAATTACCACAGCAGCCGCTGAGGGAGAGACTGCATCCTGTATGCAGTATTGTGGAGCCTTTGTCCAAGTCACTAAGAGCCAAAGCATCCCAGAGTGGCTCAAGAAATGTGTTCATCAACAACGGAAGTCGCTGGGGACACAATACCCATGGGCCGTTAACAGGTCCAGCTTTACATTAATGTCCAATGGTGCAACCAGTTGTGATCCTAGACATATGTCTAATTCGCATTTGTGGCCGCAAAGCAGGCAGTAGAATATAGGTTGTATGCTGTTAAGCCAAACAAGCCTGAAGGACAAGAACCAGTGCTCATCCAGTTCTCAAAGTCGAAGTGTGCCAAACGTGTGAACCATGCGCTCACTTCATCATAGCACAAGCAGTGCTGTCTCCATAACGAATTGAACTGGGACGTCCATTGCGGATCAGGAAAAATAAAATCAGGATTCCCGCCAAAAGTAGCAGGACAAGCGGAAGCTCTCCAAAAACGCTTCCCAGCATGAAGTGTATGAACTCCGAAGATCGTCTGAAAGGTTCTAAACCAGTCCAGAGCTGATACATTTTAAAAAATGCACTATTCCTCTAGTATCAGAAATGTTGAAGATACGATGGACTAGCTCCCCAAAATGCAGTAGGAAGTTAGTGTGGAGTAGCGTCTGTATCTCATACGAGGACCTTGCAACTTGAAGATCAAACATCTCTTTGGCCGAAGTTAAGGCCACATCTTGTTGAAAAAGCATGGCTTTCAGTCTGCTAAGGGAATCGAAGCTTATGTTGGAAACATTTTTTGAAGGCCACTGAGCTGCCTCCCTAATTTTATGGGCAGGTGGAAACAATAATTGTGAACAATAAGTGACTAAGGAATTACCTGTCACCAAATAAGCGATTAACCCTGGGCCACGAACTCCCCTCCGCTGGCGGAGTTTGCTGATTTTTGCATACTCCGCGTTCTGCGGAGAACGCGAGTTCCTGCAAAACTCCCGACTCCGCAGCGGAGCGGAGTTCAGCCTCGGATCCTCCCGCCTCCCACCCCTCTCAATAAATATTTTTCAAATACAATTACAATTAAAGTAAATAAAAGCGCACTTACCTTTATCACGGCGTCTCCGGGCTGCCCTCCTCCTCCTCGCCGTAATCCCCTACAGCAGACGTCCGTCATGGTAGGACTGCGCATGCGCACGCATGCGCAGTCCTACCATGACGTACGTCTGACGTAGGGGATTCTGCAGGCAAGGAGGAGGAGGGCAGCCCGGGACGCCGCGATAATGGTAAGTGCGCTTTTATTTACTTTAATTGTAATTGTATTTGAAAAATATTTATTGCGGGGTGGGAGGCGTGGAGCGGAGTTTTGTCCAACTCCGTAGAGCTTTGCGTAGAGCAAATTCGCCTGCTCCGCCCGGGGTTATTATCGATGCCCGGTTCCATTCCAAAGCAACCTTAATCATTCAGCATCAATTAGCTCCCATAGATAACAGGACAAGTTTGCAACAGAAGCATTGCATGCCCCGTGAAGAGAAATGTCTTTGCAAACCAAGGACCCACTTAAGGTTTCCTCACAGTCGGAACCACTAAGAAAAACCTCGGTGTCCCCTTTCCTGCACTTAAAACTGAACGGTAATTTCCAATACTCATGCACATAACCCTACCCTAGTGCTTCGTATCTGCCTACCTGTTGGTATTGAAGACAATATTGGAATTGGAAAGTCGTGACCGGTAGGGTGATATAACCATGGATAATCCAGTCTGTGGATGGTGTCTCTGCCACAGTAAAAGGTAATTGGTCTAATTTTTCAGTGTACAACATGGAGTATTTCTCATCTCTGCACGCCATAGTTATCTGTCTTTCCATCTAATCGTATTCAGAAAACAGACTGGTAATGTTGATGTAACGCCATGGCATGTGCCAGAACGTAGTGTTCGCAACGTTTAGCTCAGCATTACGATGGAACGTAACTGTGACTGTCCATGTTGTAAAATAAACATGTCCAGCTGTATTATGTCAATTGTAGAAGACACAATGTTGCCCAGTGAATAAATTATGGATGATAAAGTGGTCATGCCGTTGTCTACCAAAGCCTTTTCTATATTTACCCTGTCGATCTCGCGCAATCTCTCTGCAGCTTCCTGCTGAGAAATCTTCCATAGCTCATTGTATATTCCATACAAGAAGCGTTTTTGACGTGGGTTTCTGGGACAGCGTAAGAAATCCCTGAGATCCAGGTCATCAGACACAAGGGACAAGTGTTGTTTCACCTGGGAAAGTGTTGAGGTCTTTATGTTATGTTATGTTAACTGAAGTTTGTATAGCGCATAATCACCAGCAGGTCTCTTAGCGCTTTGAAAGAGAGGCCAAAGTCCACCAACAGTCACAGATAGAACGCTTGCCGGATGTTTTAGACTGTGTCCAGAGCCTCCTTAAACAGCAGAGTCTTAAGCCATTTCCTAAAAGGGAGGAGTGTGGATTCCTTACGAAGGTTCTCAGGCAGTTGATTCCAAAGTTGGGGAATTAAGACAGAGAAAGCTCTGCCGCCTTGGATGCGGTTTTGACCCGTGAGTAGGCCAAAAGGCCTGCCTCGGACGACAGAAGTGTACGTCCTGGCACATAATTCCCTAGGCACTCCTTGATGTAAACTGGGGCCTGGCCATAGATGGCTTTGTGGGCAATGCAGAGGCCCTTGAACTTTGCTCTCCGTTTGATGAGGAGCCAGTGCAACTTGCACAGCAAAGGGGTAGCATGAGCCCTTCTAGGAAGCCTAAAGATCAGCCTAGCAGCATCATTCAGGGTCACCTGTAGTTTGCTGATGAGTTTCTCGGGGAGGCCGATATATAGAGCATTACCATAGTCCAATCTAGACACGATCGTGGCCGACACGATCATCTGTAATGTGGCAGATGAGAGAAGGGGGGCAAGTTTCTGCAACTGTCTCAATAAACCCGTACAGGTGCCGACCACGGTAGCGACTTGACTGGCCATGGAGAGATTGGCCTCAATCTTAATGCCCAAACTTTCATAGGGGTGGTGCCAAGCTCTTGTGGCCAGAAAAGGTCATTCCAGGGGTTGTTTTTAGAGGAGATGACAAGGACCTCAGTTTTATCGGGGTTGACTTTTAGCGAATTAGCTGTCATTCAGTTCACTGTGTATCTGAGGATGTTTTGCACCTGAGTATGGGCGTGAGGGGAGTTATCGATCTGGAGAATTAGTTGAGTATCATCCGCGTAGTTAAAGACTTGACAGTCCATGCGAGCCAAAGCCGCCACCAGTGGTTGGAGATAAATGTTGAAGAGGAACGGGGACAGTGCTGAGCCCTGGGGGACGCCACAGGTGAGCGCTCCAATATTCGACACCTGCTCACCCAGTTGGACCCTTTGGGACCGCCCTGACAGAAAGGACTCGAGCCACTGGTGTGCCAACCCACAAATGCCCAAGACGGCGAGCCGAGCCAGAAGCTGTGCATGATTGACCGTATCGAACGCCGCTGACAAATCTAGCAGAATCAGGGCGCTCGGTTTTTTATTATCGGCCATAACTCTGAGCTTGTCGAGCACAGACAACATCACCAGTTCATTACTATGGTGGGCCCTGAAACCAGCCTGCCGCACCTGGAGTTGCTGATGTTCCTCCAAGGAAGACGAGAGTGTTTTGAGGACATGTTGTTCTACTACTTTCGCCAGGAAAGGGTGCTGGGAAATGGGCCTATAGTTCTTGAGATTGGCCACATCTGCCCCTGGTTTCTTCAGCAGGGGGATAACTCTGGCTTCCTTCAGGCTGGTGGGCAAGTAACCTGTCTCCAGGGAGTGATTAAGTAGAGCTAGGATCTCCCTCTCTAGCCCGGGAAGGGCCATTCGAAAGATCCCCGGAGGACAAGGGTCTGCTGGGGAGCCTGATTTGACGCGATTCATCAGGCGTGACAGGCAAGCTAGATCTAAATTAGGGAAGGAGGTAAGTTGCTTACCGGGGTACGGGGGCCTGGACTCCGGTCCAGGGGGTGCTGATTAGTTGGAGTGTTGTCAATCTCAGCTAGAATGTCCCTGACTTTTTGAAGAAAGAAGGCCTGAAATATGTTGCAGTCTGCCGGCACGGGTGCAGATTTCTGATCCGACTTTTGGCTGAGTTCTTTTAAAATTCTAAACGTTTCTTTCTGTTTGTTTGTAGTGTCTGTGATTCTTGTCTCATAGTATACCGCCTTCCTAAGCATAATGGCTTTTTTATATAAGGCTAGCATGATTTTATAGCTTGCAAGCGCGACTGGGTGGTATGATTTGTGCCATAGCCTCTCGGATTGGCGGAGAATTTGCTGCCTTCCCCTCAGGTTCTCATTGAACCAGGGGGCCCCCTTGCCCTTATCTCTAACTCTTTCCTTCCGGGCAGGTGCCACCTGATCTATGGCCCCTCTTAAGTTGCCAATAAGGGCCTCGCTCTCCTGGTCGAGGTTACCTTTCATGAATTTTTTGGGGGAAATACTGAGCAAAGTGCCCATTAGATTGTCTGCCTCAATTTTGTTCCAACTTCGCACCACTCTCCACTCTGGAGGTGGGTGCGACAGTTGGCTGGCCAGCGGAACCCAGCAGCTGATTAATGAATGGTCTGACCAGGCGCAGGGACTGATGTCTATTAGGCTGGCCCGCGGCTGAGTAGTCCAAATAAGGTCAAGAATATGACCCTAGACGTGAGTGGGGGAGTCAACCAGCTGGTAGAGCCCCATCGAGCTCATAGCTACCTCAAATTGACTGGCAAGCTGCTCTCTTGGTGTTTTATCCCAGTGGTAGTTGAAATCTCCTACCACTAGGAGTTGTTGGTACCGTGAGCAGAGATCACTAACAATCTCCGAAAATAACTCATTAAACCTGGGGGATGGTTGTGGGGGGGCGGTACGCCACTGTGAGTATCAAGCAGGAGGATTTAGACAAGATTTTAATCCCTAAATGTCCGCACTTTCAATACTCTCTGCCACTATCTTAGTTACCACTAACCGTTTATTACAGAAGATGGCTACGCCTCCTCCTCTACTCTTATCTTGTCTATTATGCCATTGGACATCAAAGTCCCCAGGAAGGGCTGCTACAACATCTGGGACTGAGGTGTCCCCAAGCCAGGTTTCTGTGACCACCAGGATATCTATATCTCCAGCCTGGAGGAGCGCAAAAAATTCCAGGCTGTGTTTCTGTAGTGAGCGCGTATTAAGAACTGTCATCTTAAGTCCTAGCGGTTTACCAGGTACGGTGTTTGTGTGGGGGGCTAGTCGGGAAGTCATAGACCTGCCACCCCCGTTATTTCCCAGTAAATTTTCAGCCCTCAGCGTGTCTTTTAACCTTTTGTCCATCGTGTGGTTCCCTGCCGCTAAAGCCCGTAGCTCTTCCCCTGAGTAGGACAGTGACCGACCAGGGGTCCCAGCCCCTGGACCCAGTCGGGCGCAGACGGGCTTGCCTTAGGAGCGTCTTCGGCGCGCCAGCGGCGCGCCCGCTGCGCGAGTCCGCTCCAGTGCGGCAGTTATGGCGTTCCCTTCCGCCCACCAACCAATCAGCTCTGCGAAGCAGCAGCTGATCTTCCCCTTACGCACTAGACCACGTTTGCAGAGCGGAAGTGCTAGTGACCTCGGAGGGTGCTATCGGCAGAGGAGGCAGAAATGTGCACTACAGGTAACCCCCTATATTCAAATTCTATTTCAGTTTAGCAGCAAAATTCAGATTTTACTTTTTAAAACCAAGTAAAACCCCACAGATTCAGATTCAATTTCAATTTAGCAGCAATTTCAGATTTCACTCTTATATAACCAAGTAAAGCCAAGTAAAAAAGTTTAACAGCCTATAACATTACCGCGCATTGAGAGACCGCTTAGTAGGATTTGGCACGTCTCTCTCGCTGCGCGTCGCTCCAGTGCGGCAGTTATGGCGTTCCCTTCCGCCCACCAACGAAACAGCTCTGCGAAGCAGCAGCTGATCTCCCCCTTACGCACTAGACCGCGTTTGCAGAGCGGAAGTGCTGGTGACCTCGGAGGGTGCTATCGGCAGAGGAGGCAGAAATGTGCACTACAGGTAACCCCCTAGATTCAAATTCTATTTCAGTTTAGTAGCAAAATTCAGATTTCACTTTTTAAAACCAAGTAAAACCCCACAGATTCAGATTCAATTTCAATTTAGCAGCAATTTCAGATTTCACTCTTTTATAACCAAGTAAAGCCAAGTAAAAATGTTTAAGGACGTTTAACAGCCTATAACATTACCGCACATTGAGAGACCTCTTAGTAGGATTTGGTGCGTCTCTCTCTCTCGCTGCGCATCCGCTCCAGTGCTGCAGTTATGGCGTTCCCTTCCGTCCACCAACCAATCAGCTCTGCGAAGCAGCAGCTGATCTCCCCCTTACGCACTAGACCGCGTTTGCAGAGCGGAAGTGCTGGTGACCTCGGAGGGTGCTATCGGCAGAGGAGGCAGAAATGTGCACTACAGGTAACTCCCTAGACTCAAATTCTATTTCAGTTTAGCAGCAAAATTCAGATTTCACTTTTTAAAACCAAGTAAAACCAAGTAAAACCCCACAGATTCAGATTCAATTTCAATTTAGCAGCAATTTCAGATTTCACTCTTTTATAACCAAGTAAAGCCAAGTAAAAACGTTTAAGGACGTTTAACAGTCTATAACATTACCGCGCATTGAGAGACCGCTTAGTAGGATTTGGCGCATCTCTCTCTCTCCAATCTAGGCATAACGTCCCAACACTATATGATGTCACCACCACTGCATGTTATGTTTGTACATAGTGTAGGTCAGGCCTGTTGATCTTAAAGCCTCCCGTGTTACCCAGGAATCTAGACTGACATCTGTCCGTGTCTAGAGGCCAAATCAACCAACCCTGCTGATCGGGGTCTGATGTATTGTATGATCCATTGCGGAGCATGGCATCTAATGTATCCTCACTGTACTTTGTGGATTATTGCCAATTTTCAAAGTGTGCCAATGTGGGAATGCAACGTATGTTCAAATCCTTTGTCTTAGCAAACCCAAGAGAGGAAGTCTGTAGCACCACTTTATTCAGGAAAATCATTTGATATGGTATGAGGCATGCTCTGAATAAGGCTCTTGTCCCTGAACCTGCCAATCTTTTGTTCCCCGGACAGATTTTGTTTCTTTCCAAAAGTCGAAACCTTGTATGGACAATTGAGAAATAAAGGAAGCAGAGTAAATCAGCTTGGTGTTTGTGATCATATTCTTCTTTGCAGGTGTTGGTGCAAGCCTATAGTAATAAGAGGCTGGGTCTGATGTGTCAAAAACAGAAAAATATGCAAACGTTTGTGCAAATGTTTTTGAACTACCTTTTGGAGGTGTTGCGCAGTGTTCCCATTGGGTGTAATTATAAACAGTATGAGAGATACTAGCTTGTGTAAAAAATGGTGACCGGTAATGTTGATAGCAGAACATATCACCAAAGTTACTTGTACCATCATACAATTCCTCATTAGAGTTTGCTGCTGATTGCTCCAGATCTGAAAGCAAATTAGGCACAGTTTCAATGTCCCAATGATCAGAGAATATACTAGAGGTGATGATATCATTTAAAGAAATCTTAAACAAATATGGAATTTGCAAAAGTTCAGTAGGACCATATACATCAGACGATACCCTGTCCCATACTATACTGGAACCGCTGTAATGTTCAACAGGGACCGGTCCCTCAGTTCACGGTGCGATGATGCATGTGGTTTTAGAACCTAGTTCACATGTTGGACTGCAGAGTGTTCTAGGAGATAATATCCATTCGGAAGTAGGGAAAAGACAGTCAACAAACCAATCCAGAGTACCAGGAAAAGTAATCCAATTGTAACCCATAGATGTGTCCAGGGAGCAACAAGGTATGTCTTTTTCAGCCAAAGATAGAGAGCAAAATCTCGTAGCTTGAAAGGGAGTGGCGGCGTTGGCAGTTCAGGTTCACTTGGATCCGAAGAGAAGTCGTCATAATGCACAAAGTAGCCATACGCCATCCGGTCTATTTTTGCCAGCTCAGCAGGTTTTGTAGAACTGGGAGATGACTCTATCTGTGGCATGTTGACATAGATGTAGTCAATTTGTCGAATTGAAATTTCTGTACTAGTTGATTGTACAGTTGTAGTTGTTTCAATAGGAAGAAATATTATTTCATTGTTGTTTACTGATTCTCTCTGGAAAGTGGAACCTTCATTTGATATTAAAGCTTCCATCTGAACTTCCTGCACGGTAGCGAGAGGAGATCGATGGCTACCCAGGAGCCAACGCAGCCTACTGTTGAGAATCGGCCACATAGTGTGGTTTCATCAGATCAATGGAGACAAACCTTTTGTCTCTGCGACTGGCAAGAGGCGGGAGAAGCACAGTTCTGGTACCTTCAACAGCCAGGACAGGTGCAGGCGCTCTGTAAGATGGCCCAAATTATTTTTTGTCCTGGATTTTTTCTCTGACGAGATCCCCAATCTTTGGGACCCAGGCAGGTCTTGCTGATACTGCTTTCACTTCCTCAGTGGTGGTGCGTTTCACTTGGACGTTGCTTTATAAAGCTCTGTATTCTTTTAGGTCCTGTAAAACATCCAAACGATCATTGAGGTCAAATAGAGTTTCAGCCACCACTGCGCTGACACTATTGAGGTCTGGTACCTACATTCTTACCCCAAACAGGATTTCATAGGGTGTACGACTTACCAAGGATTTTCTTAGCATGTTAATAAGTGCTCTCTTGACCCCGTATAGGTGATTGACCCAACTGCCACCCGAGCCTCGTACCCTAGCTGTTAAGGATTGCTTTAAGTCCTGGTTCTTCCTCTCAACAACCGAATTTCCCTCGGGATGGTAGGGGGAGGAGTACCGCAAGGCCACACCCAAACTTTCCATGGCTTCTTTGTAAGCCCGAGAGCTTAACACCAGACCCTGGTCGGAATGTAGTGTGCCAATTGCGTACGTCACGATAAAGACTCACAAATCCTTTATAACAGTTCTGGCGTCAGCCAAATGCTGGGGCCAAACCCATAGGAATCTAGAGCATGCCACCAAGATGTACTTGTAAGCACCATCTGAGTGTAAGGGGCTGCAGTGATCCAAATAGACACAAGCAAGAGGTTTGTCTGAGATCAATAAAGGAGTTTGCGGTAGACGTGCCACAGTGGAGCCTTTCATCTGCTGGCCCCAACAGTGAAGGTATTCATTGTAAGACTGAACACAGTAAAATGAATCACACATGATAAGTGTGGGGAATTCGCAATCTGTATTTTGTAGTTCCAGAATCAGGGCTTTTAGTTCTGCTAGCTGCGCTGTGCAGTCCCCTAGGGACTGTGTATGTGTTATTCCGGGAACAAACTTTCTGTCTCGCATGCGCCCTTTTACAATTGCGCATGCCGTGGAATATTGCTGTTTTGATGCTACGGCAGGTTGAGCAGATCCATCGGTATAAGTCATACATTCATATCAACCTAGAGGCATTATTTATTTGGCAGAGGATATTCTTGTTCGTACTGCAGGAATGCTTGTGTCTGCAGTGTAGCGTCAAATCTGTAATCTACATCTGTTGCAGTGAGAGAGTTAGCCCATTGAATCCATCTTGGATGTAGAGCCTTAGCATTCGAAATGCTTGCTTTAGTAGCCGCCTCTAGGGTCGGTACTGGAGTAACGACAATTATACGTTTTCCCTGAGCCAGGGTTCTCTCTCTCATTACAGCAGTCTGTACAGCTGTGAGAATATTTTCACTGGATGCAAAACACATTTCAAGCGTTTGTGTACAGGTGTGATTTGTATACCATAGGTACCGTATCGCCTTCATTGAAAGGGATTTAGGTGTACCCGGTTGGTCCAGCGACTACGTGGATCACCAGGTTAGTTGTGTTGACGTGTGTGTAAATGCCTTGAAGCTAGCATGTCAGTTTATATGGAACGTAAAATGTCAGTATGTTCCTGTGTCCAGTGTTGTACTGAAAAATCAGGTCCAATTAAGTTGTAGAATGGTTTTACCCTTTTTGCGTAATCCAAAATATAAGTTCTGCCAAAAAGCAAAAATCCTAAAATGGATTGTAGAATCTTCAGAGTTGTTGAAGGTTGGAGCTATGCACATTTTTCTAAAAAATGTGTTGCCAGGCTTTTGCCTTCACTTGATAAATCGTATCCCAAAAACAGGACACGGAGGGGAGTTATTTTAGATTTTTTTTAATTGAATTTGTAGCCCAGGTAAGCAAACCCCACTATTATGTTTTTCACTCTAGCCAAATGTACCATCAATTCATCGTCCGTCAGATAAATATCATCTACATAGGACACCGCCTCCTCATCAATACTTTGAAGTAACTCTGTTACTCTGGCTGAAAACAGCCCAGAACTATTCTTATGCCCTTGTGGCAAATGACAAAATTGATGCTGAGACCTTAGCACTAAAAATGTGGCATAATATCTACTTCCAGGCACTATATTCTGGCAGAAAACAACATTTGAGATGCCTAGTGTTGTTTTATATTTCTTCTGCAAGATGTTATTCATTAGTGGGGCACAGTGTGCATTCTGTACTGCAAATGTGTGTGTGGATGCATTTAAATATCTATAATCTAAGACTAAATTATATGAATTGTCGGGTTTCATTACGGGAAACAAAGGACTATTCATAGATGAGGTGCAATTCTCTATTACACCCAGGTACTCAAGTTGATCTAAGATCTCTCTGACTTGTTTCTTTGCTTCATGTTTAATTGGGTAATGTCTCTGCGGTTGAGGGATCGTTTTTAATTGGATCTCATAATGAGGAGACTCATCATCCCACCCAACATGATTGCGGTATAGAGCAGGCGTTAATGCAGATGCCCACTCCTGCGCGTACACATTTTTAACTGACTCTGCTATGAGGTCGGAGAAAGAAAGTAAAATTACTTCTTCAGCCATTGGGCATTCTATTACAAACTCCGGTGGACAATCCTTTCAGCCAAAAGAATGTTGTAACCATGTGTCAGGTCTTCCCAAAAGAGACCTTTCACTTCTCTTTGTATGTCCCCTTCCATCTGAAGCGTTATTCAGTGTGAACGATTTGGGACACTTACTCTCGTATCAGGTGTCTCCAATGTGATATACTCACTCAGCGCTACTACTTCCAGAAAATCCATTATGTTCTGGAGAGCTATTGTGACTTCTACTGTGCTCTCCTGCATCGTCACTGCCCATTCCCCGTTCAGAAGGAGAGTCCTCAGCAGCCTGGTCATCTCTGATCTTTATCCCTGCTACTTTTTATTTTTAAATTGAGGTTTCGTAGATTTTTGTTTATCTTCTTGTTTGATAATGTAGTCCGAAGTGCGATGTGTCTCCCTTTTCGGCTTTGTTCGCTCTTCTGATCTTTGCTCTGACCGTCCTCCTCTCTCCGAGCATTTCTCAGATTGATCCTGAAAGGAACGAGAGGAACGTGTATCATTATCCTAATATCTGTCAGGTTTTCTAATGTTATCACGGTTTCTGAGATTGTATCTCTTTTCAGTGTACTCCTGTTGAGGAGACCCACTCCCTGATTGTTGTTTATTTTGTATATTATTTTTTTATTTATTATCCCATTTCCTTTGAGAAGAATCGGGTGCTTGCTTAGAGTCATCTTTTTCAGAATTACTCTTAACCAGCGGTTTCCCATGTCTGGCTCCCAGATTATCTCTTCCCAGGGAAGGGTATGTTTCTGCGATAATCTTAGGTAACTCCCTCTCCTGTTGTATAGGAATGGGTTCCCTCAGGCTTTGGCGTATAGCCATTGCGGCTGCCTCCCCTTTTATGTTGCTTAACATAATTGCAGAAACTTGGGCAAAATTTCCAATTAGTTTCATCCCTAAGTCCAGGGCAGGTTCTGCCCCGTACTCATTCTGTATTTGCTACAATACATCTGGTATTACCGCTATTGAAGGGGTGCCATGAGTTCTGGTGTAAACGGCAGCAAAGACAGTACCCCAAGTGGCACAATCTTCTATCGGGGGAGCCATTCCCATTGGCAAGAAATTGTTAACATTCTGTGTTTTTCCTGTGTGCCCGTATGGGGAAAAAACGCTTCAAGCTGTGCTATTTTTTGTGCTATCCAGAATGGTACTTGTTCCTGACAGGTGGGAATTCTACCCATTAGTGCATTCAATGTTAGAGGGCTGATACACGTGGTAGCCAATTGAGGCTGTGCAGCCTGAGCAGCCCTCACAGGTTGAACTATAAGTGTTTGCATTATATATATTATATATTTCGATAATTTTTCACTAAATCTTTATATAGTGTGCACAATTCTGCTGCTCCTAACCTGTGAATGTCGGGGTGTGGCGTATACGAAGCTAAGACCGACCAGGTCACTCCTCCTTTACTGAGCGGACCGAGTCTCACTTTTTCTATGGTGTGGGGGAGGGCACCTTTAAACCAATTTATGTGCTCCTGGTAAGTTAATATGACTTCTATGTCCACGTATGGAAAGTATTCTTCTGGTATCTCATCTTCAATGTAAGTGTGAAACAATTAGGCGCGTGCATCTGCAGCTGGGAATGTAACCCATGAGTAGAATACCTCTGTCCTGAATGCTTTGTGTGCCTCTACCATGAAGGTAACATCTCCACCTGTTGCCGGGAGGCCATGATTTAATAGTTTCTTAGTAACTGCCTGTCTGTAATTTTCTCAAATATTTAGAGTATCTTCTTGTACTCCAACGTCATCAGCTTGTTCGGTCATTGTTAGAAAATGAAAAGTATTTTTACGAAAATGAATTTATTGAGATTTGATTTGTACAATGTGGGAATATTCTTAATCGTTCAAGCTTCATAAAACCCACAGCCAATACATAGGACGTACCTACTCAGCTGAGGCAGATTCCCTTTGCTCACTACGGACATCATCCGGTTTAATGTGAGTAGGGGTCGCTGAGAAAGCACGACTGAACTACTCAGATTTGACCATTAAATAAGTGCCTAACCAATGTTGGCGGCACCATGTCGTGTAGTTCCTACTAATCCATAGGATCTGTGCATTGTTTGGACAACATAAACTAAGGGCTTGGTGCCTAGACTGATTCCGGACACCCCCACATGATATGTTGGCATATAGACCAGCTAGCTCATAGTGCCACTGTAAGCCCCCCTAACTTATCAGGGAGCGAACAGTGTCTGGCAACCACTGAACATGACAACCCTGAACACTAAGGGATCGTGGAAACAGTACAGAATCTTTCACTCAGTCACTCATGCTCACTTGTTCTCAGAGAAATATACAGAGAATACACAGTGGGACGTTTTCAATAATATTTATTGATCCAATGTTATTCTTGCATAAAATACGTGTCCTGCAATGATTAGGAGACAGAAGCAAATAAAGGAGATTACAAGCACCAAAAGAGTAAACAGTAGATACATTTCTACCATAGTGCTGAAGCAATGAATATATGCACGCATATATGTAATACGGTAATCTAAAGTACTCCAACGATGCGAATCCTATTCTAAGTGTACCTAGTGTGTGTGTAGGTGTAGAGCCAAGAATCCCCCCATGGGACGATTCAGCCCCATTACCTGAGCGGATAGAGTGACGGACCCTGTCTTGGTCACGATTTGGGTACCCCTCACGGAATGTCAGACCGGTGCGTGGTGGATTCTCAGCATGCACGGACCTTCAGTGTCAGCAGAAGTGTCTCCTCTACCAATCTATCGGGATGCTTATTATTTATAATAAAAAGCAGCGTTCATGATTTGCGCACTAGATTAGTGATGTTATGGATATGTAGATAGCGCTGTCGCCCCGTGGATGAAGATATGACGCGTTTTGTACCTAGTGCGTAGAGAGGCCTAGTACATGATGTTCAGGGCATCGTGATAATGTTGTGCGAAGCTGGATGTATAAACAAAGTAGTTTCAGAGAAACTAATCCAACATTTTTGTGCATACAAATGTGTGCAAAAGGTCGGAGTTGAAATGTTATTTTCTAGGACAATGTGAGGAATAAGCTGCCTCGCTAGATGGGCCTAACTCGGGAATATAACACTCCTGCACTCTCAAAAAAAACAGAAAGCTAGTGTCCTGATGCAGACAAATGATGAGCACACAAAGATTAATTTGGAACTAAGATTGTGGGGAGATAGAAACTGGAGTTGCCTCCTAGGACCTGATCAATATCCAATCATTTATATAAATTTGTTTGTAGATGTTCACAGACTGACTGTACCCTGAGAAAATTGTGCCAGTCAGAATGATGGGCCACCACTGAGCTGTGGCTCCTGAAAAATACCTAAGAGGAGAAATGTGTCCGACTACAGCTGCATCAGGTTAACATTTTAGGATAGTGTCAAAATATCAGGGAGGTACCCTAATACTCGGAAAAGGGATGGGTATATATATACAAACAACACAAAGATTCCCTTCTCCAAAAAATCGATTTGTAAGATTTGGATACAACTGGTACTGTGACCTAAATGGCTTACCAGATACAATCAATCAATCCGTGATCTAAATAAAATATGATAAAAAAGATTTCCAGGTCGCTAAATTACAAGCAATTTTATATGAAAATAATGAAGCAAAAATGTAAAATTAAAATCTAAAAGGGAATGCTGTATAGAAAGATTTTTATTATTATTTTGACACACACAATATTTTATACGTAAAAATATCATTAACTTCGTGCATTTGGCTCATTTACATTGTGTATTAAAAACATTTTAGGATATACTGGTTCGGGTTCCTGAATGGGCCATCTGCCGGCAGGATGGGGGGCGGAACTGAGCACAGTCCCGCCTGCAACTGAATAGGGTGTGCTCTGCCTTCACAAAAGGACCTAACACCTCCACATTGTCACTGCAGCCAGATTGGAGCCAGGGCAGGGGAGGCAGGGAATGCCATGCACTTCAAAGAACCTTTCGAAAAGCTTCTCTTACCTTCCAGGGGAAGGGCTCCAAGCTAAAAAAAAGGACCTTAAAACCCACTCTCCAGTCTGCTGTGAACACTCAGAGGCCAGCCGTGCTGTTGAGCCATGCATCTTCACCTAAACCCAGGACTTCCAGAGTGACTTCAAGGGCTTGTTTGCTGGCCTCCCATTCAGAGCCACAGGGACACAAAAGGCTCCCACCAGCTTCAACGCGCACTTGGACCCAGCCTGAGTGAGTCCTGAGCCCCTAGTGGTGTCCCACCAGTCCTGGACCCTTGGTTGTGGTGCTAAAGGTGCCCAGATGGCCAAATCCTAAAACTGAGAACGTAGAAAAAGTTTGGCAAAAAAACTGCTCTGAGAACCAGAAGGAGAACAGGCCTTACCTGCTCACCTATTCACCCAAATGCATCGCCAGTCGGATTGACTTTTTGGCTTCTCCCATTACGTTCTTCTCCGCAACAGCATATACTGTTCAGCAGTCCTTCACCAAAGGGAATCCGGCCAGGGCTTTAAGTGGGATGAAAAAAACTGGGGGGAGGTCTCTTGAAGAGGCGGAGTCAGTCTAATTAAGGGCATGGCTTAAAAACATGTAAGCTAAAAATCTGTGCTTATCAGTGTGCCGACCGACTGGTATTTTGCTGCTTCTGTCAATGCATAGAGATTTATAAAACAACAAGTAACATTACACCTACAACAAGCTAGGACTATTGACTTTGCCAATGGTTGTTAGTTGCATAAGATAAATAAGCAACTACGGCTTTGTTGTATATAACATTGAAAATGCTTCAGTTCTAACATGATGAGATTGTGAAAGAACTACAATGAGTCTCTTTAAAGTTGCATCAAAGGCAGTGAATGGTGGTACTGCTGCAGATTTAGCATTTTTTTTCACCCTGAGAGTGAGGGCAAAAATGGAGAGCCCAATAGGGACCAGTCTCAGCACCTGCTTTTAAGAATTCCCAGTGTTGAGCACCAGCAGGACCCGGCCCACTTAAAGCCCTGGATCCGGCCTCATGGAATTGTTTTCGGCTACAGCCCTCTGCCTCCTCCCGCTGGAGATTTTGGACTTCCAAAATAGAGATTAAGTCCAAATGCAGAACTTTCCACTGCGTCTTTGACCCAAGACTCCCACACAATGACGTTCTTTCCTCAGACACCTCCTGCAGTGTTGCCCCTCTGAACTTTACCTCTCAGAACACTATTTCTCATAATTTCTTCCAAGTCCAAAGGTAAGCGCTGATCGGACCAATCCACTTCTGATATCCGTACGCAATCCTTCGTGGTCAGCCATATTTTTCAACTTTGACCCGGTTTCAAGCGACTAGATGTCCACTTTTGGTGCTTTGATCTTTTAGGCACTAGTTTTTACTGGAAACTCTAAAAATTCATAACTTCAGTTTTAATGATTGGACTTTTGTTCCTTTGGTGTCAAATAATTCATTAAACTTTCCTCAATGTTTCTAAATTGATTTGAGATTTTTCTTAAGTTGTGTTTTCACTTTATTATTGTTTGCCCCACCAGGAGCTGTCCCAGAACTGCGGTTCTGCGTGGACTACACAGGGCTCAACTCGGTCTTTAAGACTGATGCTCACCCAATACCCAGAGCAGATGAACTCATTGACAGATTAGGGGCTGCCAAGGTCTTGAGTACTTTTGATTTAACTTCAGGGTACTGGCAGATTGCCCTAAAAGAAGGGGCTAAAGAGAGGTCAGCCTTTTCCACCTCAGAGGGCCACTTTCAATTTAAAGTGATGCCCTTTGGCTGGAAAATGACCCTGCCACCTTTCACAGACTGGTGAACCAGATCTTGGTTAGTATGGAGGCCTTAAGAGCTGCTTACTTGGATGACATATCTGTCTTCAGTAGCAGAAGGGAAGACCACCTCTTTCACCAGCAGGAACTGCTGCAAAACACAGGCCTGACTATCAAGGCCAGTAAGTGCCAGTGGGTCTGTGGTGTACTTGGGACACCTTGTGGGCGGGGACAAGGTGCAGACCCTGCAGGCCAACTTTACACATTACCTCTAAGCTAAGCCAGACTGCTTTTTGTGCCAACCTACCCAGGGTTAAGCACAGGTTAATTTTGTGGTTCACCCTGCAAGGGATTGTGGCTGTTGCCTGATCAGGGTTCACACTTCAGTCAACCAGCAACCTGATTTCTCACATATAGAATAACCTGAAAAGGCCCCAAATGTATCCGTGATTTCCTCCATACGTCTCTCTGTTTTCTGTGGGTCCTTTGTGTACAGGATGATATTGTCTGCATAAAGGCCAACCTTGAACCAGGAACTGAATTTTGATCGGGAGAACATGTCGGCCTGTGGTTAGCAGGTCGCGGAGGCTCCGACGGGTCAGGGCGGATTTTGCCGTGAGAAAAACACAAATGCTCACTTGAATCTTCTTGCGTACCCGGAAATTGGTGCTTAACATGCTATTTAACATCTTAGTGTTATAGTTTAGTTATAATTTAATTTGTTAGGGAAATAAAACGAGTTTCACCGGAAAAGAAGACGCGGTGGGAGACGAAAGCAGCGGCGGTGAGGACACCGAATGGTGAAGACGAAGCCGGTAACTCGGTGACTCGGACTCTTCTTCGTGCCGTGACGGCGTTTTCTTTTAGGCTTCAGTGTGCTTCCCTGGATTCCCTGAATTAACGGCAGAGGTGGCGGGGCTGGTTTCTCCCGGGGTGGCGGCTGCCGCGGACGAGCGGCTCAGAGGGAGCCGGGAGGCGCAGGAGGAGCAGAAGGCGGGGGTTGTGTTGTGGTCGCGGGCAGCTCTCGAGGTTCGATGTGGACGGAAAGCAGCAGCAAGATTCCTCCATAGTGGCAGGGGTAGGGGAAGTGCTGGTGTTGGACTCAAGCCCCCACAATCCATTGGGATTGCACAGCGAACGG
This sequence comes from Calotriton arnoldi, assembly GCA_963921515.1. Lineage (NCBI taxonomy): Eukaryota > Metazoa > Chordata > Amphibia > Caudata > Salamandridae > Calotriton > Calotriton arnoldi. The sequence continues at coordinate 349,855 of CAWUFW010012500.1, read as the reverse complement.
AGGGAGCAAGTGGAAGACAAGCAGAGCTGCCTGAGGGATCAGAATTGGAGCTGCAAGAGTCAGTAAGTGATGCTCAGATCTACTTGGGAGGGAAAGGGGTGCCAAAAGAGGGTCCCGCAAAAAAATCTCACGGCAAAGGGGAAACAGTAGATACTGGGTCATTACTCGATATGCTTTAAGAAGTACAAGTCAAAAACTAGTTTCTGACACATTTAATCATTTTAAGATAGATGATTTAGATCATAAGAAGTCTACCCAGTTCAAGAGCCCGGTCAACAGGAACCAAGTAAAGCCTGTAAAATCTAAGATTAAGAAAAACAAAAATCGAAAACGATTTCACAAAACCAATCAAAGGCAAAACTTATACCTTCTTTAAAGAATTACTTTAAAGTAGTGCCCAGTACTCTGATAATAAAACCATTAGACTGTATGACGAGTAACAGAGAGAGCCGTCCAGCGGTGTCATGCGGTGTCATTCCAGTAACCGGAAGGCATATTAAGTCCTAATTGGTTCAAACTACTTGAGGGAGAGTCAGAAGAAGGGGGTCTAGAAGGTTTCATGATGTCAGATGTAGGGGATAACTCATTAACATTGGCTACCCAGACCACAGACGGGGTTTCCCCAAACACAAACCAAATTATGGTAAGGGAGGTGGAGAATACTGCTACATCAAGAGAGAGCTTAAAGGATTTACCTACTCCCCTGTCAAGCCCACATTTGTTACAGTCTTTTTTTTATTTTTTATTTTTTTATTTTTTTTTTATTGATTTTAGTGCATAGTTACAACTCGGTATACACAAGCCAATAATCAATTCAATGAACTCAGAAAAATAATTTCGCAGTACTTCCCTCCCATACCCCCCCCTAACCCTCCCTCCCAGGCAGATCCTTAACAGATTTCCAAAACACTTTGCTTATTGCAAAAAAATCAACGTATGCATGGTGGGTGGTGACAGTGATAAAAACTCTCCTACACAGTCCACATCTATGGCCAGCCAACTCTAACACACCTGTAGTAACGTCCCAAATGGAGACAGCGCCTACCATGCTTGCCAACTGGTCCCGCTCCCAGGGGCATCCATCATTCATGCCAGGTCAGGGTGAGACATCAAATATATTGCAAGGGGAGCCCAAAGTCCTTGGGGCGAGAAGACTCAGGTAGTTCTTCGCCATATATCCGAAGCTGATCCCTACAGTATAGTAAGTCCTTAAGCCATTTCTTAACAGTGGGTACTACCTTGGCTCCCCAGCATTGCGCTACTGCCCTTTTTGCAAAAGAGTCGAGAGTGCCACTAGGCGCCTGTTTCATGGTTTGAGAGGTTTGACGTGGCCCAGCAAGCACATCTCAGGGGTACAGCACACAGGTTCTGACACAACCGCCGTAAGCATGGTCGTCACCGCAGTCCAGAACGCAAGCACACCCGGACACATCCAAGCCACATGAAGAAAATCCGCATCCGGGGCTCCACATCTCACACAGTTAGCAGCCTCTCTCAGACCATATTTATGCAATTGTAGGGGGGTGTAATATACCTGATGTAGGAATTTAAAATGAATAATTCGGAGGTTGCAATTAGCTGTGAGACGTCCCGTGAGCCGACAACACTCCCTCCAGGTCTCAGGTGTAATAGGGGTGCCCAACATCGTTCCCCACCGTACACACGAGGGGGAGTCTTCTTGCTCCCGTTCCCGCAGCGAGGCGTTATACAGCCTAGTAATGAGACCCCTTCGGGACGCACCTGAGAGCATCACCTGCAGCGCCTGCAGAGTGGTTGGTTCGGTTGGATAATTTGGATATGCCGCACGGACAGCCTGCCGGACCCGGACATAGGTAAAGTTAAACATAAAAGGTCGATTTACGCCACCCTGCGCCGCCCGTAAGTCTTTGAATTTACCGCCCTCATACAAGTCGCCCAGTGTGGTGATGCCCGCAGCCGTGAGCTCCTTCCTGGCCGTCGACTCTCGTGCCGCAGAGATATCGGGATGTGAGACTAATGGTACGGATGAAGCGTATAGGTAAGAAAGTTGAGCCCGGAGTGCAAGCATTCGCCACGCCCACGCCGTGCACTGCGTGGGGTTGATCTCATTTCGTGGGCCTCCTGTTCCCCCGAAAGCGCAACTGCCTGTACTGGAAGAGGAAAAACAGCATCTGATTCAATCGCCACGTGGGGCTGAAAGCACTGTGGGAAATGCCAGTAATGTGCGAATTGCGCCTGCGCACATAGATAATAAAGACGAAAGTCTGGGGCCTCGAAGCCACCGCGGTCAAATGGCAGCACCAGCAGTTCCCATCGACACCGGGGCTTCTTACCACCCCACACAAATGTTAAGAGCGCAGACTGTAACGTGCGGAACAGTGCCATATTCAGTTTGATAGGGATGTTAACGAAAAAATACAACAGCTTGGGTAAAAAGACCATCTTCACAACGGCAATTCTATCGGCTAATGAGAGAGGTAAGTGTGCCCACCGCACGGCTTGTTCAGATATACGTGAAACCGTGCGACCATAGTTCTCGGAGACAACGACAGTTGGGTCCCTGTGCACCCAAACTCCAAGATATTTGACCGGGTCCGATGTCCAGGCCAATGGGAAGTCCACCTCGACCTCAGCTGTTCGCGCAGTCAACGGAAACACTACGGATTTGGACCAGTTAATCCCCAGGCCCGAGAATCTTTCAAATTTTACGTATTCTCGCAGCAGCGCAGATAGGTACGTAGCAGGTTCGCGAACATACAGCAGCATGTCATCTGCGTACAGTGAGACAATTAAGGGTCGCAGCCTGAACCTCAGAGCCGCCGCAGCATGTTTCTGACGCAGCATACAGGCGAGGGGCTCCAGCGCCAAAGAGAAAAGCATAGGGGACAGAGGGCATCCCTGCCTTGTACCCCGTTCAATGCAAAACAATGAGGACACCCATCCATTAACCCGAGCGCGAGCCACCGGTCCGCTGTAAAGCACCCTAATCCACTGCAGAAAAAAAGGCGGGAAGCCCATGCGGCCCAGCACGGCAAACATAAATGGCCACTGCAACGAGTCAAGAGCCTTAGCCGCATCAAGTAATACGGCCACCGCCTGGAAATCAGGTTCAAAGTAGTGTAGCGTGGCGAAGAGCGTGCGCAAGTTGTGTGTCGTAGAGCGCTCCGTGACGAAGCCGGACTGATCAGGCAACACCAGTAGAGGAACCAACGGCTGCAGCCTGGTGGCGATCATTTTGGCGAGAATCTTTGCGTCGATATTGATGATGGACAAAGGTCGGTAGGAGCCGCATTGATTTGGGGGCTTATCTGGTTTCAATAGGGTGACCAGGAGGGCCTCCCGGAGGAATGCGGCAGTGTCCCACTATCGTAAGCCTCTGCATATACAGCCAGGAGCCGAGGGGCCAGGTCCGCTGCATAGGTTTTGTAAAATTCGCCAGGTAGCCCGTCAGGTCCTGCGGCTTTACAGGTTGGTAACGACGTGATAGCTTCCCTGACATCTTCCACTCCGAATGGTTGTACGAGGTGTTCTCGATGTGCTGGAGATAACCATCCTAACGCTATTTCGTCGAGATAGGCATCTATCTCCACCGCCGATGGAGACTCTCTTGTGGCATAGAGACTTGTATAGAATTGCAAAACCGTATCACAGAGGTCCACAGTTGAATGACGGGCGATCCCATTTTCATCCAACAGCTCCGCAATGTCAACTTGACAGCGCGGTTCCGAAAGTTTTTGTGCTAGCGAGCGGCCCGGTCTTCCCCCCTCCCCGTAGTAGCGCGCTATCCGCCGTCTGGAGCAATGTGAGAGCTCCTGATCCACCGCCTCATTGTGTTCCAAGACAAGCTCCCTCATGGCCGCAAGTTTAGCTGAGGATGGGTCAGACTCGAATTCTCGCTCCCGCTGAGAGATATCAGATGTCAATTTCCGTATTCTACGGCGAATATCTCGCAGGATACCAGACTGCGCTCCGATACAGGTTCCCCTTATGGTAACCTTAAACGCTTCCCAGAGCGTGCCCGCGCTGTCTACCGATCCTTCATTTTCCAGAAAATAATTCCTGATTGACTCAGCCACGGTCTGGTGGAAAACCGGGTCTTTGAGCTCTGAAGGTTGAAGCCTCCACGCAAAGGGCGGTCTCTGGTAGGTCGGGATCTGCAGCTCCAGAAGTACAGGGGAATGGTCCGACAGAGTACGTGCCTCATGCGACACTACTGTAGTCCAATTACAGACCTGCGCCGAGACGAGCCAAAAATCAATGCGGGACCAGGAACCATGGGCCGCCGAAGCGAAAGTGCTCTCCCGGGCCTCTGGATTCCGTGAGCGCCAGATATCAATTAGTTGACCAGTATCCATCAGGCCTAGCAGCATATCTGTCGCAAGTTTAGGCCGCAACATACCACTACTTACCCTATCCATGGATGCATCCAAACACAAATTAAAATCTCCCCCACACTATCGCCGCTGGGGGGAACTTCGATATTCTCCGCCACACATCAGAATAAAAGAGGGGTCATCCACATTCGGACCATAGACATTAACTATCAGCACACTTTCACCCCCAAGCATCCATGCACCATCGCCACTCGTCCGCTGTCATCCGTCTCCGAATTAACCACAGTGAAAGGCACACCTCTCTTTACCAGGATGAGCACGCCCTAGAATAACTGGAGAAGGACGAGGCAACCTTTACGCACGACCAGCGTGCGCCTATCTTACCAGCTGACTCCCGGGTTAAATGTGTCTCCTGTAGTAAGGCAACATGGACACCCACCCGATCTAAATAGGCAATTACAGATCTAATCTTTTTAGGTGTGTTCAAGCCTCGAACATTCCAAGTCAGGAATTTAAATGGAGAAGTCATTGCAGCCGGCCGGCCATAGTGGGACATTAGAAACATAAGAATGGACAATCTTCTTCAAGGATAACCACGAATCCGTGCCCACCCACACATTGATAATTTGATCAATAAACCCCCACGTTCTGCCTGCCCAGCCCAGGACCCTTCCTCCCCCCACCCACTTTAGCTTCCCCAACACGCCAAAGCCATCCCATAGCTCAACCCTTCCCCCCTCCCCTATCCCAATAAACAAAACGCAACTTTGGGGTATACCCATTTACGGGGGGCACTGAGTGCTACTAACCTCCCACAAAACAGGAGGTGGCCGAGTAGGTCTACTAATTGCCAATACAGGGGAATCGCCCATATTTACAGTCACAGATGTGTATGAGTGCCATGACCCCGACACCAGCGCCCACCCCACACGGACAAACAACCAGCAGGTCCCAACCGGCTAAGGTCATGCAGCGCCAATCCCCAAAACTATAGGAAGAGTTATAAGGCAGCAGCCCAGGGGAGGGAAGCCAGTTAAGGACAATAACCCAGCCAGCTCCGATGTCCAGTAACACATGTTGTATAGCGTCCGCATGTTCCAATAGAGTTAAACGCCCCTCGTCTACCAGCCAATATAAAAAACTTAATGTGCGTGCCAGTTCAGGTAGGTGTTCCCATCTTTTTATTTCTATTCGTCCTCGGGAGCTGTACCAGACTCTCGTCGCTGTCGCTTCAGATGTTTAGCGTGTTCCATCGCGGCCTTAGGAGAAGCAAAGATCTTGGAGTCACCGTCCCCGCCAAAGCGAAGACGAGCTGGATACAGCATGGCGTATGGGACCCCATTGGCCTGTAGGAGCTTTTTACGGAGCCAAATTCACGGCGGGCAGCCTGCACTGCCACCGTAAAATCGGGAAAAAAGGAGAGCGCGTTGCCCTGATGTACTATCGAACCCTTCTCCCTGGCGAGCCGTAAGATTGTGTCTCGGTCTCTGTAATTTAGGATCCTGGCAATTATAGGGCGGGGAGGAGCCCCGGGGCCGGACGGGCAGCTAGCGAGCGGTGGGCTCGCTCCACAATGAACATTCTGGAGAGATGTTCAGGCCCGAAGATCTCTGATACCAGGCCTTCGATATACGTCTCCATTTTCCCCACATTTGTTGACTCCGGTAGGCCTGTGATGCGGATGTTGCTGCGCCTCGATCTCGCCTCTAACTCCTCATTCTTGGCTTGAATCACGGCCAGTATTTTTTCCATATTCAACGTTTTTTCTGCGACAGTGCTCAAACCATCCTCGGTGTCAGACACCCTCTGCTCCACCTCCCCCATGCGTGCACTCTGTTTCTCCAGCTGGGAGGACACATGATCAAGGCGGTTGTTGACCGAGGCCATCGTGCCTTCTATGGTCTGTAGAGAGCGCTGCATGGCTAGCAGCGTGCTTTCTAGTGTGGTAGGGCCGTCCGCCTGCGCATCCGCCTCCGAGTCAGAGGCCGCCTTTGCGCAGTTTTCACGGGCTTGCGCAGGTCGAATGTCAAGCGCGGCTGGGACTTGTCCGTCTTCCCCATTTTACACCTGCACTCCCCTCACTGAGGGGATCAGTGCCTATGTAGCCCCAGTAGCCGCTTCAGCCCAGTGCGCCGATCGCTGTTCAATTGTATCTCCCAATGGTGTGCCCAGTATATGCGCCTCCTGGCACCCAGAGTGAGTAGGCAGCACCACCACAGAGCGCCGACACCACGGCGGGAGGGGGGTGGAAAGGTTGCAGCGTCACCCACTGGGCATCAATATGGGACCCCTCCAGTGCAGACCCACCAAGTGCGCCAAGGGGGTAGTAGCGATGTTGCCCCAAGATCACACCTCAAGCCGGGGGGAGTACTCGCCACAGACTCTCATGTATGCCAGCATCCAGCGTAGTCGAATACCCGGGACAGCAGGCAAGCAGCGATCTCCTCCGTGGTCCCTGCGTAGCCGCAACAGCAAAATCCCCTATGCCCCGCACCAGCCACAGTTCGCAGGCCGCAGCCCAGGCCCGGGCCCGCACCCACCTACGCAGCTGTAGCCCAGGCCCAGCCGTGCACCCCACTCACCGCAACCGGCGCCGATGGGCGTCCGGGTCCACAGGTAGTCGCAGCCGATGTCAGTGCTGCCGATTGCGTCCCCGCCGCTGCAGGCCCAGCAGTCAAGTAGCGTTCCGCCGCTCCACTGCGCAGTTCCCTCACCGGGCCCTCGGCCTCACCGGGGGTGGGCCGCCGCTGACGCAGAGTCCAGCACACAGCGTCGCTACGGACAGTAGGCAGTTGCAGGACAGCAACACAGCATGCCGGCCCAGGGAGGCCTACGTCCGAGTAGCGGTCGCCATTTTCTGAGTGGCAGCCTCCGCACTGTCAATCGCCGCCAGCGTGTCCCCACTGACGTCGCCGACCCAGCTATCCTGCCCTATGGTGCCGCTTCGGTTCCGGGAGGCACTCCAGTGGTTTGCGGGTACTTTTACCCCGTATGGCAGCAGATAATGGTCGGATAACGGCTCGGCCGGGCAGAGCCTCACACCAGTGCGGCCATTTTGCCGTGCGCCCTCTAGCGCCCCCCTGTTACAGTCTTTAACAGAGGAGATGAAGAGCAGGTTTCTGGTTTCAGAAAAAAATCAAACTGAAATTAAGATCTTCTGTGAGAAAATGGAAGACAAGCTTGACTCATTGGCAGCCAGAGCCACTGCATTGGAATCCACGGTAGCGGAGCTGACAGCAAAAACTGAGGAAAATGTAAAAGAACTCATTCGAATAAAAGAACGCAAACTCGGTTTCCAGGAGAAGTTAGAGTCTATCGAGAATTCTCAGAGAAGGAATAATCTCTGTTTACTCAAAGTACCTGAGGGAGCGGAGGGAAATAACATCAAAGAGTTTGTGGTGAAATTGATTAAACAATCTACTCAAATTGACTGTTCAGAGCAAGCCCTTCTGATTGATATCCAGAGGGTGCACAGAGATCCATTTAGATTAAGCCCAAACAAAACCAGACCTAGAAAAATACTGGTCCACTTCTTAACCTATAATCTAAAAGACGAAATACTGAACAAAGCTCTCAAGATGAACGCACTAAGCGCAGAAGGGATAACTTTCCAAATTAGGTCAGATGTTTCTTCTATAACAGCATCGAAACAATGGGAGTTAGGACAATTATTAGATCCTTTCAGGCAGCTAGGTGCAACAGCTCAGCTTAAATTTCCCGCTACATTAAAAGTAATGTTTAATAACAAAATGCGGATATTTAAGCGGGTGGAAGAGGCGGAAAAGTTTCTACAGTCTATTTCGGTCCCGGCTAGCGGAGTAGCAGTTAGTCAGTATAAATAGCCTTTCCCCCATCTTTAATTCTTAAGTTTAGTTTTTTCTTTTCTTTTTAGGATTAGGAGAAGATCCTTTAATTAATTATAGTTATCACCATTTTACGTTTAATTCTACGGAGCTATAGACACCTTAACCGCCCTGGACCTCGAGAGGGAAAGCCTCAAAGGCCAGGGTAGGGCCATAAGAGAAAGAGTGGGGATTCTCCAGGGGAGTACAAGGGGGGGTGAGGGGGGGGGGGAAGGGGTGGTCACGGGGTGGGGAGCCTAGGGAAAAAAAGAGAAAAAAAGTCTGATTCGCCAAAATGGACCCTTTAAGCAATATATCACTTATATATTGAGAAATGATGCAAGTTGCAGCTGATCAGGCACTATATTTGAGGGCTCTGTCTTGGAATTTAAATGGGTTGAGGGTAAAACATAGGATGGAGAGAGTTTTCCAATATTTAAAAGACTCTCCTGAACAGATTCTTATTCTCCAGGAAACACACTTAACAGAGAAGGAGATAAGGAGTCTGTGTAAAACTAAAAATTGGATTCAGGATGTTATCTGTACTACACAACAGACAACAACAAAGGGAGTAGCTATAGTTATTAAAAAGAAATTCTGCCTTATCAGTGCAAGGCTTTAAAGTTGATAAGATGGGCAGATGGGCCATAGTTAACATTAGGTTTCATATGCACAAATTTACAGTGGCAGGTTATTACGGACCTAACTTGGATGACCCAGTACCGTTAAGGGAGCTATTCGCTGAGTTATTGATCTTCCGTGATCCTTTAATATTGGCAGGTGATTTTAACCTGGTCTTAGACCCTCTGATGGACAGAACTTATAAGAGTAGATCAGTACAGAACTGTAAAATGAGATCCTCTTTAAAAAACGCAATGAAGCAGTTGGGTTGGATAGATATATGGAGGGATAGGATGGGGAGTAGGAGAGGGTACACCTTTCATAACAAAAAGTATGGACACAAGTCCAGGTTAGACTTCTTTTTAATCAGTATGGAGCTGAGGAGATGGGTGAAAGAAACGAAGCATCTAGGGGGGCACCTGTCTGATCACTCAGCAGTTACGTTAGCCTTGAAACTCCCAACTAAATTAGCCAACAGAAGATGGACCTTAGATCGAACCATTTTGCTAGAGGAAGAAGTAATTGTGCAACTAGCAATAGAAACAGAGAACTTCTTCCTGATCAATTTGGAGGGCACCTCAATAGAAATGGCATGGGATGCTTATAAAGTTTTCCTGAGAGGTTATATAACATCAATCCAAATTGCTAGGCAGAGGAAATATAGGGCAGAGGTGGACGAGATAGAGGCCAAAATTCAGAAGTTAGAGTATGAGCTTACCATTCAGGGGGATACAGCGCTTGAGGACACCTGTGAGAACCTGTTATCTTGTAAAATAGAACTGACAGGGTGTTAGATACAAGGCTGAGGAAAAGGTGGGGGGCTAGTAAGCTGGCTCATTTTGAGTACGTGGAAGGCTGTGGGAAGCTCCTATCCTGGAAGACCAAGCAGGAATTAGTGAAAAACAACATAAAAGAAGTAGTCTGTGATACCTCTGGAAAGCTACTTGAGAGCCCCACAGGCATCGAAGAAGCTTTTCATAAGCACTTTGAAAAGGTTTACAGAGAAGATCTAATCCCACAAGACAAGATGACAGAGGCTTGGTTTGATCAATTTCCTCTAAATAAAATCAAGGAGGAGATGTCTAGTAATCTAAATAGATCGATAAGCCCCAGTGAAATTAAAAAGGCAATTGAGTCAGGGAAAAAGGGCAAGGCGCCGGGACCAGATGGTCTGCCGGCTGAGGTGTACAAATCTCTGGTGGAGGTTCTAGTCCCTGTGATGGATAAGCTATTTTCCCACATTTTTGAAAAAGGTGGGAGTATGCCCCCCTCCTGGAATGAAGCCATTGTTGCTTTAATTTTAAAACCATCTAAGTCACCTAGTCAGTGTGATTCATACAGACCAATCTCTCTGCTTAATCTGGATTATAACATTTTCGCCAAGATTTTAGCAGAGAGGTTAAATGGAGTTATAGGCGGTCTATTACACGACGATCAAAAAGGTTTCATCAGAGGGAGGGGCATCCAAGATCTAACATACAATTTGATCGGAGCCATAGATCTAGCAACATTGCATAAATTACCAATGGCCATTATCACACTTGCCGCCACGAAGGCGTTCGATCGGGTTAATTGGGTCTATTTAGCTTGTGTACTAAAAAGATGCAATTTGGGGGAAAAGCTCTGTAGGGCAATTTCATCGATATATCAAACGCCAACAGCCAGAATCTTGGTAAATGGAAATCTTTCTGCCGCCGTAGTAATACAGACAGGAACAAGGCAGGGATGTCCTTTGTCACCGCTGCTTTTTAATTTATATATTGAGCCCCTCGCGGAAAGGATTAGAAAGCATGTTGACATATCTCCCTTTACGTATAAAAATTGGGAAAAGAAGGTATCTTTATATGCCGATGACATGTTGATATACACGTCTGACCTAGTTACGGCTAACCCAATAATTTATAGCTTAGCACAACAATTCGGTCAGTTGTCAGGATACGAGATTAATGAGTCAAAAACCGAATGTATGGCCTGGAATTTGGATGCTAGTCTCCCCATAATGAAAAATGAGATAAGGTATTTGGGCATCAGAATTACGCAAAATATTGAAGACATAACAGACACAAATTTACGTAGAATTGATATGGAAATTTCTAACTCCCTAAAGGGCTGGGCCTATTTGCCATTGACACTAACAGGAAGAGTTAATATAGTAAAAATGATGCTCTTGCCTAAACTTACATTCTTATTTCAAAACATCCCATTAGCTTTTAAGGAGGAGGGTCTAAGGAAAATACAGGCAAAAATAAACACTTTTATATGGGCCTCCAAGGGTATAAGAATCTCATGGAAAAAACTACGGAGAAAGAAAAGTAAGTGAGGGTTATGTGCGCCAGACCTAATCTTTTATTCATGGGTATTTTTAATGAGGACAGGGAAAATGCTCATGGCTGAACCAGACGACTCAGACATAGGGAAAATGTTTAGAGAGATGCTTCGAGACACAGAAGGAGGAGATCAAGCCTTCATATATAAATTTGGAGACCCATGCTTTTTCAAGAAGGTACGTTTGAAGTCTCTAAGGGACATAGCCACCATTTGGTTTAAAATCAGAAAGCTTTTAAAAATCAGCTATTATAGTGCTATGGGGCCCATTTGGAGCTCCCCAGGCTCACCGGAGTGGACTAAAGATTTGTTGGTAATTCCGTTAAAATCAGTCGGAATAAAGTGTTGGGCTCAACTCTGTCCTGAGGGCTCTTTGTTATCTTGGGAAGATTTAAGTAACATCACAGACAGTAAACTATCGAAATTCAAGTACCTACAAATAAAAAGTTGGACCCAGGCGATCGGTACAGCGGTGGGCGGCTCAAATGAACTGGAGACGGCTTTGTGTATGAGAAAGCGGAATAAGTAAGAGGTGGCCAATTTATACTGGATCATGATTGACTTGGCTGACGGAGAGTTCATCCTTCCATCGCAGCTGTGGGGCGAGTGCTTGCCCGGTTCCAGTACAGAAGAAATATGGCAAGTATCTTATGATTTACTATACTCCACAGTACAAGCTGCCAATTTAAGGAGAAATCATCTCTTCTCTCTTCACAGGGTATATTGGTCCCCTCTCAAGCTCTCTAAATTTGCGAGCGGTCCCATTCCCTGCTGTCCGAAATGTCAGCAGGAAAAAGCAGACGATGAGCATATGTTTTTAAGCTGCCCAATGCTACATCAGTTTTGGGGTTTTGTCACTGAAGGTATGGAAGTCATGTTTGGTTTTGATATTCATGTGAGCATACCTTTAGTATTTTTTGGTATTTTCCCAAATTATGAGTTGTTAACTACAGATAAAAGTAAATTATCTTTTTACCTAACCTTACTTGCCTGGAGAAATTTGCAAATGTTGGATTAAGAGTACTCCACCGACTTTTCTAGATTGGGTAAATTCGATTAAGTATACAATGAAATTGGATAGGGCCACCTGGAAGAGGAAAAAAGATTTTTGGTTGCCATGCTTGGGTTGGCTTGATAATCTCTGACATCAGAAATTTATATGTCCTGTGATTATGCCTTTACATAGAGTTACTTTACCACTCGGGTCAGTTCTAGGGGTCAACCAGATAGAAGAACCGAAAGACCAAATACGAGAGGTTCTGTGTAATGTGCATCCATTTAGATCAGAGCTCTCCTGCTGGTGCCAATCAATCAAAAGGGGGGCCGCAGAGTAAATAAATATGGCTCTGGGTACATCTAATGGCGTATGAGGACAAAAAAAATAAAGGCCAACCTTAATCGTGTGATTCTGAGACTCAAATGGCATTCTCTCAACATCCACCCTAAAGACCTGTGTCAGATGCTCTATTTACAGATCAAAAGGTAACGAGGAAAGGTATTAACAATCCTTGTCAGGTTCCCATTAACCAAATCTGAGCTGATGGTACTGTTTAAAGAGCATTGACTGCAGCAATGAACCCTGAGGGGAGGCCAAAGATCTCTGAAACCTCCCACATGTACACCCAGTGCACCCTATAAAACGCCTTACCCGCGTCAATAGTTGCTTTAGCCAGTGAGTCTAAATGAAAGATTTCCTAGCTATCGTAAAGGTAAGTTTCAATTCTATTAAGGACTCTGAGGCAAGGATTAGGCTTTTCTTTCCTTGTTTTATTCCACCAGCAGCCATCTAAAGTATATAACAATAACAACTACAACTACATACCATCAGTCCATGGGAATAAAAACAAACAAGTCCTCCAATCAGAACAGCATCAGTCCTTTAACAGTCCCCATAGACACTCTATTCTCCTATTTCTTTCTGCAAACACAGCAAAATCCTTTCAGAACTATTCTGGTTTATTCATCTCCGTCCCTGAGAAGAGAGATAATTTGTGTAAAATAATGAAAACCCAGGATAAATTCAAGAGAACAATATCACAAACAATAGTCTAATGTTCTATAAAGTGAAAAGGGCATATTTTCTCTATGATATCCAGTGAAACATCATGACAAGTATCCAAAACACAGGTAATACAATAATCATAGGGTGGGAAGATTGAGACCAATCAAAAGGGGGGGGGGGGATAACCCTCGCATCCGAGTCCTTAATAGAATTGAAACATTCCTTTACGATAGCTAGGGAACTGTTCATTCTACTGAACTGGGGTGGCGTGGTGAAGCAAAATAACGATGGATTAAACCCAGATCTGTGACTGGGGGTGAATGTTTGCCAATGTGCAGCATTCCGTCCATCATCTTGTGTGTTTTGCATTTCGCCTAAGTGGGAAGGGTATGCCCAGACGTGGGTCCCGTGCTCACTACGCCACTGGAGTCAAGCTATCCTGGCTGATGAAGGCTGATAGCCTGAAACCGGTCCTAGGATGCTTGATTCCGGTCCAGGGAAGACATGGCTTGGCAGTTCGGTCTGGACTGTTCCCATGAGGCACAGGGTCAAGACTGATTTGCATATGGCTATGTCTGAACTGGGGTGGCGTGGTGAAGCAAAATAACGATGGATTAAACCCAGATCTGTGACTGGGGGTGAATGTTTGCCAATGTGCAGCATTCCGTCCATCATCTTGTGTGTTTTGCATTTCGCCCTAAGTGGGAAGGGTATGCCCAGACGTGGGTCCCGTGCTCACTACGCCACTGGAGTCAAGCTATCCTGGCTGATGAAGGCTGATAGCCTGAAACCGGTCCTAGGATGCTTGATTCCGGTCCAGGGAAGACATGGCTTGGCAGTTCGGTCTGGACTGTTCCCATGAGGCACAGGGTCAAGACTGATTTGCATATGGCTATGTCTGAACTGGGGTGGCGTGGTGAAGCAAAATAACGATGGATTAAACCCAGATCTGTGACTGGGGGTGAATGTTTGCCAATGTGCAGCATTCCGTCCATCATCTTGTGTGTTTTGCATTTCACCCTAAGTGGGAAGGGTATGCCCAGACGTGGGTCCCGTGCTCACTACGCCACTGGAGTCAAGCTATCCTGGCTGATGAAGGCTGATAGCCTGAAACCAGTCCTAGGATGCTTGATTCCGGTCCAGGGAAGACATGGCTTGGCAGTTCGGTCTGGACTGTTCCCATGAGGCACAGGGTCAAGACTGATTTGCATATGGCTATGTCTGAACTGGGGTGGCGTGGTGAAGCAAAATAACGATGGATTAAACCCAGATCTGTGACTGGGGGTGAATGTTTTCCAATGTGCAGCATTCCGCCCATCATCTTGTGTGTTTTGCAACTGTTCATTCTATGTCAGGACCGGAGGCGAGTATTAGGCTAATTTAAAGCTTCTCCACCACTAGAGATGCCAGATGTGTAATCGGTTTAAAATAAAACCTTTTATAAGTAGAGCACAAGGACCAATCGGCTGCATTAAGGCTGTCCTCCAAACGAGCTCCTAAAGAGAAAGCTTTGGAAGCCATAGCTTCCCGCACAGAGTCAGAGTGAGCTCCAAATTTAGAAATATCGATTCACGCTTCATGCAAAACCCATCTGACCCATCTGGCAATGGTTGGGGAAGAAACAGCTTTGTGAGGCTTTGTAAGTGAAATAAACAATTGCCGTTCGCCCGGAGAAACAATATCTTCCGTCATAGACACGTACGTTTTTAACGCTTTAACCACACACAACTTAGGAACATCAGGGAAAGCTCAGTATGATACAATCCTAGAATTACATTTTGTGCGTTTGGAAACATGAAAAACCACCCCTTCTGGGGTAAATACTCTACCTGTCAAGTCTAGTACTCTCACATCTGATACCCTGACTGCGGCATGAGATCAAACATAGCAGGGCAGCAAGTTTTGCCGACATCTGTTTCCTTGAGAGGTATTTATTAGAAGGCCAGGCTATAAATAAGTGAAAGACTTTGTTAATGTCCCATAAGTGAGAATGTATGGGTTCAGGAGGAATAGACAACCTAATACCTCTGAGAAGTTTACAAATATGGGGATGGCCCCCTACTGGATGTCCGTCCATGAAACTGTGTCCGATATGGCTGATCTAAAGGTGTTTATAAACCGGTAAGATAAACCTTCAGTAGCCAAATCTGCCAGGAAAGTCGAGATACAAACAACCTCTGCCCCCACAGGATCAAGTTGCCATTGATGACACCAATGAATCCATTGCGACCAGGCAGTGCGTTATCACTTGTGTGTGCTATCCGCCCAGGCCCTGGCGAACAGGGCCACAGCCTTCGAAGAAATTCCCAGGACTTTCCATCATTCCTTGTAATCCGCCACGCCATGAGGCGGAGGGTGTGCGAGAGCACCAGATGGTGTGGACTCCCCTGTGGATTCTGAAGGAGATCCTGAAACAGGAATAGAGGGATTGGAGAATCCCAAGAAAGTTCCATCAGAACTGGAAACCAAGCTTGAGATCCCCATATCTGGGTGATCAGAATGAAGTCTGCGCTCTGTCGACGTACCTGATTGGACAGCCGCATAATCATCACAAACGGAGGAAAGGCGTAGGCCTTTTCCATGCTCCAATCCTTGAGAAACGCATCGGTCGACACTGCATCAGGATCCGGTCTCCAACTGCAGTACCTCTCCAACTGGTGATCCAGTCGCGAGGCAAACAGGTCAATGTGAAAGGACCCCACTTATGTTGGAAAGCATGAACCACCCTCGGGTGGAGTTTCCAAAGACTGGTATCCTGCCAATGGCAAGAGTACCAGTCCGCTACCTGATTGGATTGAGCCGGCAGATGTTTCGCCGATAGGAATATGTGATTGGTCAGGCAATAGTTCCACACGGCTCATGCCTGATCCGCCAGCACCCTTGATCTTGTGCCCCGAAGATGGTTGATGCATCGAACTGCTGCAACATTGTCCATCTTTAGAAGAACACAGCAATGAGCCTTGTCCTTGGTTCAACACTTCAGTGCAAAGGACCCTGCCATTAATTCCAGGCAGTTTATGTGGAGACTTCGTCAGTGGAAGACCATTTCCCTCCTGTGGAGAAGTCCCGGCAGCGAGCACCCCAACCCGAACCAGTGGCATACGATTCTATGACCCAGTTGGGTTGGGATCAGAAGATAGCTCATGCGGCCATGTGGGAGATCCACCATTGCAATTCTTCTTTCAGCTCTTCCAATAGGGTAATGGATTGGGAATAGTTAAGACCCTGGAGTAGATGAGAGTTCTTCAGACATTGTAGCGCTCTATAGTCTAGGGGACTTGGGAAGATCGCCTGTATTGACGATGTAAGCAGGCCCACAACGCGGGCTAAGTGGCGCAGGGTAATCGAAGGTTTGGACAGCGTTCATCTGAGTTCGTGTTTGATTTTGGTCAGCTTGGAAGAGGGAAGACTGAGGGTGGCTGCGACTGAGTCTGCCACAAGCCGCAAGAATTAGGTGGATTGAGAGGGGTTCAAGGATGACTTGTCCTCGTTGATCAAGAAGCCCAGACTCTAACAGGTCTATCGACAGACGTGTGGGGCACTAATTCATGAATAAAATGTCATTGAGGTAGATGATTAACCTGACTCCCTGGTGTCAATCACCGGTTTCATCACCTTGGTGAAACACCACAAAGCGGATGACAGACCGAAAGGAAGGGAGGTGAACTTGAATACCCGCAACCTCCATTGGAATTGGAGGAATCGTCTGTGGGGAGGAAAAATTAGGATTGTAAGATAGGCATCCTTGAGATTCAAGTGAACCATCCTGAACCATCCTGAGATTGCAAGAGATCTCGAAGGAGATGGACACCCTTCATCTTGAAATGACGGTATATCAACCACTCATTGAGTTCCCTCAGGTTGATCACCGGACGGTATCCTCCGTCCCTCTTCTCTACCAGAAAGAGGTTACTGAGAAAGCCATGGGGTTGGAGAATGGTACAAACAATGGTACCTTTGTCCAACAATTGGAGAATCTCCACATCCACTAGTGCTGACTGGTCTGGGGAGAAGGTTAATGGTACAGGACGAACCGGTTGAGTGGGAGAACCAGAAAAGTCTATTTGGACCCCCCAAACGGTTTGGAGTACCCATGTGTCTGAAGTGAGGGTCCGCCAATTGTGGACGAAAACCCCCAATCTGCCTCCCAATCATATTCCCCTGGAATTCTGTACACTCATCTTGCATCAGAGATAAGTTCTAGTTGAGGAAAAGGTGCCATCTTTTTGCTGGATCCTGCCACTGTCCTCGGCGACAGTCACCACCTCTGGTGGAGGGCTGGTAATAAGCGCGGTCGGTCGAGTGCCCTCTGCCACAACCGGCTCCAGCGAAAACACGTAGCATGAAGATCCGCAGAATAGAGGTCTGGGTATTTTCCAGGGACATGAATGTATTCACAAATTTCCCCTATTCCTTAAAAGGATCTCCTAACAGATTCTCTTCAGCTATAGGGCCTGCCTCTGAAGTCGAAAGCTCCCCTAGCTTGGAGTTGATTTTGATTAATAGGGATCTGCGTCGCTCAGTGGAGATTGCACAATTTGCATCCCCCAACAGGATTATGGCCCTCTGAGCCCAACTCAACAGCGCTTCAGGAGCAATTAGGGACCCGGATGCTTTTGCATCCTCAGCCATGTCCAGAATCTTGGACAGAGAGACAAACACATCCTGTAGCTTGTCTTGGCAAGATCGTCAAGACCTGTCTATACCCTTCTTGGGTTCACTCACAAAATTCACTAAGAAGGTCACCATCTTGGGGTCGATCTAAGGGGTGGAGGCTACTCTGCCCTCCAAAGTGGGTCTGGGGTATTCCGCATGGAGACAATCACGGACCTCTTTATCCAACAGTTTTCGCAACCGTCCCGCTATATATGAGGCCACTTTAGGGTTGGGGACCACTCGCAGAACGCTGATGTAGTAGGTCCTCGGGGTCAAGCATATCCAAAGTCCCCGAAGGAGCGTCTCTGAAATTATCATCTCCCACAGGAGGAGGGCCACCAGACGGTCTCCAAGGGTGGCGGGAATCCCCACCCAATGTATTGGGTGAGTCCTCCCCATTCCCCGGTTTAGGAATAGGAGGAACGAAGGAGGGGCCCCCTAACATGTCTGGCTGAGCAGAGGTGGAGGGTTGGGATTCCATGAACGCCTTCTTGAGGTGAGCGAAAACGTCCATATCAATGTAGATATCCTATGAGCGCTTGCGCTTAATGTAAGGGGTCATAGTCCTGAAAATAGACACGTTCATAATTTGACAAAACTCATCATCAATGGGTAAATAAGTTACTTCCTCCTCTTCAAAATAATCACCATAGTCCTCCATTATGCCTTATGTAGGAGGAGAATGGGTGAATAGTAGGGGTTAATTGGGCTTCGGGAGACCCAGGTATTAATGAACAAAAGGCTGAGGGCCTGGGGACAGCACTCCCTATGCTTACTGAAGGGAAAAACTGTAAAAACCACCTGGGTGAGTCCCTAAATACTTGATAATTATCTTATCCACTGAGCTGGTGTTAAGCTCCAGGCGGCAGCTCTCTCGACAAAGCCCAGACTCTAAACAGGTTTAATCTTCCCCTGTAGACCACACGCAGGCAGACGCGCTTCACCGCTTCTGATCAAGATCGGATGAAACTGATGCACCGGCGCCTGGGGGGGGGGTCGGATGACCACACCGCGCAGAGAGCCTGGATAAAGTCACAGTGAGCGCAAATGAGCCAAGATCCTTCCAGGGGTCGCATTAACAAGCGTTTCTGGGCAGAATAGTACGGCGTAAGCCAGAAAAAGCCGGTGGCACACTTGTAAAGCAGTATACGACTCTTGACTGATTACTTATATAAACAATCAAAGGGTAATTAAAGTAAGAATCGGAGTGAGAGAAAAAACACTTACCTGTGGCTGCTAGAGCAGCAAAGAAAGAGGAGGATAGAGCGTCTATGGGGACGGTTAAAGGACTGATACTATTCTGATTGGAGGACTTGTTTGTTTTGTATTCCCATGGACTGATGGGAAATGTAGTTGCTATTGTTATATACTTTAAATGGCTGCTGGTGAAATAAAGCAAGGAAAGAAAAGCCTAATCCTTGTCTCCGGTCCTGACATAGAATTCGCAGTTGCCATATCAATTGCTGATATCAATTGATGAGTCAGATCGTGCAACTGCGTAATGGGCACAAACCCTTTCTGGTATGGGTGTACTACATTACCTATTACCAAGGAGAGTCTCCTGGCCCCAGATACATCAGTTATTTCCTCCATACGTCTCACTGTTTTCTGGGGCACCTTTGTGTACAGGATTACATCGTCTGCATAAAAACCAACCTTAATCATGTGTTCTGAGACTAAAAGAGCACTATCTCAATATCCACCCTAAAAGCCTGTGCTCTATATACAGATCAAAAAGTAATGGGGAAAGGGTCCCTCTTGAGGTATTAACTTTCCTTATCAGGTGCCGGTTTACAAAATCTGAGCTGATGGTGCTGTATATAGAGCCTTGACTGCAGCAATGAGCCCTGAGGGAAGGCCAAAGATCTCTAAAACCTCCCACATGTACGCCCAGCACACAGTATCAAATGCATTAGCTGCATCGATTGTTGCAATAGCCAGTGAGTCTGTATTCACAGTTGCCATATCAATTGCTGATATCAATTGATGAGTCAAATCGTGCAACTGCCTACAGGGCACAAAACCCTTCTGGTCTGGGTGTTCTACATTACTAATTGCCAAGGAGAGTCTCCTGGCTAGAATACCAGCAAATACCTTATAATCAAAATTTTATAAAGAGATAGGCCTGTATGGATCCACCTTCTTAGGGTCTTTATTAGGTTTCAGAAGTAAAGTTATCACAGCTTCATTCAAGGATGGAGGAATTTCTGAACCACCCACCTACAATGCAATAAACAGTTCCTTCCATATTGGAACTGTTATCTCTTTCATGACCTTATAAAATTCACCCGGAAGAGCACCCAGGCCTGCTGCCTTCCTACTTTGATGTTGTTAATTTGTGAGATTATTTGTTCCTCAGTAATATCTCTCAAGACGTCTTGTTGCTCAATGCTACCTGGCAGCTGTATTCCCGCTAACCACTCTCTTACTTCTGATATCCTAAAACTACTGATCTCGGAAAATAAGACCTCAAACAATTTATGGAAACACTCTGCAATCCTGTATCTTCTGACAAATTGCCTTCCTCATCCACTATCAGACTCTCTATGTAATTCTGCCCTTTACCCACTCTCACCTTCCAGGCTAAAAGTTTGATGCTCCTCTCCTCATACTAAAAATGGGCTAGCTTACTGGCGTGCCACTTCACTCTCAATATCCTAATGATAGGATGGGTGAATACGGTGTCAATGTATACCACGATGTGTGCAGGCCCGACAACGGCAATACTAATAAAAGCAATGTCAACGTATGCCATAACCTATGTCCGCATAACAATGTCAATACTCATAAATGCAATGTCAATGAATGCCATGAACTATGCCCATGCAACAGTGTCGATACCGGTAGAAATGTCATAATCTATGCATGCATAACAATGCCGATACCAGTAGAAACAATGTCAATGTATGCCATGATCGAGACATGCTTAACAATGTCAATATCAATAAAGACAAAATCAATATACGCTATGAAAAGTGTACGCACAATATTGAGATGTCGGTAAAAATTATATCAATGGCTGCCACATTATTCGTAAGAGTTCTAACAAATTCATATAATTGCTGTCGGATTCACCCAAGGTCACCTCCCCATCAACCCCAAGTCACAGATATGTGGTCAGGCAGGCCATGCGACCCCAACCCACGGATATCAAGTGTCAGGTCACAGATGGGGTCTCGCTTAGCCCAAAGACAAACGCGCACCCAGGGAAAACCCTGATCATTCCCACAGATAGACAGTTGCACCACAAACAGCTCAGAGGAAATTGACCCCAATAAAACACATTTGGCCAGAGGCCACAAAGCTAGAGGCCACATGTATATAGAAGCATTCAGCCAATCAGGACACGACATGCACACCACACTTAGTATTCACGCGCTCCTCACATTAGACATCTAGACACATACACACTGGCCCACACTAGCTCTCCCCGAGGGTGAGAGCCATCTGTGTCCCCTTATCAGATGACCAAAATTCTTATTTATGACGAAGATGTTTTTTCAAGAATGCAGAATTGTTTTATTGTACCCCACGAGCTATATATATTGTCGGCCGAAACTTTGTACAGCAAGAGACTTTCTTCAGACACACTCTGTCGATACTCTCCCAGCCGCTGCTTTTAAATAAACCAACTTTTTAAAAAAACGCCTCTTGTCTTTTCATTTCTTTAAGGTAAATTCATATCCCAGCAACACTGAGTAAAGTCCGCACGTTTCTCAGACAGCCTCCTCTTAACTGCATCCACCCTCTCTTCTGAAGTGGGCACCAAAAGCTTTTCCATTGCCCCAATCTCTTAGTCAAACCTCCTATCCTTCCGCACGCAGCCTCCTTGTTTTAATGAACTCCTGCTTGCACGGAAGCTCTTGGGCTACTGCCTTATATCAGTCCCATGCTATTTTCAGAGGAGCTAACCCAAGACTAATACTAAAGTAGCATCTATTCTCCTTCCTTAATGCATGCAATACATCCAGATCTGATAATAACACCCCATTCACTGTCCACTTGGGGTTAGTCTGCATGCACTTAGTTCTTACACCTAGAAGAATAGCTGAATGGTCAGAGAAGTGAACTGGGATATGTCAAACCTCCTTAATGTCATTTATCAATGATCTATCTGCTAAAAAGTAGTCAATCCTACTGGAACTCTGGTATTTATTACTGAAGAATGTATACTCTCCTTTAGCCCCCGCATCTTTACGCAACACATCACACAAATTCAAATCAAGCATGAAGTTCTTCAATAACTTACTTAATTTGGTGGACACCGCTGCCCACCTTTTTGATGATCTATCTAATACTACATTAAGACAGACATTGACATCACCCCCAATCAGTACGAGGGAGAGGAAACAGACAGGATTCCACTGGGCTGGTCAGATCATGTTCTAATAGCATTTCAAACACATGGGATTAAACCAACAAAGGAAGAAAAAATAGTCAAAATATCAGCTTGGAGTAGGGCATGGTATAAATTAAGGAAATATAAGGAAGGAAACCTATTCGATACCTCTGCTATCAGGAGGCTACTACAGTCGATGAGAAATACAAACTCCTACTGGAGTCGAATAAAGGAACCTTGGACTCAATAATACCAATAAAAAACTAACACAGGGAGGTAAACCATCTGTGTCCTGGTGTTTGGATACATTAAAAGAAATGAAAACGCAATGCAAAAAAAACTGGAAAGGCATTGGCAGGGGGCATATCTACAGCAGGATAAGCTGCAACTGAAAAATGCACTGAAACTTTACAAAATCAGGTAAGCTAAGGAAAATTACTATTTCAAAACCATTACAGAAGCAACAAATAAGTCCAAGAAAATATTTTGTATAGTAAGGGAACCAAAAAAAACCTGACTGTACGAAGCAAGCCATAAAACCATCACAGGCTCTCTTTGACAATCTGTCTGAGTTCTTTAGTAAAAAAAATTGAGCTTATTCTACAAGACATAAATACGGACTCCGTAGGGTTAAATCTACCCTCAGAGGAGGAGGGTTCCAGAGGGACACCAACTGATTGGGGTTCCACCAAACTAGAAGAGATTGAAGGGATGGAGGAGGAGGTATTTAGAGCACTGGCGCTGACAACATATGTGGAAAGAAAGAGCAGCTGAGTTACTTCCAAGCTTACTAAAGATTTCTAACCAATCCTTGAGGACAGGCACTGTTCCCCAAGTGTGGTACAAGCCTTAGTCACCCCATTATTGTAGAAGCCAACAGCAGAAAAAATTACTCCAGTAATTATCGTCCGATCTCCCCTACCCCATAAAAATAATGGAGAAATATATTAGCAAAAAACTTGCCTGCTATTTAGAAAAGCACACCATCCTGGAGATTGAACAAATGGGCTTCTGGCCAGCTCATGGCACAGAATCAGCACTCAGCTGAGGATGATGGTAGACAGAGGTCAAACAGCAGTTCTGATATTATTAGATCTGTCAGCTACGTTTGACACGATTAAACACCACATACTAATTCTCAGACTGAAGGAGATTGGAGTAGAGGGGACATTATTGGAGTGGATTGAATCCTACTTGACAGACAGATCCCAAGCAATTTCAGTCCCACTCTACCGCTCAAAATATAGGAGAAAAGATCAGAACAGATCAGTACAGACAATATCTGCAAAACTTGCACTGAACAAATACAGATGTGAATCATCCTCCAGCGCCGTAAGAGAACTACATTGGCTTCCAGTTAAAGAGAGGAAAATGTTTAAACCTATGGTTGTGGTCTACAAGGACCTAAATAGGAACGGCCAACTTTCACTACAAAGACCCTTTAGACGCTGCAGACCTCAGAGGAATCTACAATCTGCCTCTGCCAATTTAGTCTGTGTCCCAAAATTTAGGAAAGAAAGGTTGGGAGGGAAAACATTCCAGGCAAAGGCAGATCAACTGTGGAATACACTTTCAGTTTCCCTCAGAGCCTGTTCGAGTCTTTCCAGCTTTAGGAGGAACCTGAAAACCTGTCTCTTTCCGAAATAGTTGGTAGGACCATAACTAGTTTACCCTGAGTATATTGATGCAAAAGAGGAGACAATTGCACTGTTTGAACCGGTAAGGGTTGATAGCGCCAAGATACCTATCAGGTGAACCTATGCACTTTAACAAATGTCTGTAACTTACTTACTTACTTATTCAATCCAACAAGTTTTCATCTAAGTCACACAGGGGGGCGTCATCATCGCAATTAGGGCCATAAAAGCTAGCACATGTGAACTAATACTGTTGAAAACATCAGCTTGCCTATGACCCACCTACCAGAACAATTGGTTTTAAATCCACAATATTTATACCTCTGTTTTCCTTATGATAAGTGCTACTCTCGTAGTGGATAGAGTTTGGTTAGAACACACCACCTGATGTACTCATACTTGACCACAAAAAGGTTCCTCCCACTCTAATGCAGACAAATGCGTCTCCTGTTAATCTATAATCTGAGCCTATCTTGCAGGTACTGGCACATCAACCTTTGTCTCCCTCCAGACCGGAGGCCATTAACATTCCACATCAGTATCCTTATCTCCTTCACCCGCTTACCCATTTTATCAGGTCTCTACCCACTCATCATCTGTATTGCAACCTCTTACATTGCTGAAAAACAACCGGCTAGCAATGAAAAGAAAAAGACGAGCTCTAAAATGGCTAAGATGGCTATGAGGACAATTTCTTACATTTCCTCTTTTTTGTCTTTTTATCAGTGTGTCCTCCATTTTCTCCCCACCCGTGCACTCCCCCAGGGACCCTCCCCCCCCGAGCTACTAATTGTGGCATATTCCTCCATGCCAGTTCGGGACCCACTATAGGTGGATATTTATCTACTAAAGACTACAGTATCTAGCATGCACCTTTACTTTAAACAAAACAAAAATAGCAACGAACTAGAAGTGGAAGCTTAACAACAGATGAGACATAATGGGGCACCATATCGGGAGGGAGGTGGCAGGATCTTCTTCGGCCCTGGGACGAGCTCTGTATTGTCTTAATGAGATCATCCGCCTGCTCAGTTTGCTGAATTATGCATCTCATTGTTCCACATAACTCTAAGCATGGCTGGGGACCTTAACTGAACCTTAGCTCCAACCTTTTGCAGCTCCCCCATCCTCTGACCCATTTCCCACTGCCTCTGTTCGGTGGCCCTACATATGTCTGATCTAATGGTGTATGAAAAATCCTCCCCAAATAACTCCCCTTGTCTCAGGACCAGATTCAGGCTCAGTTCCTTAGTGCTATATGACAAAATAATCATCAGAATCTTCCTAGGTCTTCTCCAACCACTTAAAGGGGTCCCTACGGATCCTTTGTATTTTCCTTTCAAGATCCAGATCTTGCTTACCCTTCAGGACCTCCCTCCCCTTAGAAGATTAATCACAAAACCCTTCATATCACTCCCCTCGGCCTCCTCTGGAACATTAAGAATCTTTAAATTGTTTCTCAAAAAGTGATTTTCCAGCCTTTCCAAATCATCTTGGAAGTTGTGATTCTCCAAATGTAGTGCCTTCAAGTCGGTTGAGTTTCTCTTAAGTTCCTGATCCATCCTCCCAACATTCACCTTGATCACCTTAGTTCTCTTGCAAACATCATCCAGCTTTGCCTCCAGGGCATGACAACCACCCTGAATACCCTTTTGATTGGATTCTGATATAGTGGACCCCTTCGGCATCTCTTAGCGAAGAACCAGAAGGATCCTGTTCAACTTTACTTCAAAACACTATGGCTTCCGCCTGAGCAGAGGGGGCTCACTCGCCTGCTTTGACGATGATCTAGCCTGAACTAGAGGGTCTTCCACCCTAGGGGCCTGCCTGAGTGCCTAAACCAATTAAGAAGTGGTATCTGTTCTCACATGGAACTCCAAATGACAGCTCTGATTCCCTCCCTGTGTGGCTCCCACGGAGGAAGAAGATGAATCTTCCCCTTGTACCTCCAGAGATGAATAGGCGCAGTCTGCATCTTGTCTGAATCGATCCATTGGGGAATCGGTACAAGCAGCAGTCATTTGGTCTAGAGGCACCTGCTTTGACTCCAGTATCTGCCCTTCATCTGGCTTCTTTGAACCCTCCTTATTACAGGTCATAATAAAAAAAAGGAATTATGGGAGGGACTAACTTTAGGTTTTATTGGAGCAAGATCTAATCGAGTTGACTGGTGTTATTTCATGCCTATAGTTCTCCTAGGCCCTCCTCTGGCTCTCCTGCTGCCACAGTCCTCTAAAACTGCATACTTCAAAGGAAGGCCTATGGCTGTTTTCCGAGAAGAACCCCACTATCCCTGTGTGACCCGGTTCTCCAGGAAACTGCCTAGTCAGGGAAATCAGCAAGGCTTTTTCCCCATGCACCCTTAATGTGCTGAGGATATGCCCCGACTGCTCGGGACCTCAAATAGTACTCCTTGAACCACCACATATACACACGCCTAGATTTGCTGATGAAGTGTCCTCTGTCTCCATATATCTGGAGGGCACCCGCTCTTCAGATCCAACCACGGCCTCCTCACTACCTTTACTCCATCAAGAAGAGTCGCAGGGGAAATCCAGCAGAGCACTCGCCGACTCATCCTCTAAGCAAGTCTGTCCCAGCGTCCTCTGCTTGCCTGTGCTTGTGCTAGCTCTACCAACACTAATTCTAGAGACAACGGCCCCTTAACAAAAAATGACAGTCGTTCTGGATACAAAAATCAGTTCCATAAACGGATTTAATGATTAGATTTTTCAATTTTATTACTACAATTTGAACAAAAATTTGAAGTATCCCAGCTGGAATAATTTAAAAAACCAAAGATCAAGAGAGCAAACAAACAATGAACTGAATCAAACAATGAGCAAAAAAACAATAAAGCACAGAAAACAAGGTGATAAAAACTAACAACAAAAAACATATAGACATATACAGGCAAGCAAACAGTGACAAACATTAATATAACACCTTTAGGTCACTTCTTATTCAAAGCAAAACACTACTGCACCCAAAACAAAAATACTACAAAGCATAGTGTAACGAACGGGTCAGAGTGTATGTCAATGATGTCTCAATCCTGTAAAGATATGGGATCATCATCAGGACTGAGGATCAGTTGCCTGGCATGGTATCAATTGATATATTACAAGAAGTACCTGATTTTTCAACAATATGTAATTAAGCAAATAACAGGCTTTTTCAACACAATGAGTGCCTGTTCATGAGTATCATACGAAGATGAAGCACCTAAAATAAACAAGGAGAGAAAAAGAAGGAATGAGAATTAAGAAATAATTTTTATTTTTAAGATATGTATATTAGGGCCATGCACCTAGAAAGATGTGTACTGTGAAAATTTCTCTTGAAGTAGAGGAAGCAAATGACCGAAAAACAATCATGCATGAACCGTGAGAAAAGGGCAACATGTTATCTTGTGCCCTGGCAACAAATGATTACTAGTAACGCACTGATCAATAATCCGTAGAGTCAAGGTGATTAGTAAGAGTGTGATTGCAGTCCCATGCACGTGTGAAGAATCAAAAAATATCAGGGCAGATATACCTACAAGGTAGTGCACTGTTGTATCCAAAAATTGCTGCGGATTTGGGAGAAATCCAAATATACACCCATATAACGATACAATGAATTTCTAAAATAAAGGAATTGAGTGATATAACGTATATTCTGGTGTAAGAGACTTGTATAGTAATAATTCAGAAGACCCTTACTAGTGCTGCTTCTATTGACACGTGTTTTCAATACGATGTGAGAGTAAACCACAAGTGGGAATCAATGCCTGTCTGGAGAGGAATTACAAAAACAAATCTAGCATGAGAGCAATGTGTAAACAAGCATTTGCAATGCAATAGGTCTTGCATTTGCGAGAGTTTAAGCTATTAGTATTGTAATTGGCAATGCCTTTTATTTATGTTTTAAAACCTGAAACATAAATTAAAGGCATTGTCATTACAATGCTAATAGCTTAAACTCGCGTGAATGCGAGACCTATTGCATTGCAAATGCTTGTTCTTTAGAAGTTAGTGGGCCTGTTTTATGGCTAGGTGAGCTGGTATTTACTATTGATTTCTCTGATATTACCAGAAATATTGCCTGCAGTAAACAGAAATGCATGCAGTGTCCCATACTTTGCAAACTACCCATACAGGATGTCTATACAAGTTCAAAGTTTACCTGATTTGCAAATGTGGGACACTTTTTTAGCTAACTGGTTCGCTAATGAGGGTCACTTTTACTTTGGTGCCTGGGCCTATTTTATGTCCCAGTCTGACCCTGGTGGAGGATCCCCCGGAGGAGGCCAGAACCACTGGTGGGGCCCGGCCGTGCCCGGGGTGAGCGCCAGGAAAGAGAGGTTCTCAACTGCTGCGACTAGGCCATAGGCAGGGGTCAGACCTCAGGCCCCATAAGCACAAAAACCTGATCAGTGGCAGAGGACACTGGTAATACCCTCCAAGTCATACTGTGGGGAAGCATAGGCACCCTCCCTGCCAGTGATACTCAAAGTACGGCCTGGGGGCCACAAGCGGCCCTCCTGACCTTTACATGCGGCCCCCTGGGCAGCAGCAGCACTGGGCTGCTGTTTACTCGACTCCGCACTAATATGGAAAAAAAAATTAACTATACAGCAAGCACTTATTTAAAGGTTAGTTGCAGTTAGGGAAAGGAAGTAACTTGGCCCTTAACTTTAGGAACACCTTCATTTTTAAAGACAGCCACTAGATATACATGCTTTGCTTCCACAACACCCACTTTACACCCCCAGCTGGCATCAGTGCGGCCCTCGGTCACACCATAGACCAAACTTTGCGCCCCCCAGAAAAATGTTTGTGAGTATCCATGCTCTAGGTGGTAAGTGGCTGAGACAGCAGGGGTGCGGCCGAATTACTGCTCCCTGTGACGGAGAGCTAGACACAGGAAGCAAACCATAACTAAAACGCCCTAGACCCCAATGGAATGCCTGAAGCCCTCTTTCCCTGATGACCCCAACCTCAGACGCTCTACAGTATTTGGTGCTCAGTGACACCTGTGCAGCGGCAGTAAGGTGCGCAGCCACCCCTGGTTCACAGCGGCAATGACCATGGCGAAGGACAAAGTCCAAAAGGGTGCGGCGGCACAGACTCAATTAGACAAATTTACCCACTCTGTTGGATGTACAGAAAGCAGGATCTCACTAGAGCATAAGATAGATAGATATAGACCTGAACTTGGTGAGGGTGGACCTACACCAAGTCACTGATCGGGTCACACAAATGGAACAGCAGATACCTGAAGTGACTACAGAGCTGGGCAACATGATAAGGCTGATGGCGGAGCTGCTGTGCAGAATGAAACAACTGGAATCCTGCACCAAAGACGCAAAAGAGAGGTCCTGCAGGAATCACATGTGCCTCGTGGGACTGTCGAAATTCGAGGAGGGCAAGAGTTTGGAACTCTACCTAGAGAAATGGATCCTGGAACGCTGGTAGCCCAAAGTCCAGTCTCACTAGTTTTCATTAGAAAGAGCCCACAGAATACTGTCCAACCCTCCCCCACCCCACCAATGGGAGCTCTGCCCAGAACTGTCATTTTTCGACTACTCAATTACAGAGACCAAGATGTGTTACTTCAGGTGGAGTGACACAGCAGGGACCTTCACAGTGGGGAGGAGCGGATCATGCTGTTTCCAGACTATATACAACAGGTTCAAAACCTCCGATGCTCGGGGGCACAGGTGACTGCCGACGAAGATGGCCATTTGCTAGAATGGCTCCTGCATTCCACTCACCGGATCTCCCGACATCTGACAATAGATCGTTCTGCCGCAGCCCCAGCACGACTGATTTCAATGATGGTGGCTGCAAGGATACCAAAGTGATTTTTCTGTGTCCTGCCCGAGAGACAACCGAGATTGTGGAGGGCAGCCTGAAACATCATTCGAGGCCGTGGCCCCAGGTGCCAAGATGATGACCCAGAGGGTGCGGCGTGGTAGCGGCGAGTGGAGCTTATGACTGAGCCTGCAGGCACAATACTGCAGCTATGTTCCCTGTGAGGGCAGAAACAGGGGCGGACACTGCTGTGGAGGACAAGGGACCACTGCGCTACACCAACAGCGCTACTGAGCAGCAGTACTGAGTAGCCCTGCTACTGAGCAGCAGGGCTCAGAGCAGCATGAGCAGCTGCAACCCCAAGAGAGTGATGACTCTGGTAGAGTCCCTCGGTCTTGTGGGACGCTGGAAGGACCTCTGCCCACCAGTGCCGTACCTCGGCAGCAGCCCACTTGAGGAGCAGTAAGGGGGCCGAAATCGGTATGAGTGTTGAGCAGCCCACAGCACCGACAGCACTGAGACGGGGCCTGGCACGGCAGCGGGCGCTCCGGCCTTGCCTCACGAGAGTTCCCGATTGGAGCACAGACCAGTGGGGGCGTGTTAGACTAGAAATATTCATGTTTGTGCATTGCCTTATGTAAGTTAGCATTCGCAGCACCATTTTCTATTTAGACGCCATCTTGAATCACGATCGAAACTAATTCCTTGCCATTTCCGAGAAAAGGCCTCAGATATGTTTCATTTATGCAATATTAGGTTTTGCTTCACTAATGAATAGACTGTTCTTATTAGCACATACCTTTCTCTCTAGATAGAGGCCCTCTCCCACTTGTCTGGTGGCGGGAGCAGGGTGAGACGACCTTGGGCAGTAATTGGGAGGTGTGAGATATGAGAACCGAAACTTATTTTTGTATTTCACTGTCCAGCTGCAGCTGCTTGGAAAATTCCACTGTGGGTGTGTTCTAGCCCAAGTAACGAAGTGTATCTTTTAAATGTATCTTTATGCTTGTTGATTTCAGTCTCTCTGCAGCACTCCTAGCGACTGGGTAGACTGGGCTCTGCCCTGAGCGAACCTAGTAAATAGTTATTGGTTTGTATTCTCTACTGTCTGACCGACTCTTTATTTAGTATGTAAGGCTGAGAGGTGGTCATTAGTAACCCGGGTGACCCTATCGGGCCATTTCCTTCAGTTGGTACCCGAACAGGGAATCCTTCGGGTGATTGATCCATCCCCTTTCCGCAGACGGAGGGGAGGCCGAGGACATCGTCGGGTCGGACTGACGGCTCAGGGATCCCTGCACGAGGAGTATCATTTGCTCGCAGCTGCCCCTTCTGTCCTGCCTGATGTTGCCTCGCCCAGTGGTCATCCCGACTGGAGTCCTGAACGGCAAAACCCTTGGATCTGACCGTTTGGTCTGAAGAGTCGGCAGTGGAGAATTGGTCCGTTTGTGCTACTGATATCAGGTAAGTTTTTTTGGTTCTTTGTGGATATGGTACCATTGTGGTTTGAGTTTGGTACGGTCTGAGGACCGTTTTTGATCAAAGTAATTGCAATTACTTTGCTAGGTAAAAGTAACGAACTTGTTTTCTTTTCAAAATGCCTAGTGTTAGCAAAATCTTGTATTCGTGTTGTCGTTGTTGTTCTGCAGATGCTCGACTGAAAGAAGCTCAGCCGGCGCCTCCTAAAGGCAGCCCTAATTTTGATATGTATGTGAAGCATGGTCTTGGCCCTATTATGTTTAGTACTTTATGGCACAAATATACGAGGGACAATGCCGAGTTGCAGTGGCTGTTGACGGCCACTTTTGATGAACAAAAAATTGGGTTTTTACAGAAGCAATTATTTAAGAAAAGAAGTAGACAGTCCATGTTTGATTCCCTCAGAACTTGGCAGAAGGAGGCTAGACAGAGACGGTTAAAGATGGAGAGAGATGCACGGAAAGGGAAAATGCAAACTTTAACACAGAAAGCTGTGGCATATGATAGAGAAAAACAAGAGTCTGGAATTGAATGTGAAGATAGGAGATTTCGATTGCATATTGATAAGTCTTATTTGACAAAAGAAGAAGACGATACTTTTGTAGAGGAGTTGCTAGACACTCAACCCCCGCCCCCTTATGCCCCGCAGAGGATATATTCCGCTGTTTCCTTACAGTCCCAGCAGCCTGTTACGTCTGCTCCGGCTGTTCCTGTATCCACGGCTGTTGTTTCGACGGCTGTGGCTACAGCACCTCCCGCTCCTTATTTGTCCTCGCCGCCTTTGGCAACTGTGACCCTCAGCACATCTACTGTTTTGACTCCTGAATCCTCTGTTCTTTCTCCTTCGGTGCAAGCACCAGCAACAATTGTACCTGTCACTTCTGTTGTTTCTCCATCCATGGTCTTTCATCCTCCGATATCTTTGAATGTTGAGACACCAGTACGTGGATTCGGGGATAGAGATTGGATGAAATTTAAGGAGCGAATAGGCCCGTTAGTGCGATCTGGAGTGGGGGATGAAGAGAAATAAGTAATAGCTGACCAGGCAGTGCGGTGGGCTCGTAATGCAATTTATAGTGTGGAAAATGTTTGGGAAGTCATGCGGGATTTTAAACCCTTTATACAGCAACATGCCCTTAAGCATATGTCTGCTACATTGATTAGTCTTTGGCAGCAACACATTGGGACGGAAGCGCCTCAAATTTTATTTGATATTAGAGATCGTGTGTATGCTGCTGACTTGGAGCCAGGTCAAGTATTTGGAAATGTTACAACTTTGATTGCTTACAGGGGTAGATTACACGAGAGGAGCCCTACTCCGGTATCTCAGTTTCCGATGCGGGAGGTTCATCCTATATATCAGCCAGAAATACCTGCGATAATGGACCAGCACGGAAATATTACTAGATCGGCTGTAGCGGCCCGTTTTCAGGAACAATGGGTTTATACTCCATGGAAACGAAGTGAGGTTCTGGCTCTTAAGGCTCATTTGCCTGATCCTAGAAAGACTCCTACTGCTTATTATAAAGAATTGACTGAGGCCGCCTCTTCTACTGTAATGATTCTTGCGGATATTGAAATGTTCTTTGGTCTTCTCGTTCCGGTTGACATTTGGAGACAGGTGCATACACAAGATCATGTCGCGGAGTTGGATGGTACATGGGATGTGATTAAAGAATGGGATCAGGAAAGGAAGCCAGGTGATAAGCCTCGAGCCAAGATATTAGCTTTGCCAGGCCGCATTATTACATATATGCATTACCTTATCCTGCCCAAGAAGGTTAGCTGGGATAAATTGACGGCTTGTCGACAGAAGGATGAAAGTGTGTCTGATTTCTTTACCCGGTTCGAAGATACGTTTTTGGATTATAGTGGGCAAGATATGTCTATTGAGGGAGGGGTTCGGTTGTTTGTTTGTTGACAGATTTGTTTCTACTCTTCTTCCTGAAATTGCGACTCGAATACAGGCATCTGAGAGTACTTGGTCCACCTCTTCCCACTTTGTTATTTTGAATATGGCTCAGTACTATGAACATCGAGATCAGGAGGAGAAGGATAGGACTGATAAGAAACATAAGGATTTGAAGACGAAGGTGTTGTTACAGCAAGAGTATAGAGGAAATAGTAGGGGACGGGACGGTCCTTCTAGACAGCTTCCACGTACCAGTAGACAGCCTTCAATGACCCCTTTAGGGCCAAATCAGTGTGCTTATTGTAAGGAGGAGGGTCATTGGCGTAGCCAGTGCCCTGTGCTTTTACAGAAAGCTGCAGCTTCTAGAGGACGAGGTTCTGGTGGGAGAGGTCGTGGGACAGAGAGAGCTCAGAATGCTACTGCTTCACAGGGTCCGTCTGATAATAATTATTTTGATGACCCTCGTGATGGCCAGTATTATCATGATGATTATGATATGGATGAGGCGACTGGTATGTCCTATAGCTAGGCCAGCCAAGGACAGGGAGAGGGACCAGTTCCAATACCTGTAGATCAGCGTGGTCCTTATGTCACAGCAGAATTGCAAGGCTCGACTAAGGAATTTCTGGTGGACACAGGTGCGACGAAATGTTCTGTTTCTCGACATATGGTCCCTGGGGCAGCCCTGTCTGGCCATAATATTGTTTCGGTAGGTTTTTCAGGTGTACCGGTTGTTAGCCCCATTTCACGCCCCCTTGCATTGACTGTTGGTCCTTTCACTGTGGATTCTCCATTTTTGTTGACATCCAACTGTGGTGAGAATTTGATGGGTTTGGATTTGTAGAAGAAGTTGTATACTACTATTTATTGCTCTCCTCTGGGTGTCTATATCACGATGGGTCTGGATGGAAGTACTAAACAATGTTTGTCCCAGGATGCACCTCTTCCAGTTGAATTTACTGATGTCCCACCCACTCTATGGGCCACAGGTGACACAGACGTAGGACTGTTGCATATACCACCAGTTTCCATACAAGTTACAGAGAATGTGGTTTTGCCTCGTATTCCCCAGTATAAGATACCGCAGGCAGGAGAACGGGCTGTTCTTCAGATTATTCAGGATTTCATACAAAAGGGAGTAGTTGAGGAGACATCTGGCAATATTTGTAATAGTCCTATTCTTCCGATTCTTAACCTCAGGCTCCTCTGAGGACGCTGATGTTTATCGTTTTGTGATTGATCTGCGCGAGGTTAATAAAATAGTGGTTCCACAGTTCCCTGTAGCTCCTGATATTATTGCGCTTTTGAAGATGATTCCCTCTACAGCTAAATTCTTCTCTGTTATTGATTTAAAAAATGCTTTCTTTAGCATTTCTATCCATCCAGACAGTAGATATTTGTCCGGGTTCACACTGGCTGGTAGGAGCTTTAGATTGTGTCGCCCTCCTCAGGGCTATACAGAAAATCCTAGTATTTATAGTCAAGTATTAAAAGGTCAGTTGGATTCCTTGACGCTTCCCTCAGGTAATGTATTGGTGCAGTATGTTGATGATCTACTCATCGCTTCTGATACGGAACAGGGTTGTAGAGATAGTACAGTTAAATTGTTGTTGCATTTGGCCCATCATGGACATAAGGTTTCCCTTTCTAAATTTCAGTATTGTCGACAGGAGGTCACCTACTTAGGTTACCTACTGGCGAAGGAGGGTAGGAGGTTTACCCCTGAGCGCATTAGTACCATTGTTGAAATGCCCCTTCCACAAAATCAAAAAGATGTGCGCGCTTTTATAGGTATCACTTCCTATTGTCGTCAATGTATACCTAACTATTCTCTACTAATTAAGCCGTTGCTTGCAATAACAACGAAAGAAGTGCGTGAGCCTTTGCCTTGGACGCCGGAATGTCAGCAGTCTTTCGAGCAATTGAAAATTGCACTTTGTTTGGCCCCAGTGCTTGGTACTCCTAACTACGGCAAGCCGTTTGTGCTCTATGTCCATGAGATGGCTGGTTGCGCGCTTTCTGTCCTAACACAAAAATTTGGGGATAAGCAACGGCAATGTGCCTATTTCTCTGCTGTGCTTGATCCTGTCGCAAAGGCCCTCCCGAGCTGTCTGAGAGCGGTCGCGGCTGTGGCCACTTCAATCAGACAATCGGCTGGACTTGTGCTTGATACTGACCTCACAGTTATGGTCCATGCTGTGGATACACTTTTGAATAAGACGAAGACACAGCACCTCACCAGTGCACGTCTTACTGACTATGAACTGACATTGTTTGCTAAATACATAACAATTAAAAGATGTGCTACTCTGAATCCAGCCACGTTACTACCCCTCCCTTCTGAGGATGATGCAGTCGATAAGCATGATTGTATCTACAGGACGGAAGAAGAAACGAAGGGACGGGTAGACCTGACTAATGTTCCCTTATCTGACCCCCAAGGAGAACTATATATCGATGGCTCTTGTTTTAAATTACCAGATGGCACCACAGCCGCAGCTTTTTCTGTCAGTACGCTACAAACAGTGGTAGAGACATCAAGGGTCCCCTATCAGTCAGCTCAAGCTGCTGAGCTTGTTGCTCTTATTCGGGCTTGTGAATTGAGCGAGGGACTGGTTGTCAACATCTATACTAACAGCCAGTATGCCTTTGGGGTCGCGCATAACTTTGGGCGACTCTGGGCAGAGAGAGGGTTCCTTACTTCTCATGGCACCAAAATTCAGCATGGGCATCTCATATTGAGGCTTTTGTCTGCTTTAACGTTTCCTAAGAAATTGGCTATCATCAAGTGTAGTGCCCACAGGAAGGTTACTGATGACGTGGGTAGAGGAAATGCTTTTGCAGATCAGACGCCTAAGGAAACAGCCCGAAAAAAGATGAAACGCATGTTTGTAGCAGGTCCAGCTAGGTGGCTCCCTGAAGTTGTCATGTTTGAGAATACTCTTGAAAGTGTAAAGGAGATACAAAGTGAAGCCACAATGGAAGAATTAGCGGAATGGCAGGAAAGTACAGCACAGTTAAATGAAGAAGGATGTTGGGTTGATAAATCAGGGAAGCAGAGATGGATGTTACCAGATGTATATGTTCTTCCTGTGGTTACTATGGCACATGGTCCAGCTCATATTAGTGCAAAAGGCATTTGTAAGTTGTTAGACCCTGTATGGCAGAATGACAATATTTCTAAGACAGCTGCACATTTGGTGAAATATTGTATGGTCTGCATGATGCATAATCCAGGGAAGGGTACCCCCACACCACCCTTATCCCACTAAAGATAATACAGCCATTACGACTGCAAAGGTACTCCTGAAGGAGTTCTTTCCTCGCTTCGGCTTGCCCCGAGTTATCAGGAGTGACAACAGAAGTAATTTTAATGCAAAAGTGATTCAATTAATTTGTGAGGGTCTCCATGTGAAGCAGAAATTTCATGCCGCTAATCATCCACAGTCAGCGGGTTTGGTTGAGGAGTAGGTTCTCAGATATTGAGTACTCTGTGTTACTTGATTATCTTGGCCAGTTAACAGAAAGTTTGCGTTCTATTCACCAACAGGTGCGGGACTCCCTACCGCCAATAGCAGAGGGGCCCGGCCATGACATTCAGCCTTGAGACTACATCCTAATAAAGAATTTTCAGAGGAAGAAAAGCTTGGAGCCGCGCTAGAAGGGGCCTAAACAGGTTCTATTGGTGACACGTACTGCTGTAAAGGTTGCTGGGCGTAAGAACTGAGTTCATGCAACCCACTGTCGGAGGGTTCCTTTAACTCTACCCTACGATCAGTGGGTTAAGGACGGCGTCGGGGACTCCGAGTGCGAGCTGGTGCCTCGGTTTGTCCCATTTAGCGACGCCCAACTAACGTGGACGCAGACGGATAAGGAGAATGGAGATGTGTTAAACGAGGCTGTTCCTCCAGAAATACGAGCTATCCAAGAGCCTCTGTTCACCGATCATACAGTGCCTGGAAATACCAGGTACAATTTGCGCCCTCGGCTGAGGGAAACAGCATCTAAGGAGAAAAGAGATTAGGGGTGGACTGTGTAAGATAGGTTGTACTGAAGTTATAGTGCCAACGGAATTAGTTGAGATTAGGGAGGAATTTCTGCGTACTTCATTTTAGTTGTTTGAACATTAGTTAGGGAAGATCGAAGTATACCCTGAAGGTATACCATCTTGATCGATGTGGGATACGAGCTTAGGACAGAGCAAGCTCCACCGCCGGTGCTCAAGAGTGCCAACATATTTGATGGACAATAGGAGCCTGTGCCAGTGAGGCTCTGATGGACACTGGGAACTTATACATTCTCCTTGCATTTTGACACCTCTTTATCATTCGTTATGCCAGTCAATCAAAAACTTTTTATTTCGGTAAAATACATAAAAGAAACAAAGATCCAAAGTAGACCTCATGCATGTCAGTGTAAAGTCAGACAATGCTTAAAATTAGTTTGAGCAGGACAATTAAAAAGTGATGATACATTAAAAATATAAAAACAAACTGTAAGAAAGGTTATGCATCTCTTTGGTAGACAGGTTGCCGAGGAAGAGCAGCCAGTGATTCTTGTTGCTCAGCACAATGTGATGTGGACTCGCAAACAGAAAATATCATGTTTTGTTCTGGTGATTTTGTTGATAATATTGTGTGGTGTATCATGGCTTTTGGAAAATGATCAAAGTGTACCTTTACGTAGTAAGGGTAAGGTTATCTCCCCAACAAGAAATAGAAGGGCAGCCCCGAGCAATGTATTTTTATAGACACATAAGAGGTTCTTTGGAGAAGGGACAGCTTTTAACCCCACTCAATCTGTTACTAGTCTATGGACTGCATACCCTTTATCACTTGTGAATTATACGTATACTCAGCCACCTGATTTTGTAGAAGTAAAAGGAGTGTTTGGGTTTGGCTACTCATGGCCATGCCTTTACCATAGAAAACCACTGGGGGAGGGTTATCCCAGTTGTGATAATACGTACTGTGATAATTTCTATATGGATAAACAGAATATAACGTTGGTGGGTTGGCATTACAAGGAATTGACAGTTCCCAGAGAAGCTGGTTATTACCCTGCTTGTTGTCCAATCATCAACAGTACTGATACTTCATTGTATATAAATTGTTCAGGGATAATATTTCATAAGACAACGTTCCCTTTAGTGAATTCAGAAGACCCCAGTACCTTTGGGATGAATTCCCGATATTCCGCAGTGGATTATGATCGGCCGATTTATTCACACCTAGGGTTTTTCTTTTTGTCTAATGGGACTTATTCTAATGTCCATAATGGTACGTACGATGTGGCCCTTGGAGATGGTACTGCCTTTCGGTGTACTTTGTAAACATGCGAATATAGAGGTCAATAATTACATCAATGGTATTAATTTTGGATACATCCTTTCCTCTATTTTTAACATTGGGTGGTACATCTATGGCTAGAGGTGAGAAAGCTAGAGAATATTTCGGATGCAAGCTCCAAATTTTATCCAATACTACCGTGTCAGCTTTACGCGACATCACCACTCAGTTGGAGAGTATGCGGATATATTCTGAACAGACTAGATATGCAGTGGATTTCATTCTGAATAAGAGTGGTGGTGTATGCGCGGTAGTTGGCGATCAGTGTGTTGTCAGTATAACAAATACAGTGGCGGCTGGTGACATTTGAAAGAGGTGGGCCGTGAAAGTCACGGGCAGCTCAATGTGGCGAGCAAGCATAGCGAGCGAGCTCAACCCTATGATGGGGGTTTCGGGGGCTACTCCCCCGAGAAAATTTTGAAAAAGAGCGGGCAAATGGTGCATTTTCAAGCACATTTCAGAAAGCAAGAATGTTAACAAACCATTCTATATATTCGCACCTTTCATCTTCTCCCTCATTATCTTTCATTCTTTCCGTCATCACTCTTACTCCTACCCATAACCCTGCACTTAATCCTACTTACGCTTAATCATATTTCACATCTCTATTTACTCTTAGTCCTACAGTTACTTCTACTTACTCATACTTATACAAATTTGCACCTACTCAGTCCCATTTACACCAAATCATACTTCTAATTAGTCGTACAGTTCTTACTCCTTTTCTTGCTTATTCCTCTTCTTACTACTATGCTGACGCTTCACCGCAAATACATAATGTAGCAGTGAAGGCTCGCAAATGATACCAAATGTAAACTGTCCAACTAGATAGGTACGGACTGGATGTAATAACCCGACTGAGGCAGGCAGGCACTGCCACTGCGCATCATATTACTAGAAAAACAAATTTGGTGAACATCATAAACTGTTTTAAAAGAAACACAATCACTCTTGCTGCCAAAACGGGATGTAATTTACATCCCGTTTTGGCAGCAAGAGTGATTGTGCTTCTTTTAAAACAGTTTATCAATCAAGGCCAGGCCCAGGTGGGGTCGAGTAGGTGGAATGGAATCTATGGGGCACGCGCACGAGAAACATGGTGCCCATACTTTTTTAAGCAGTTATTACTACCCCCCCTGATGTGCACAAAAGGGCGCGCAAAGTTTCTGCGAGCGGCCCCTCCCCCCAACTTTAACTGTGGTGTGCAGTGCAACGCGGTTGCAACTTGCCAACACCACTACTTAGTTGCTGAAACCGAACTCTGGTGAGCATTAACTGTTTTAAAAGAAGCACAATCACTCTTCTTGCTTCCAAAATGGGATGTAAATTACATCCGGTTTTGGAAGCAAGAGGGATTGTGCTTCTTTTAAAACAGTTTATCAATCAAGGCCAGGCCCAGGGGGGGTCGAGTAGAGACGACACATTTGAAGTTTAATTAAGAACCGTGCACCACTAAATTTACAAGAAGCCCTGGGAATTGTACATAATTCATACGCGAGTGGCTCTGGCAACGGGGTGTGAGAGAAAAAGAGACTGCCAATGTTGTTGGCCAAGCCACCCTTCACTTACATGCTGAGCATACTGCGAAGGCCCACAGCCCTGCCCTAAAATTCAAAACATCCAAAAAATGATATTCATGTACCCTGCCCAGAACATGCAATACAGCGTTCGGAATGTACAAGATGTATACACAAGGCAGCCGTGAAATGTCTGTGCATTACTGTCAACAGATACTCACAAGCGTGCTGCACGCAATACAGTGGATTTTACTAGCCGACTTGTGATTTCATATCATACATGACCATGACGCTGAAGTCCCAGAATCACAAAACAAGCTGTCGAAATAGCTGATGTCTCTCCTCTGACTAGCTGGTATGTTGGCCCAGTGAGTTAACGCTGACAGCAGCTGTTATTTGAAGGTTACAATTTCGATTTTTGTCAGGGCAAACTCTGCCTTCAATACTTCTGAGGCTAGTTAGTCGAGCACCATTACATTCGGTGATATTAACAAC
Source organism: Calotriton arnoldi (assembly GCA_963921515.1). Taxonomy (NCBI): domain Eukaryota; kingdom Metazoa; phylum Chordata; class Amphibia; order Caudata; family Salamandridae; genus Calotriton; species Calotriton arnoldi. The sequence continues at coordinate 309,568 of CAWUFW010012500.1, read as the reverse complement.
CATTATGTACAGCGCTTAGAAATTGCCGAATTGCCGAACAAGGGGGTACCGAAAAAGTTATCTTACACCACTAATGCTCACACAGTAGATCTAAACTGCACTCCAAATGATCTCCGTTTTCATATAGTAAATATGAACGAAGGGAAAGAATCTAATTTGAATAATTTAGCCGAGGCTCTTGTGCCCAAAAAAAAAAAAACAAGGACTCCGAAAGAAAACACGCATTGGCAATGCCAATCAGTCTCGCCATATTGATTAGTTTAGTGGTTTATTTCCTATTATAAATTATTAATCATATGTTATTTTTCTGAGATGGAAAAGTAGTGTGTAATAGAATCCATTTGATGTTTCAGTTTGTTTAAAAATCGTTTTATTAACATGGCAAACTTATGTCTTGTTTTTTTACATTTGTAAGCATGAAAACAGTGAGTAATACAATATTTTCAAGTAATTATTTTACTGAAATATAACTTTTATTGTATCTTGTAATATAAGACTTATACATAATTGGAAGAATAAGGGCTTTTTTAGGATCAAGGTCAAGCATACATGTTTTTAAACTTGTAAGTGAATGAAAGAGGTATGCAGTTAATATGGAAGGGTATGATAGGGTTTGTAGGAGGGTCCCGTTTTACCATCTAACAGACACCCACACCCCATTCTGCAATACCCTTCAAACCTGGCATCCCTAGATAAGCCCCACCACTGAGGCCTAGATAAAGGGTCTTTAAGTTGTCCACGGTCCTTCACTTTCTTACAAATCCACACATAGGCCCAAGTTCACCTTCTCACAGACCTACATACAAGACCAACCATACCTTTGTAAGAGATATGTATAGGCCCAATACAGTCAGGGTATCCTATTATCATAAAAACTGGTCTCATAGACTTCACTAACCTGACAGCAGAGGCCTGCGCCATCCTCCGCGACAAACTCTCCCCCCTTGTAAATTTCCACAGTTACGAGAATTAGATTAGCACACACACGTAGGACATTTTTGGTACATCTGGCGGTTTCACAAGTACATTTGCAATATTTTTAGTTATGAAACTTTCCGCGCTTGCTTAATCGAAACTGTGAAAGACGGCTACGTGACAAAGAATTAATGTATTAAAATATTAACTCTGAGCTTTCTTATGGTAAAAATTATCCTTTGTTTACTTTTTGCGGTCAGGAGCACTGACCACCTGTCAAAAGCCCCTAATTTCACCATGATACCACTTCACAGTTCTAAGTGTGGAATTTTCCATAGTTACTGTAAGAGGGCGGTCAAGGGCTGCGTCAGGACCTACGTCAGAGATGATAAAACTTCTGCATTCAAGCATATAAAACAGCTGCACCCAGGGTGTGGCTTCGAATTCTCTTCAAACCAGCACCCAGGTGCCGTGTGAGGGTTCCCGACTGATCAATCGCTCCTGACTGGGCCCAGAGCTCCTATTGCCAAGGTGATAATGCTCCTACTTAATAATTTTGCCTATTGGCTTTGTCAGATTTTGCCTATTGACTTTGTCAGTCTATCTGACTTAATAATTTTGCCTATTGGCTTTGTCAGATTTTGCCTATTGACTTTGTCAGTCTATCTGACTTAATAATTTTGCCTATTGGCTTTGTCAGATTTTGCCTATTGACTTTGTCAGTCTATCTGACTTAATAATTTTGCCTATGGGCTTTGTCAGATTTTGCCTATTGACTTTGTCAGTCTATCTGACTTAATAATTTTGCCTATTGCCTTTGTCAGATTCTGCCCATTGACTTTGTCAGACTATCTGACTCAATAATTCTGCCTTTTGGCTTTGTCAGATTATTTACTTCAGGTCATCTGTACCCAAGCAATTGCATTTATTTCAGTTTAAATGTGTAGTCTTGAATATTGTTATTTTATCTCAATAAGAAGTTTGTCCTCTGAATGCTATCATTTGTATCACTCTTGAATTCAGGGCTGCCCCTTGATCGCCTGCTCATGGATTAATTTATAGATATACATTTCTGTTTGAATTGAACCAATTGATCTTTAACATTGTTGATGCAGTTATTTCTGATCTTACCCATATGTTGATGGGCAACACTTAAATTGAAGTATTTTCTTTTATGCTTTTGAATTGTTTAATAAACTATGATATTTTAACACATGGTTCTTTCTTGCCAAGTGACCGAGCAAAGTGTGAAAGAGACTCTGAGAGGGGAGAGGTACGCAGAAGAGTGTGACCAACCATAACGTACCCTCTAACACAGTGGCGATCCACGAACGAGGGTCTCGGTCGGCGAGTCATCCACGGTGTGGTCTTGAGACTCACGCACGGGTTTCCCCTCCAGGCTGCACCTCGGACGCTCCGCTGCCCCCGCCCGCCTGGGTAAGTCAGGGATAGTTTTGTTTTTCTTCCTTGAATTTACCTCAGGTTGTGGCTTGTGGGGTGGTCCGTCCCGGCTGTCGTGTCCTCTGGGGTTTCCCCTGTGTCTGCTCTCTTGTTCCCCTGTGGCTGACTGTCTTGCCACGACGTCCTCTGTGGCTGGTCATATTTTGTGAGGCATCTTTTTGGTCCTTCCCTCTCTGCTGTCCTATACTTCGTTTTGCTTTCTTTCTGCGTGGGGTCTCTTCACCTTTCTTATTATTCTGTTGCCATATGAGTCGTGTATTTGCCTTTTTTCATGTATATTGTTATTTGAGGTATTTGCCGCATAATTTGTGTGTTTATTTTTTATTGTGTTTATTTTTAATTGTATGGCTTGAGGTTTGAGTCCTGTGCCGAGTCTCTCCTATGTTGACTGGCCGAATTCTGGCATGTATTTGCTGCTTAATACATGCATTTGAGATATTTACCGCATAATTTGTATGTTTGGTTTTTCTTTCGGTTTTGCCATTTGTGGTTGCTATTTGGGGTTTGAGTCCTGTGCCGAGTCTCTCCTATGTGACTGGCCGAATTCTGGCATGTATTTGCTGCTTAATACATGCATTTGAGATATTTACCGCATAATTTGTATGTTTGGTTTTTCTTTCGGTTTTGCCATTTGTGGTTGCTATTTGGTGTTTGGGTCCTGTGCCAGCTCTCTTATGTGACTGGCCGCATTTTGGCGTGTGTTTGCTGCTTAATACATGCATTTGAGGTCTTTACCGCATAATTTGTGTGTTTGTTTTTTTCGATTTTGCTATCAGTAGTGGCTGATATTTGGGGTTTGCGTCGTGTGTTTGTTCTCACTTGGTGAGTTTCTCCGTGGCTGGCTGCCCACATTCTGGTATGCGGTGGTCATGCATTTGTGGTTCTGAGGTTCTTTGGTTTCAGTGACTGTTGTCCTGCCCTCGGGTCCTCTTGGGGTGTGGTCTGCCCACCATTGTAAGTGGTGTTCATGGGTGTATTCACACATTCATTCTTCACCCTCTCTGATTGGTCCCTTTCTGACTCTCTCCTGCACTGCTTGGGTACTCTTCTCTTTCTGTCTCTTAAGTTTTTTTCGGTCTCTGGTAGGCGCTTTTCTCATTTGTTAGCTGCGCCACTCCAGATTGAGGAACTTCCTGTTTCAGATCGTTTGTCACTTTCTGTCGTGCCTTCAGCCTTCTTCGGCTCTCTGCCTTCGCAGAAAGAGGAAGTCTCTGTCGAACGATCGCAGCTGCCCTGCAGCTCCCCCTATCCCCGCCTTTTTCTCTTTGTTTCCTCGCACTCTGCTCTTCCTCACATTGATGGTTTTCGTTTTTCTTCGGAAATGCATTTCATTTATTTAATAATTGTTTATTTTTTGTTCATTGTGTCTGTTTTTTGTGTCTCATCTTTTTGATGATAGTTCTGCCTGTTGTTCTACGCTAGGCCCCCCCCCAGTTGTTGCCGTTCTGCCAGCTCTACCGAACATAGCCGAGTGGCAGTCTGCCAGTTACTTTGGTGCTCAGTTGCCCACACACACGCTTTCTTCCATTTAGCGGCGACTGCGCTAGGTAGCTGTTGTCTGGATTGCTTTGCCTTTTAATTTTAGCTGCGATCCCGCTAAGTAGTTGCATTATTTTTCGGCCCTCATTGCACGCACTTTACGCCTCTTTTCTGTCTCTCACACATTTTGTCTGCCTCTTGCCTTGCGTCAAGTGGTAGCCAAAAGGAGGGGTGGAGGTGTATCCCCACTCCTCTTGTATTGGCCCCTTTTATTACCCCGTTATGTCCCTTGACCCCCCACAGATCATAAGTCTTCTCATTCATTCAGTCCGTGGTACGGCCACTGCTGTCTATCACACCTCCCTGGACCGCTTTACCCCTCTTACACGCCATCAAAGTGACATTCTTGCAGCCGCTTGGAATACTTTAGGGGTCACCTTTACCCCCACCACTGAGCTACGCCTTGCCCTTTTGTCTCTCGTAGACTATCCGCCCTCATTCAACGTCTCCTCCCAGCCACTGCCTCCACCAGATACCACCCGCCCGGATCTGCTGTGGCCTGGCCATTCCTCTAATTCCTCTTCACCCTCCCCACCCTCATTAAGTTCTTCTGTTTACTTTGCTAATTCTCCCCCCGTCATTCACACAGACGACGAGTCTAACTCCGCACATTCTACGGCACTTTCTGAAGAAGCAACACTCCCTCGTCTTTCCGCTCCTGCATCTCCCACAGCATCAGCATCTAGTAGTGCTCACCCTCAATCATTGTCTTCAGCTGATGAGTCCCCACTCCTTGTGGCACTCCTGCAGGACTACTCAGTAGACCTACAGGTCCCTGCACCTGACGTTCCCACTGCGCAACCCCCGACCTGTCCATCTCCGCACTTCCACTCATTATAGGGAATGAATGACCCATCCCCTGATACTACAGCCTCTCCCATCATCGTGTATTTAGTGAACAACAACGTGGTAGGTCTCTCCACTGGTCACCCATCGTCCTTTTGTTACGTCACACCTTTAGCAAACACTGTCCTTCTCACTATATTTCAAGCCCTAGGGATCGATTATACTCAAGCACAGCAAATAACGCTTTCGCTTGCACCAGCTTTTCCGCACCCCATTGTCACTAAAGTCAAAGAACAAAAACATTGCAAGCACTGACACTTTAGGAAACACTCTAAGTCTCTTCAATTATTATTAGTCCCCATGAACAGGATCCTGAGTACCTCTGTTCGCAAAACACCAGATTATATTTACATACGTATTCGCTTAATAGCACCAGGCTTAGAGATACCTACTACCTTAACCTCATCCTACCCCCGCAACCCACTGCAGAGCAAGATCATTGCATCTCTCTCTGACAACCAACTCCAATTTCCTGATTTCTCCCCCAACGGGATATACACCGGACCAGACGAACAGGACTTGAGGAAAGCACTGTGTCACTTTATTATTAGCGCCATAGGAGAGGAGCTAGTAGAAGACGTCCCTACCCCTACCCTTGACACTCACTCTCCTACCGCTGAATACTCGCCTGACATCTAAGTGCATCCCTTTCCAACAAAAATTGACTTTCATCCTCAAACACATTGTATTTTTAAAACAACATTCATGAATGGCATTTTGAGCTCTACTGTGTATAAAACTTCTACCCACTTTCACATCTTCTTCATTATACGTCCCCATGGATCGCTACTGACTGCCATATTATCTAGCACATGGCCAAGGCACCCACTCCAGAGTTATATTGCTGAAGCCTGCTTTGACGGCCAGCTTCGCTTCCCTCTTTATACTTCAGCACAAGAGCGGGACCTACAGGACGGGGTATATGACATTGTCATTCAGGCAGTACAGCAAGAACTCATCAGAGACATTGTCCCTAGCACCTGAGAAAACGCGCTCCTGTAATTTAGGCCTTGCCTAAAGCACCTAGGACTACGCATACCCAAATGGCGACTCCACTCCAACATGTCTTAAGAACATTTGGAGGTCAAGAACACCATATCTTAAAGCACTGCCGTGAGCTTCATAAGCATACGACAAAGATGACTCATCCTTGGCCGTCAGAGGGAAGCTTTGACCCTATAATATTGGAGCATGCCACCACCTTTCTAGACACAAAGTACTCCGGTACTAAACTACAGAAGAGAAAGGCTACTTTAGACCTTTGGCGCATTTTTAAAGATAAGGTTCAAACACACTCTGACCCCACATCACCGGTTGTACCCAATGCTCCGCCCCCACCACCTTATCACGTTAGCGGTATGTATACTGAGATGACTAATAAGGAGCAATTGGAACTACCAGTCACCACTAATGAGTCCCCGGCTGCAGGTTTTCAGCCATTATCCAACGAGGCATCTTCCTCACCGCACCTCGGCCCAGAATTACACGTCACACAGGTTGAGGAATTTCAGGCTTCCCACACGTCACCTAGTCACCCGTACCACCACATGAACAGACCACTGACCCCACCCATGCCCCCCGGGGATGTATACCCCGACCTGACAGACCTGCGCAGCATACACCTGCCTCTCCCCAACGGTACAGTAAGGGAGACAGCGGTATCAGGGATCCCAGGCTTCATAGATGCACAGCTATCACTAAAATTTACACCAACAGTCAATACTGCACACCCCCGCCCAGGTGAAGACGATGAGGAAGGCTCTAACTCTGTCTCTCAGACATCATCTCGCCACTCGCATGACTCCATCTTTCAAGCCCTGCCCTGTCCCTCGCGTTCACCTGTTATTGTTACCCATGATCTCAGCACTAAACAATACTCTAAATCAAACCCCTTCCGTGACATTGACACTCAACAACAACATGACCCCAATATATTTCACCACACCAATACACACCTGGTTTCAAATTCGCACCCCCAATTGCAAAGTAACATGCCTTTCATGGCTGCTGCCCCCATGCTGAGGTACCAGGATCTGGCCTTATGACAGAGCAGCGGCAGCTCATTGAGTTCCCCAAACCACCATTGCTGTGCATAACTGAGGGACAGCATGCCCCCTCACAGGTCTTCCCTCCTCATATGGCAATTATAGACAAAATGCAGACTTGAGCAAAAGCACCAGCCTGGAAAGTATTTCACCACAGCATCTTGAAGAAGAACAGTCATACATGCATCAATCACCTAGCCACACAGAACAGATAAAAACAATGAGACGCTTGTCATTTAAATTAGAGAACATGAACAAAAGCATTACAGACATGATCACTAAGGCCAGCTCTCCAGCACCACCCTCACCCACGCGACACCACCTCGTCCAGCACCACCCACAGACAATTATCAGCGGGAATGGGGAAGGGAATGTGCAATATCTCCATGAGGAGCGTCCCCACCACTGTGGCGCTGCCGCCTCTGGAATGACACAAACAGTCTCCAACACACACCAAGCCCACCAATCCCCAACAGCATTAGAACGGGAGAAGACACGCCCACTGGTGCTAGTAGGCCACAATCCACTGTTTGGTGAGATCCCAATATATTGTGAACACCCACAGGAACAAGACCCAGTGGTAAGAAGGAAGGAAAGGACCACCGAGGCACAGAGACTTAAAATCTTGGGGACACATGGACGCCCCGACGACATACTATATGACGTCTCGGGCTCCGCTTCCTTACGCACCATTAGGATGAAAAATAGACGTAACATGATGTATCTCAGTAGACCACTTCCACCAAAAGCTAGTAATGACCTCACTCCCAATGAGATAGTGACATTGGGGGAAGGTTCAGATTATGCAGTTAACCCTTTTACAGACGATTTGGCAGGTTGGTCAGAGCCCTTGGCGCCACAAATGCGCCCTTGGCCAAGGGAAGGCTCTTTTGAACATCAGTACATGGCCACAGCAGTTGAATGCATCCTCAAAGGATTAGGAGATCAGGATTGGGACTATGACTACATGAGGGAGAGCCTCAAAGTCTGGCAGAGATATGCTCGCCAGTATGATTCTACAGGACCCACAGCGCAACGCCCTGGGGTAACACGCCAGATGCCACTGCTCTATAAAAACATCATTGATCCCCCCATCTATATCCCCTGGTCTACATTAGACAAAGAAAATGTCAAAAGCTGCTCCCACCCCTCACAGAGGGTGCGGGAAAATGGATTGCAGCTTTTGAAAATTGCACCACAGGCCAAATCATAGCAATCGGAGATGTAAAAAGCCTGCTGATCTCCCTCATTGGAGAAGATGCAGAAGATCTTTTTATACGTATTCATAAAAATCTTACCAAAACAAACACCAAACATGATGGTGTTTCCTTCAATGAGATTAGAACAGTAGCATGGGCTGAGTTGCGCAGGAAGTTCCCTGATGTTCCTGACATTGGGGCTCTGTTGTCACAGACTATGCAACCAAATGAGGACCCTGCCAACTATCTTTCTAGAATGAAAGAAAAGTGGCACCAGGAGTTAGGGCAACGATGGGACGCAAATGGAGGATATGGGAGACTATTTTACCACACAGTAAAGAAAGGTTTGCCAACCGAAGTGCAGGAGAAATTAGATGGCATTGTAGCAATGGAATGCAAGCCATGGGCAGAGATACAAGATCACATTGTACATTACTGTAAAAAGAGACAGGAACAGGAGAAGACTAGACAGCTGGCAATAGAGAATGCCGCTGCCAAACTAGTACAGCAGAAACTAAATAAGAAAAAGACAATGTTGACACAGTCATGCTCGCGGCACCCGTCACTCAAATGACAGCAGTAACATCATTCCCTCAGGCTGCCATAAATGCTCTTGCAGGCAATACCCAACTTGCCCCTCAGCAGGTACAAGCACCACCTGCAGTACAGTACATACAAGCTCAACCCCAACAAGCCATACAGTATGTCCAGCAGCCACAACAGGCAATGACACAGTACATGCCAGCACCACCTGCGTACAGCACCAACATACAGCCCTATTACAATAACAGACCAAACATGAACTGGAACACGGGTGGACAAGGAAGGGGGCGAGGGATGGGACAGCAAAGGTTTCCACAACAGCCAGGACAAGGGGCACCACCAATAATCTGTTACTATTGCCAGAAACAAGGCCATATCCAGAGAGACTGTAACAGTAAAAAGCGCGATATGGGTCAGCAATATATGCGTCCTGGTTACCAAGCACAGGTACCATTCCAACAACAACAGCGCACACAGCCACCCCCCAGCAGCCCCAAGTACTATACTCATATGTGCAACCAACACAGCAACAGCAAGTGCAGCTCCAAGCGCCCCCAATGCTTCAGGTTCAGCCAGCGGTCCAACAAATGCAGATTCCAATGCAACAGTTACAGCCACAGCAACAGCCTACTTACCAGATGGTCCCCCAAACACAAAACAATGTGCCTCTAGGAGGAACAATTGTTGCCTCCAGCAACCCCTTTACTCAGGGCACCATCCAGCAATATCAGCATGGAGGATACACTGGCTAGGACAGCCCACAGACAACTCTTGTGTGCCCAATTTTGTCATGCACAAGCAATACTGAAGAGGACCCTATTGCAAGTGTTATGATAAATAACAAAATATACAGTTTTCTTGTTGACACAGGTGCCACATACTCCTGCATTACAGGTGGCCCTCTGCCCATTTCAACTAAAACAGCGGACACACAGGGATTTTCTGGGGCAATAGCAAGGGTCCCCTTCACCAAGCCAGTCTCAATGGAGATAGGAGGCCATACAGTGGAGCAGCCTCTGCTCTATTCACCCAGCTCCCCAGTCAATCTTTTAGGACGCGACCTCATGGCCAAACTAAACATGACCATCCACTTTGATGACAATGGAACAATGATTTGCTCCATTCCAGGTACTCCACTAACTAGGATGATGGCAGTCACTGCACAGTCTTCCTTAGATAGCCAAGTCAGAGCACGCCCAGTCAATGAGCAGGCCTTCTCTGCAGCTGTCCACACAATTGTCGCCACCACTCCCGAATTACGAGGTCGCACAGTTCAGCTACCAAAAGAATTTCTCTTTAGACCCCAAGTACCAGACTCACCGGCATTAGATAAAAACTTGATTTTTGACATCTGCGCCCTTGAAATAACACCCACCTATGGTGCTTTCCTGGCATGCGATGACAATGCCCACACATGGGCTTGTGTCATCTTCCTTGAACAGGAAGGATTGGTCAGACACATTTCAGATGCTCAGCTGTTTGGATCCCCTGAGGAATATTCTAAAACGGAGATTATCTATGATAACAATGTGCCCGTCTCAGTGATAATGGAAATTAGAACACCAACGATCACCCCCGACTATGATTCTGTGCGAGAAGCCGATTTGGCTCAGGTACCAGCACATCTTTGGACAACAGGCCCAAATGATGTGGGCCTTATTAGATCTGCCAGGCCATTTAAGATAACACTCAAACAAGGTGCTATCCTGCCCAGAATAAAACAGTACCCCTTGTCTAAAGCAGCAGAGGAGGGCATAGCCCCCACTATACAGGCATTACTAGAACAGGGAGTAATTTATCCTTGTATCTCTCCGTGTAACACAGCCCTTTTCCCTGTGAGGAAGGGGAAGACAAATCAATGGCGTTTGGTACACGATCTTCGCGCAATTAACAGCATAGTAGTACCAGAATTCCCTATTGTCCCAGACCCCTCTGTCATTCTCACCAATGTCCCCCCGGATGCACAGTACTTTTCTGTCATCGACCTGAAGAATGCCTTCTTCAGCATTCCTTTGCACCCAGACAGTCAATACCTCCTGGCGTTCTCATTCAGAAATGTGCAATTTTCGTACACAAGGTTAGCTCAAGGGTACTGTGAGTCCCCTAGTGTTTTTAACAGGGTCGTCAAAGAAGACTTGTCCAATTTCCAATGTAACAGCACCTTACTGCAATATGTCGATGACATACTGCTTTGCAGCCCCACCGAACAGCAATGCAGGAAAGACACCATCCTCTTACTCACCACGCTGGCACAAAGAGGATATAAAGTTGACAAACAAAAATTACAGTATTGTCAGGAGGAGGTACACTACCTAGGACAGCTACTGTCTGCATCAGGCAGGCGAGTGACTCCAGGTCGAGTTGAGGCAATAAAAGGCACTCCTGAACCCCAGACAGTTAAGGACATGCAAAAATTCCTCGGCTTGGTTAATTATGTCCGCCAATGGGTTTTTGATTTCGCAACAATAACTGCCCCATTGCTGAAAGCTGTGAAAATGGGCAAAGACAGACATAATAAAATTGAATGGACACCTGAAATGAGAACAGCCTACACCCAGCTCAAAGATGAGATAACAAATGCACCAGTGTTAGGATCACCTGATTACACAAAAGAATTCTACCTCTTCACTCACTGTGATGGGTTAGTCATGACAGCAGTACTCACTCAAAAATACCCCATGGGCCATAAGCCAATTGCTTATTTCAGCGGAATGCTGGACTCTGTCATGAAAGGCCATTACCCTTGCGAACAGGCCCTTGCTGCCGCAGCATTTGCTGTTGAAAAAGTACCCCCATTGTAATGGGTTCCCCACTAACAATGTACACTGAACATGCTGTTTTTGCAATAATACAGAAAGCTAAAACAACACTGACAACGCAAAGAGTGTCAGGCTACGAAGTCATACTGTCATTACCTTCTCTGAAAATTGTCAAATGTCACACCGTAAACCCCGCCACATTTTTTGCCCATCCAATTGCCACCTCAGATGATGACAACCATGATTGTGCCACTTATTCACCAGATGAGTCAGGAGCAGCCAAAGAAGATCCCTTACCAAATAGTACTGTATACTTTGTTGATGGCTCCTCTACCATTGATCAAGAAACAGGCATAAGATACACAGGAGCAGCAGTAGTTAAAGCACAGCAAAATGACTCCTCCGATTCCTTAGACATCGTACAGCAGCTTACGCTCCCACCACATTACTCTGCCCAGGCAGCTGAACTAGTAGCACTCATAGCTGCCCTAAACATTGGAGCTGAGGACCGCATTACAATTTATTCAGATTCTGCATATGTCACCACAACAACTCACTCCAGCATCCTCCGCTGGAGAAGGCGCGGCTTCCTTAAATCAGATGGTACACCTGTCATTCACAAAATGTTACTTGAAGAACTTATTGAGGCCCTTACACTACCAGCTGAAGTAGCCGTAGTAAAATGCACAGCGCACACTAATGGCCAAGATTTTGTCTCCAGAGGTAACGCTCTGGCTGATTGGGCAGCTAAAGCTGCAGCCAGAGGCCCCACAGTAACAGGCCCCTCAATCCAAACAGCACCGGAAGTCCAACTTGCCCCTATTCTCTTATCGCAAACAGTACCTCCAACAGAGCACGACACCAACAGTGAACACAGTTCAAACACATCACCCCAATTACCAACACCATTTGATATTGACAAAATGCGACAATTCGATCATATTGCACAACTACACCTCAGAGAAATGCAAGAAAGTGCACCAGATCAAGAGAAAGAGTTATGGAAGAAGAGGGGAGTACAGCAGGACTCCGCCGACTTCATATACAGACAAACAGTAACAGGGAAACCTGTGATGCCACAGGCTTTGTTACAAGTGGCATTAGATCAACTCCACCTTCCCACACATGTCACCCGAGACAATATGTCCATCACCTTGCAAACAGACTGGTTCATCCCCAATGCCTATGAGCAGATACAATTGTATGTTAATAAATGTCTCATTTGCCAACAATACTCCCCAGCCCCTACGCTCAAAACCGTTGCCTCTACAATTCCTAGACCATCAGGCCCCTTCAAAGAATTGCACATTGACTATGTCGATATGATCGATCGCTGCCAAAATTATCGCTATCTCATTGTGGTAGTATGTCCATTCTCACGCTGGATCGAAAGTGGACCTTGCGTCCACTGCGATGCCAAAGCAGCTGCCACATTTCTATTACGTGATGTCATTACTCGCTGGGGCATCCCAGACTCCATCCGGACCGATAACGGAAGTCATTTTTCAAACGCCATCTTTTCCTTCCTGACCACAATGCTAGGCATCAAACACAAGCTGACCTCAGCTTACCACCCACAAAGCAACGGCATTTGTGAGCGCCTTAACGGCCTGCTCAAAAACAAAATAAGTAAGATAAGTGCCACAATAGGAAAGAAATGGCTTTATTGCCTGCCCATAGCACTGTTTGCACTAAGAAACTCCCCAAGTTCGGATCATCACCTCACACCCCATCAGCTTGTCACTGGACGATCCATAAATGTAACAGTTCCATCCACACGCCCCAAATTAGATAGTGAGTCATCATCTGAGATAGTTAAGGCAGAACTCTACCACTATCTGTGCCAACTAACCAGCGCAGCGCAGTTCCTTTCTATCCAGATATCCAAGAGAAAGGGGAAGGGCCCCACCGATCCTGAGCTCCCACCAATCTGTCCCGGGACGCAGATCTTCATTCGGAAAACGTCAGACGCTGGAAGGACCCTAAATTCGAGGGCCCATTCAAGGTGATCGACTCGTCACCAACTGCAGTACGAATAGCTGAAAGAAAAGCATGGATCCATCGCAGTCACGTCCGCTTGGACCCCGCACCACCTCCGCCAATCGACTAGAGGAGGGACAGGACATACCCTTGGTACAGCTCCACCAAGACAGCGGGTTTCCATCCTCCTTTGATGATGAAGATAATGACCGCCATGAGCATAATATCGAGGACCTTAATGGAAATGCAAAGTTATGTATTTTATTTGTTTTAACATTTTGCCTTTTTTCCACTATAACGTTGGCCGCACTTAATTGGTATCTGTTTTATATTGTAACTTTTAAGCCACATCTCTCTGCTAATATTACTGCACCATTCTCAAAACAACCAGTTGTGCCAGAAATTACAGAAATTACAACTGCACAAGAACACTCCCCGCACCACACTGAAGATCCATCACTTCCACAGTATACCACTGGTAGCGCACACACTAGTACACACCCCACACGCATAGCTACTGCCTCAGACCCAAGTATTACTACTACTCCGTGGGATAGGCTCCTAGAGATTACAGTAGGTCCCCCAGTGAACCGCAGTCCCAACTCCCGCAACATTCGCAGATTTAGAAGAGGTAGACCAAGGTTCTGGAGGAGTCATAGACCAACAAGAGATAATGACAAACAAGATTTGGCCACCGCTCTCCAGGACACGATGGTCCACATTGCACGCCAACATCCCAGACCTGATTTCCACTCCATACGTCCTGACACACTTAATAAAGACCATGAAGCCCATAGTGCCCTGCTAGATAACATGTGGTACCGGCACATGTCTCAAATAGGGAAAAAGGTAACAAAAGAAGCATGCTTTGTGTGCTCACACATCCCGCATGCAGTTGGCGCAGACAAAATGGTGTTCCCACAAGAAATACCACCCCCAACGGCCAAATGCCTCCTCCATTTGTTTCTTTGCCGTATCTACGGCCAAATACAGCTTTTCTCAGCAGAGATAGACACTGTGTTTGTAAACACCACCGCGTGGGATTCTAACTATCTAACTCACATGGTTGTCACTGATGCATTGCAATTCGAGACAGAAAATAAGAATTTGTATAGATGGGAATCACCTAGATGGGAGACACCGCTCACAACTCATGAGCATGAATTCAAAGCATCAGGGTTTTTTATGTTCACATCCCCCGGCACTATGTAAGGAGACAATAAACAAACAACTCCATAACAAACCCCCGATACACGAAAATAACAGTTCACACGTTGCCAACTGTCCATGTCAATATAGGTCTGTGCTGCTCTTGCAGGCCCATGTGTATTTTGATAACAAATGGCACGGCCCAGACGCCCTGGTATGTAAGGCAGCTTCCTTGGGAGAACCCTTTGCAAAAACAGAATATCAACAGAATATTGATTGGGATGTTGAGACTCAGTGTGAGGAGGTGTGGGCAGAGGAAACTAGACGGTACACCTTTGGGAAGGGAACAGCTTACAAATGGAAGAGAGCATATAAACTAAAACATCCTCTTCTTTGCTTCCTAGGTAACGGTACTCGCCCTGTGGGCAGCAACACAAACTGTAACACAACAATTTTTAATTTGGACCTCCAAGACGGCACCGCCAGCCTCATGGACATCTTTTGGGCATGTGGAGAACGCATCTACCCCCAGTTGCCTCCTCGATGGAAGGGCCTATGCACCATGGTTACCATGCACGAGCTGTATCTCGTTGTCCCGGCATCCAACATCTCTCAAGTATTTGAGCACCCCATGACAAATGACGTCACCCTGCTTCACCGGCACCGACGGAAGGCTCAATACTTCGCTAACGATGCCTTCGCCGAAATTCCTGAAGAATTTCGCCTGTTCAATGGTGCCCAGGAATTCTTTGAAGGCCTGTGGCCCCTTTGGCAAACATCAGCTAATGCCCGGTGGCTACAGGTCACACGATACGAACTAATGACTCTGATAAATAACACCCGAGATGGGTTCAACGCCATACAGGAAGAGTTAAGGCCTTTAAGGCTTATGGTTCTAGAGCATAGATATGTTCTAGATCAACTCACAGCTATGCAGGGTGGTGTATGCAGTGCCATCGGAAAGAGCTGCTGCACTTTCATACCGGCTAATGATGCCGCAAACGGGTCGCTCGCTAAGGCCATTGAGGACTTGGGCAATCTGGGAAAAAAGATGCGTGACGAAAGCGGTGCCGCTGCAGATCCTATCACGGACTGGTTCAACTTGAACTGGATGCCTTCATGGCTATCTGCTATCTTGAAAATTGTGCTACCTATTTGTTGTGTTGTCCTGTTAATGTGTTGCGGTGCACAGCTAGTAATTAAATGTGTCAACAGATGCAGCACCAAAGCAGTAGGAATGAATTACGTTCACACTGGAATTAATAACAATGCACAGTATCAGGACATGGACCGTGCTCCCGGGGATGGGAATGGGCAGATCCATGTGCAACTCTTAGAACAACCTGCCCCTCATGCCTCTTCAAACACACCTACAGCTCCACCGGTTCCACCACCTAGATACGCCTTAAGGGAGGAGCATGACATTAACGGGTATGAGGAGTTAGCTCCCGAGGATGGGGGAGAATACGTTACTATAACACCAGAATTGCCACCACAGACAGCATGCATGTATATTAGTGACCCACTCGGTATGCACCAAGCCCCTGAGGGTCCAGCAAAGTACTGTGTCACAGACGTGTTCAATAATGAACAAGAGAAGGGATGTGTAGGAGGGTCCCGTTTTACCATCTAACAGACACCCACACCCCATTCTGCAATACCCTTCAAACCTGGCATCCCTAGATAAGCCCCACCACTGAGGCCTAGATAAAGGGTCTTTAAGTTGTCCACGGTCCTTCACTTTCTTACAAATCCACACATAGGCCCAAGTTCACCTTCTCACAGACCTACATACAAGACCAACCATACCTTTGTAAGAGATATGTATAGGCCCAATACAGTCAGGGTATCCTATTATCATAAAAACTGGTCTCATAGACTTCACTAACCTGACAGCAGAGGCCTGCGCCATCCTCCGCGACAAACTCTCCCCCCCCCTTGTAAATTTCCACAGTTACGAGAATTAGATCAGCACACACACGTAGGACATTTTTGGTACATCTGGCGGTTTCACAAGTACATTTGCAATATTTTTAGTTATGAAACTTTCCGCGCTTGCTTAATCGAAACTGTGAAAGACGGCTACGTGACAAAGAATTAATGTATTAAAATATTAACTCTGAGCTTTCTTATGGTAAAAATTATCCTTTGTTTACTTTTTGCGGTCAGGAGCACTGACCACCTGTCAAAAGCCCCTAATTTCACCATGATACCACTTCACAGTTCTAAGTGTGGAATTTTCCATAGTTACTGTAAGAGGGCGGTCAAGGGCTGCGTCAGGACCTACGTCAGAGATGATAAAACTTCTGCATTCAAGCATATAAAACAGCTGCACCCAGGGTGTGGCTTCGAATTCTCTTCAAACCAGCACCCAGGTGCCGTGTGAGGGTTCCCGACTGATCAATCGCTCCTGACTGGGCCCAGAGCTCCTATTGCCAAGGTGATAATGCTCCTACTTAATAATTTTGCCTATTGGCTTTGTCAGATTTTGCCTATTGACTTTGTCAGTCTATCTGACTTAATAATTTTGCCTATTGGCTTTGTCAGATTTTGCCTATTGACTTTGTCAGTCTATCTGACTTAATAATTTTGCCTATTGCCTTTGTCAGATTCTGCCCATTGACTTTGTCAGACTATCTGACTCAATAATTCTGCCTTTTGGCTTTGTCAGATTATTTACTTCAGGTAATCTGTACCCAAGCAATTGCATTTATTTCAGTTTAAATGTGTAGTCTTGAATATTGTTATTTTATCTCAATAAGAAGTTTGTCCTCTGAATGCTATCATTTGTATCACTCTTGAATTCAGGGCTGCCCCTTGATCGGCTGCTCATGGATTAATTTATAGATATACATTTCTGTTTGAATTGAACCAATTGATCTTTAACATTGTTGATGCAGTTATTTCTGATCTTACCCATATGTTGATGGGCAACACTTAAATTGAAGTATTTTCTTTTATGCTTTTGAATTGTTTAATAAACTATGATATTTTAACATATGGTTCTTTCTTGCCAAGTGACCGAGCAAAGTGTGAGAGAGACTCTGAGAGGGGAGAGGTACGCAGAAGAGTGTGACCAACCATAACGTACCCTCTAACAGGTTAAGGTTGTTTGGGAGACCACGTAAGACAAGGAGCAAGCATTGGTGTGAGCTATTTTAGTCAAACATTTTTGTAGTAACATTTGAAAAAGTGTAATATTTTTTTGAATTTTACAATTTTGTTTTGGCATTGTAGCATTTAAACTGTGAAAACAAATGCTGTACAGGTAAAGTTTTATATACAGGTTATGAAATTCCTAAAACGTTACATTTTTCTAAAGCATTTATATATGTAAGTACAAACTTTTTATTATTTTCCAATGTTACAATATTTGTATAATTTGTTCTTATACATTTGGTAGGTCTTTTAAAATTTGTGTAATAAATCCATTACTGTATATAACTTCACATGTTGCAGGCAAATATTCCATCATTTCATCTGCTAAGTCTTCTGTTAATGGAGTAATTGGAAACCAATCCATTAAAATTTCATTACTGATGTCCATTGATTGTAATCCTTCAGTATTTAATCCTTGTACTGTTACTGTTGTTGTTTCTTGTGTAGTTTTTTCTATTCCAAAAATTTGTATAGTTATTGTTTCTGGTGGTGCTTCTGTAGGCTGTGAAAACAAAATGAGGAAACATTAGTATTTCATAGCTATTAAAGTGTGTATTTGTTTTGTTGTTTAAAAGGTATGTGAACTGCTTAAATGTTTTTGATTTTTTTTTATATGTTTATTTAAAGCAAATGTTTACTTACTTGTATTATACTGTGTCTTGTGGTATTTAGAATTTTCTCAATATTAAATTCATGTACAGTTACATGCATGATTTTGATATATGCGCCGATTTTTATGGGGTAATCTGTAGCTTCTCTCCATAAAGTTATTTTTACGATGTCTGTACTGTCTTTTATAGTAATTGATTTAAGTTTTGTTTCTTGTCCTCCAATAAAAACATTTTTGATGTCTTCTTCCTGAAAAAGATAAAATGGTTTATTATGATAATATACAATTTTTTCTCATTAATAAAACAACTTTGTTTATAAAAGTCTGTAAAAATAGTATTGACAATTTTAAAAGTATCTAGAATTGTAAATTAGGTTATTAAATTCAGTTGTATTGTGATAGTTAGATAGTACGTTTTTGATACAATTATAATATATAGTATTAAAAATACAAGTGGTATATATTTATTTTTTGTATAAGGTGTTATTTAAATGTGTTATAATATTTTGTAATTTACCAATGTGATTTGTTTTAGTGTCTTGTTTTGTTAGTGTAATATGTATTGTGCTATTGACTTAATATATTGGTATTAGTTAATTTTTTTAATTAAAATATGAAAAACAGTTTATAATACATTATTTATTTTATAAGTAATAGAATGTGATATAGACAAGTAGTGAGAGTTATGGTAGAAGATTTTGTAATTTTGTTTTGTAGGAAAGATTTCTAGTTGTAGCAAGTAATGTGTTTGTTGTTTAATATAGTAATTTAATACGTGTGTAATATAACATTTGTAATAATAATGACTGTTTTTTTTCTTTTTCTTTTTTTTTAAACATATCAACGTATAGTATTTGACTTACTTCTATTATTGTTTCACAGACTGTCATCATAGTTTTTAGTTGTGCTTCTTTCACAGCTTTTATTGGTGAAGATAGTGGAGCTGGAGGTTGCAATATACTTTTTGCTTCTTGTTCAATTGCATCTGGTATTGTTATTGCTGGTATTCTTGTAATTTTGGTTTGTTTGGTAATAAGGATTGAATTGTTCTTGATTAAAAAATTCTGTATTAAAATTCCATTTTTGTCTTTTGTCATTTGAAAGTAGTCTTCATTGTAGCAAGTGGCTTTTATGCTGCCAGTTGTATCTGCCAATGCCATATGATAAAGAACTTTATTATCGTTGTTTGCTGTTCTGTAGTACGTTTTGGTTGTACAAGTAATTATATTTGCTTTAATGCATTTTTGGTATGGTTTGGTGTCTTCTTTTGATTTTCCTTTGATTTCTTGGATTGATATCATCTGAAATGACAAAAACAATGTTGTTATAATAAGTTGTAATAATTTTTTAAATTGCTATCCATAAAGCATTGTGATCACTGTAATACGAATCTATAGTTCCATAATTATTAGTAGGTTCATTTGTGTATATATGATCTAGTGTTGTTTGATAATTTGTAGTATAAGTTTTTATTATTTGTATGCATTGGAAGTGTAATTGTAAATATTCTTGTAATATGGTAGTTTGTTGTTGTTGTTTGTTTAAATCTATGTTAAAATCTCCCATAATAATATATGTATAATTGGTGTAGAGTGTAAGAATTTCTGTTAATAATTGCAATAACGTTTCTATTGTTACATGTGGTGGTTTGTATAATATAACAATTAAATAATTTTTGTGATTTATATGTAGTGTGAAATATATGTCAATTTGTTGTTGTGTTTTATAAATAGGTAGTATTTGTATTTTGCTTTTGTAGTAGAATGCAATGCCATGTTTCGTTTGTTGATTGTGGTATTTATCAAAGATTATATGATGGTATTGGGGAATTGAGAATGTATTTTGTGTGTTTTTTTAGTAGTGTTTATTTCTGTTAGACAAATAATATCTGCTTTTATAAAGTTAGTATCACTTATTAATGATTTAAAATGTTTTTGAAGTGAGCGTATATTTTGCGCAATAATATTACATCTGTTTTTGTAATTACTTAATTGTGGTACTGATATATCTAATGGCATTTGTGTTCTTAAGCGTTGCATTTCTTCTTTTACTTTGTATTGTACAATTATTTTAGTTTCATTAAAGTTTTTAATGTATATGTTTGATATTGACTTAGCTCTGCTTAATGCTACATAATGTAAGTCATGTATTTTTCTATTGTTAAAATGTATATAAAGTGGTTCGATAGTTTCACCTTGTGTTCTATTTATTGTCCGTGCTGATGCTTGCCGTAGTGGAAATTGTTTGCGTATTATTCTTATAAATTTGTTTGTGAATTGAAAATGTCTTGATAGTTGATGTATTGGTGTCCATTGTTTTGAAATTTCTGCCTTATATAAGTGTTTGTTTTCTGCTCTTGTGATTTTTCCTATTTTTTCATTATCAAATGCTCTCCAAATTATAATTGGTATATTGTTGTACTTTCTACTAATTCTACTATCCCAGTTGCTCCATTAGTTAAACCATCATTTACAGCTATATTACAAGTTAGATCATAGCGTAGTCTTAATGCAATATGTAAAGTATGTGCTAGTCCCATAGTTTTCAATGGATCTGTTGGTAATTGTTTTAATATTGCTTCTTTTACTTGGTCTGTAATATCTGAACTAACTGTATCATTTGCTATTGCTATAAAAACTGGGTATTGTTGTATATGTTGAATTAAAACTTCATTGTTAATATTATTAACTTCTTTGTTTGTTGGCATGATATATGGTATGCTTTGTATAATACTTTCATTTGGCTTTAATTCTCGTTGTTTAATATGTAAAATATCTGTTTCTGTATGATTTCCTTCTCTTAATCTGTTTAATAATTCTGCAAATGGTAAGTCATCCAACTGTCTCATTATTTTTGTTATTTCATATAGTTTAAAATGTGTTTTCCATAAATTTGTACTTAATGGTCCATACAAATGTTTAGAATTGTCAAATATGTATGTGTCAAAAACTGGTTTTAATTGATAAAAATCTCCAATTGCTAATATAGAAATGCCACCAAATGGCTCATTTGATGCTTTAATTTCTTGTAATCTATTATGTATGAAATTAAACATATTATTTCCAACCATTGAAATTTCATCAATTATTAGTAATTTAATATGCATAAGTTGATTTTGGAGTATTGTTCTGTTTTCATGAGTTAAATGTTTATAAGTAAATGTTTGGGATACAGGTATTTTGAATGTGCTATTTAGTGTTCTTCCATTAATATTATGTGCTGCCTTCCCTGTTGGAGCTGTTAGTAATACATAAATATTGTCTGGATTTTCGCCAGCTTTAGTATTATAATACCGTATAAATGTTTGATATAGAGCAGTTATTAAAAAACTTTTTCCAACTCCAGCACCACCAGTGCAAAATGTATAGCAAGGTTCTTGTTTTGTATTTATCCAATTTAAATGATGGTAAATAAAGTTTCATTGTTCTTTTGTTAATTTATGCATTATATTATAGTAATTTTCATCTGTTACCATACAATTAGTTAAGCTTTCTTCTTCATTATTGCTTCTAACACCTAAATCTAATGACAAGTCATATATAGTATGTTGTTCATGTTGATTATCTTGAGTTTCATTGGGTGTTGTATTAGATGGTATTGTATCTATTGTAGATAATAGATCTTCTATCGTAGTATCAGGATTGTTGTTAATAAGGTCAGTTAATATTTCCTTATTTTTATTATATTTATTATGATGTTCATTTACAGTTTCTTTTACTTCTATATATCTTTCATAGTATGTTTTGCTATTTAACAATATTTTGTTTCTTCTCTCCATGGATAATATAGCATTAATAATTCCCTGTAATAATTTTCAGAATCATTCTCTTTGTTAAATCTGCAGTATCGTATAATTTTATTTTTTTTGCGCTTATTTAAAGAACAGTTTTTAGTTATGTGTATATCGTTTTCTTGTATATTTAAGTCGTTTATTTCTAGTTCTTCTTCATCTGAACTATAAAAATTTGTTTCAGCTAGCAAATTCTCATTGTCATTTGCAGTTGTATTTTGCTTACTTTTGGGGTTATGGTTACATATGGATGCATAATCGGCTAATGTACATTGTTCTAATGCTTTTGGTCTGTTGCTATATTTCACTATTATATTGTCAAATTGTATATTAGTTGATGTTTCTGGTAAGGAATTGATAGTTTCTATGTTTTTCATTAAATAAGTTGTTTTTTCTGCAGTGTTTGTATTAATAAATACAAATGAGCGTGAACTTTTGCGTAATGGCATTTGAAGTATTAGATAAGCAGGGGGCGTGGCTTGGCCGGCTGCAAGATGGCCGCACACTAGTGGGCTCTGCCGGCCAAGCTTTATTATCCGGCACAAGCCTGCAGGTTTTCGCATCCTACCTGCACTTCTCCACTGTCTCCTGATTCCTGGCGGCGAGAGGCATCGATTGGAGCTGTTTCTGTGCTCCTGCTCGGCCGGGCGGCTGGGATATGCCGTGGTGAGGCGGCGCCTGATTTGCGGTCCGGCTCCCGTGTGGGCCGCAACAACTGCCTCCGGGGTCGTGCGGACTCCTGGTGCCGCCCGCAGCGAGCCGAGATCGGAGGTCCGCCCAACGAGTCTCCCGGTGAGTGGCGCCACCTCGGGGCGATTGCTGGTGTGGTTGGGGGTCCGCGGGCCGAACCACTGGGTCCGGGACATCGCGGCCTTGCCGCTACTGTTTTGCCGCGCCTCCCGCTGGCCGTCATTGATGGCGGCTGCCTTCGCCCGGATCCGGTGATGGGGGCAGCGGTCCCCCCGTGCCTCCTCGCCAGCCCTGCCCCCTGAGTGCTGTGCGCCCCCTCCGCCTGCGTTTCACTACGGCCCGGCTGGGCTGAGACCCCCACGTTGCTGCCTCTGCACCGTACTATCTCCCCGGCTGCCCACCTGGTCTCTGCCTTTTGGCCCACCTGTTCTTCGGGCCCAAGCTCTCTCGCCTCAGCATTTCCTCGCCTGGCTCCTGGGACTGGTGGAGTGGCCCCTAGCGCACAACCTGCGGGGCCTCGCTCTTGTTGATTCCCGGCGCCGGCCTAGTGTTGGGTCCTTTACCGGGCCCCTGCTGACTGCTGCTGGCTGCTGTGACCTTCGCGGGAGCCCTTCTACACTGGGCGCCCTCCTCCTCCTGCTGCTGGCGCTGGGAGCTGTGGGTGCCCCCCGGCCGTTGCGCGATAGGGGGGACCTGCCTGCGCTTTGTCTCCCGGCCTGAGGGGATCTCCTCTGCACACCGCGGGCATCGTGGGACTGGGGGTGTCTATACCCAGCACCTATACACCTGTTCAATCTCCCCCTACCCTGCTCTCCGTGCCCTTGGCGCCTTGCTGGGGTGCCGGGGGCTGCTTGTCGGGCTACTGGCCTTCCACGATGCCTGGTGGTGTCTGCGGTGAGACTGCGGAGGCAGGTACGCTACTTCTGCGATAAACCCATTGGCTTGGCGGTCCCTGGCCTCTCCCATCACCCCAGGAGTCTATCCTCTGGAGCGCGGCCACCTCCTCCGTGTGGGTTCTGCTGAGCTGCATTTCGCCTCGTCACGTTAGTTGCTGGTGGACAGTGTGCTTCTGCTCATTCTTCCGCTCCTCCGACTCACGTTGGCCTTCTTCCTGACTGCTGGGTCTTTCATCATGGGAAAGACTGACCCAAAACAGCCCAAGATAGCCTTTGATCTCCGGAGGTCTTCCCGCCAGGACGGAGCTGGCTCTGTGGGTGCCGACTCTGCTGCCATGATGGATGCCCCCTCTAGTCGTGACCACGATTTGAAAGCCATAATGCTCGATGTCAAGTCGACCGTGACCGGCATCGCGACCCAATTGGACCAACTCTCTGCCCGTCTGGACTCGGTTAAGGCTCGCGTTGACTCCCACGACAATCGTCTGCTTCATGTCGAGACCAGGGTGTCGGACGCCGAGGATGCTGCCACCCAGGACCGTCAGAGACTACTTCAGATGGATAAAATTCTGGCGGCATCCGCGAGAAGAACGAGGACCTGGAGGCCCGCTCCCGCCGGAGCAACCTCCGTATTACCGGCCTTCCGGAATCCACCAACATTACACGGATGGAGGACTTTGTGGAACAGCTGATAAGGGAACTCTTTGGCGATGCCCTCTCCCCAGTGTTCATCGTGGAGTGCGCGCATCGCTCACTTGGCCCGCGTCCCAGTCCAGGGCTGCCTCCGCATCCCATCATTGCAAAAATTCTGAATTTTCGTGATCGGGACGCCATCCTTCGAGCGGCACGAGATAAGGGCACCATCAACCATCAGGGTAACACTCTTTCCTTTTACCCGGATTATACCCTTACTGTACAGGCGGCGCGGCGGGAGTTCCTTCCGGCCAAGCGCATTCTCCAAAAACACGAGGTTTCGTACTCCTTGGCCTACCCCGCGAAACTGAGGGTCCGTCAGGGGGCAAAAACACTTGTTTTCCCGGATCCAAGAGAGGCCCTTGCATTCGCCAAGAAGCTTGACAGAGCGACCTGCTCCTCTCCTTCCAAATCTCAGACTGACGGTGCTGATCGCCTAATTGACAATGACTGAAGTGTGAACATTGGTTTTCATCTATTCCTGTTGTGTATGATGCCTGACACCACCTAAGCTTGGCCACCCTGCTTCACTGCAGGGGTGTATGCCTGGCCTCGCCATGCCCCCACGGGATGATTCCCTATTCTAAAGTTGGTATTTCCCCTCCCAGTTGTGGGTTCCCGGGGTGGGGTGGGTGGATTTCTCAGCCTAATTGGGGGGTTGGACTGGGTGTGGGGTTGGGGGTAATTGGTCGCTCGGGGGATGGGTTGGGGTGGGGGGATGGGTCTGCATTGGGTTTTTTTGTTTTTCAATCTGGGATGTGGCTTCATTCTGCCACCGTTGTTTTGTTATGCATTGTTTTCATTAGCCTAGATATTGACACTGCACTGTGCTTACTGCTTCTCCTTGCTGCGAGCCAAATGTCATTTCACTCTTGTGTACACACTACTCCTCTGGTTCATTCCCCCATCAGCTTGCTGTTCGTATTTGGCTTGAGTGTACGGGGCGCTGTCTCTGCGCACTGTTGCGCTCGGCTCTATGGCCCCCTCCCCGCCAGATTTAGGTCGAAGTGCTCTTCTCATTTTGCCTTGTCCACCGTTGTATCTGATGCACAGATTGTTCCCGCCCGTGGCGCTTTCCACTTGCATTGCGCAATGTCACCCTTAGGTCCATTCCCCCATGTCTGACATAGTTTGCTGGACCTGGAATGTCCGCGGCCTGAATGACCACCGCAAGGCCCGACTGATACACTCACACGTACAGCGACATAGGGTGGACATTTGTCTCCTACAGGAGATGCACCTGATGCCCGGGTCCCTCTCCAGACTCCAGGCGCGCTATTGGGGGGAATCCCACTCCTCTACCTACTCTTCATACGCCAGGAGGTCTCTATTCTTATACGTAGGGTCTTCCCTGGCACACTGATCGGGTGCTTGCTGATCCAGAAGGCAGGTATGTTATCCTTCATGGTTCACTGTTGGCCCAGCCCGTGACGATCGCCGCGGTCTAAGGTCCCAACTCTGACGATCCGGATTTTTTTAACCATATCTGGCACCTCATCTCTGCTTGTGGCCCTGCTGCTGTCGTATGGGGGGGATTTTAATGTTACTCTTTCGGCGGCCCTCGATCGGTCTGGTTCCTACACGTCCCACCCGCGTGCCACAGCGGCCCTCAAATCGATCTTAACTGATAATTCCCTTTGTGATGCCTGGCGTCACCTCCGGCCGGACGTCCGTGAGGGAACGTATGTCACCGGCGTGAGGGGCTGCTGGTCGCGCATAGATTTCTGGTTGACCTCCTCGGACGTTCTGACCTGGCTAACCGACGCTGCACACTTGGCGCGCACCTTCTCTGACCATGCGCCGGGCCAGCTTTGCCTCTGTCCCCCCCACTCCTCGCAACGTGCATTCACCTGGCGTCTCCCCCCAAACGCTCTCCGGGACACTGTCTTCTGTGCTGATATTCAAATTGCAATTACTAATTACTTTGACTTAAACGCTGGTTCCGTTGATTCGGCTTCGGTACTTTGGGAGGGATTTAAGGCTGTCATCCGGGGCGAATGCATTTCCAAACAGGCCGGTGTGCTTCGCTCCGTCCGCAATGTCCTGGCTAAGCTTGAGGCCGACATTAAAGATCTAGATGCCGCCCAGGCGAGCAACCCTTGCCCTGAGACGCTGGCGTCGATTCGTCGCAAACACACTGAATTCTCTGAGGAGGCCGCCCGTGAACTTTCCTTCTTGGGCCGGGAGGGCCGGGCGCATCGCTTTGGCGAAGGCGACCGACCGGGACGTACCCTTGCCAATCTCCTCCGCCCGCCACGCACTGCTTCCTATATTACGGCCCTCTGCGATGGGGGCTCAGCTAGAACCACCTCCCCGGAGGAAATTAAGTCCCGCTTCCTCGATTTTTACTCACAGTTATACTCCGCCGGCTCCCCTCCGTCCGATGAGACCTTTCAACAATATTTCGAGTCCATTGGGCTGGTCTGGCTCGAGGACCATCACCGGGAATTTTTAGATGAACCATTTTCCAGGGAGGAAATACTTGCAGCCATCAGTGGACTTCCCGGGGACAAGGCCCCGGGCCTGGATGGCCTACCGGCCTCATTCTACAAAATGTATGCTGATCTCCTGGTGCCACACTTGGCGGCTATGTATGACGAATCCTTTGATTCTGGCCTCTTTCCGCAGTCGCTCCATGAAGCCGTGATCACTCTGCTTCTCAAACCCGACAAGCCTGCAGACCGTCGCGATTCCTACCGCCCTCTTTCCCTAATAAACATAGACAACAAAATTTTCGCCAGACTGATTGCCTCCCGCCTTCTGTTACTAATGCCCCTCATTGCTCTCCCGGACCAATCCGGCTTCATTCCTGGTAGGGCTACCTCGCACAACCTCCGTACTATTTTCTCCGTGTTACATTAAATTAATCCTAGTCTTCCCGCGGTGGCTGCCCTGCTGGACGCTACTAAGGCGTTCGACACGCTCGAGTGGCCCTTTTTATTCTACCTTTTACCCCGCATGGGCTTCAGCGAACTGTTTATTCGCAAGATCAGGTTACTATACACCAACCCCTCGGCACGTCTTCGCATCAGCGGCCAGATCTCTGACCCCATTAGCATTGCTCGTGGCACCCGGCAGGGGTGCCCTTTATCACCCATGCTGTTTGCTATTGCAATGGAGCCCTTGGCTGCCAGGCTGCGGCAGCACCACACTCACAGGGGTATTGGTTTTTCGGCCCGCTCCCTTCTCGTCTCCATGTACACTGACGACGTGACCTTATTCGTCCGTCACCCTCAGGAAAATCTCAGCCCCCTGGTCCGGGAAATCATTCGATTCGGCGGGCTCTCTGGCATTCAAGTAAACTGGAGTAAGTCGGTGTTGTTCCCTCTGACCGATGCCACCACGTCGTTCACTCCTGACTTCCCGTTTGTGTGGGCCTCGGGCCCCACGCGCTATCTAGGCATTTGGTTGAGCAGGGACTTGGATGAACTTTGGAGGTCCAACTTCGGCCGTGCAGTCGAATGGCTGGAATCCAGGATCCCGTCCTGGAGCCGGCTTCCGTTGTCTCTGGCTGGCCGGATTGCAGTTGCGAAGATGGTGGTCTTGCCAAAATTTCTCTACCTGTTCTTAAACGTTCCTATCCCAATCACTGCTCACTTTTTTCGCAAATTGCGCTCCTTAATCATTTCGCTCGTCTGGGCGGGGAAACAGCCACGAGTCACGTACGACATCCTCACCCTCCCTATGTCTGTCGGAGGCATGGGCGCTCCTGACTTTAAGATCTACGCTTTGTGTGCCCAGGCCAGTTTCTTACACTTCTGGATTCATCCTACCCCCTATCAACCTCATGTTGCAGTTGAGACGGATATAGCATCTCCCTGGCCACTGTCCACGGCTCTGTTCGCGCCGGCGGTGCGTCCGCGAGCGCAGGTTGACACAGTCAAGATGTTGCGCTGGGCTTGGTCCGGCCTTCGCCGGCTCTCTAGTCTTCCCTCACTTTCTGCAAATGCTGTGCCAATAGTGAACCACCCTGAATTTCCCCTCTCCAGCCCTCTGGCATGTCTAGGCATGCGACGCGCTTGGGATTGCGGACAGTTGCGGACCTCTACCCAGGTAATACTTTTACTCCCTACCCGATTCCTCGAGCCCGCTGGACACGCTTCTATTCTACCAGCTGCGAGCTGTCTGCCGGAAGTTGCACTCTACATTTCCTCAGCCCCCACCCACTATGCCGGCCCTGGACTTCATGTACACTTCCCCGTCCCCACGCAAAATAGTCACCAAACTCTACGCTCTAACGCTAACGTCCACCTCTATCTCTGCTGACCGGGCGCGGGTGGCGTGGGGCGCTGATCTGGGTATAGACATTGCGCAGGCTGACTGGTTATACTGCTGTAATCAGACGAAGAAGCTGTCACCAAATTATCGGCTCCGTCTGATACATTTTAAATTTTTGCACAGGCTGTACCGCACCCCCGCCCAGCTCCACAAACTCAGACTAATACCAAGTGATGCTTGCATGCGCTGCGCTGCCCCCGCCGCGGACTTCGCACACTTAGCGTGGCTATGCCCCAAGGTATCTGAATTCTGGCAGACGGTGTGCTCCACGATTTCTGACATCGCCGGCGCCACGGTGCAGCCCGACCCCCCCTTGTGCCTTCTTGGTTTTGTGAAATTCTGCCCAGACGCTTCTCGACGCCTGATTGCAATGCTGCTGATACTCACCAGGCGTAGGGTGGCCATGTGCTGGGGCCGCAGACCTGCTCCTCGAGTCGCGAGCTGGCTGGAGGACGCCTCTCGGTGCTAGACTCTGTTGTCTGAGTTTTGGGACTTGCTACCTGCCAGGTCCCGTCCGGTTGACATCTGGGGCCCTTTGGTAACTTACCTCCTCTCCCGCACCCATTCCGGTGGCGCTGCCTCTCCCGCGCTCCCCGCCGGCCCTGGGCCCGCGGCGGCCGCCGGCGCTGGTCGGTGACTGCTTCACTCTCCCATACTGATTCCCCCGCCCTGTGGCACTCATTGCTGTTGTCCTGGTAGAGTATGTGACCCCCATGATGGGGAGGGATCCCTGTGAAATGATATAGTAATTCTGCCTTAATGTATTTACGCTTTTTGCCCGGTGTAGTCGATTCATTTCCGAACGCTTGACTGGGTTTGCATTGTGTCAATTTGAGCTGCTGCGCAGTACAGTGTAATGTGTCTGACTTTAATTTCTTCAATAAAGGTTTTGGGGGAAAAAAATTAAAAAGTATTAGGCAAGCAGCTTCCTGTGCACTTATTTCTGTACAATTTAGGAATTTGTTACCTATATGTTTAAGTTGTTCTTTTATATTAATATTATAATATACTTCTTTTGCAGCTTGTGCAATCATTTTGCTCATCCCTCTTTGTGATTTACTTATATATGAAATTATACAGACAGCATAAGCATCTAATATAAATTGTATATCTATGTTTGCTCTCCAAGATTGTAAAAGAATTGGATTATAGTTATTAATAAAGCATTCTGCTGGTGTTCTTTTAAAAAAAATAGTATTTTTTTCAATCATTGATCTTATACATATAATATATTCTTCTTTATTTATATGCATACTAGCTAAAAAGTTAGTGAAATTTAATGTATTAAAATCTGGTGTATTCATAGTTGCATGAATATTTTCTATTTGTTGCTGCAATTTTTTGTTAACTTTTAAAGGTTCTAAAATTACAGTTTGTGGCATTGGGTATTTTGGATAGTGATATTTGCATGTTCTTTGGTTTTTTAGACGACAATTTTTAGTGTGTGCATGTCTTTGTAGTTGTATCAAAGGTTGTAGTTGTTCTTCTGATTTATTACATGTGATGTATTTATTAATAAATTCAGTTACTTGTTTAATGTTTGATATTCCATATTGGGGAGCATTTTCAATCCATAATAAAGCATGTATGTGTGGGGAACCTCTTTGTTGAAATTCTACTCTATAACAATAGTCAATTAATTTTCCAATTGGGTTACTTTCATGCATTATAATACAATTAAATAATTTTCTAACTTGAAAGTCGAAATGTCTAGCACATGTAATTGGGTCTTGTATTAATTTACACTTTGATTCCCAAGGCATATTTTCAAATTCTTCTTTTGTGCATTATTTAGTTTTTGGATTCTTAATAATATATTTATTAAATGGTGCCATTTTGTTTCAGCAGCAGATAGTATTACAAAAAATGTTGGAATTCCAAGTTGTCTTATCATAGCAAAAGATCTTTTTGCAATGTTCCCAATATGGGGGAGAACTGCGAATAGTTTTTAGTATTTTGTATCCTTCATTATATTGGAAGATGGTTTCTAAATTGCATTTTATATCTTTTGCAGTAATACATTTGCCATTGGTATAATATTTTCTTAAGGATATGTTAATTTTACCTTGAATTTGTTTTATATGTAAGTTTTTCAACTTAAAAAAAATATGAGTAATTGATTTTGCTACTCTTCTGTCACAGCTTCTTAATTCCCATTGGAATATTGTACTGTAATGTACATTTAAATGTCTATCTTTATTACTAGGTCTTCGTTCTCCACCAAATATTGTTGGAAATGCTAAAAATTCAGAATCTTTGTCCTTATATAACCCTCTAGGTGAGTTATGTTCAGCTGGTGCTAAATTTAATATATTAATTGTTTCAGTAGTAATAGTTTCATTAGTTAACATACTATCTAAATTGTCTGTCTCTATGTTGTCTGTGGTATCTGATGAATTATTTGTTCCTGATGTTTCACTTTCATAGTTAATTTCTTGTGGTGTATATTTCTAATCAGGATTAACAGTTATTCCATATTCTTTAAACATGCTACTATTTATTGCTAACCATGATGCTGCTATTTTGACTTTATTTGGTCTTACATTTTCAAAATGTGTATATGATTTATAAGCTAATTTGCGTTTTAATTTAATAGGAATTGTCATGTTATCATTAATTTGCCTTGGTATTATTGTAACTGTTGTCATTACATCTGCAGGCACATTAACAACAGCACATGGTAATGACTTTTGAAAGCCACGTGGTAAGGTTTTAATTTGTAGGAAGGGAATTCTTGGAGAAACTAATCTTTATTCTAAATTATGCAAATGTAATTCACTTGGAAGATGTGGAAACTTCATTCCATTAATAAATGAACATGGTGGTATTTTATCATTGGAAATATGTTGATAGCAAGTGTGGCATATATAATTAGTTATATTATGGCTTATGTTACATTGAATAAATCTTGTTTTTGTGCTAATATTGTTTTTTTTTTTAATGATTGTATATGCCATAATTGATTACAAATGGTATAAATGTGCTCTGGCCCATAAAGTATTACTTTTTGAAAGTTGTAAATTATAGTATTAGTTATTTGTATGTTTGTTTGTATGTTTGAATTAATAGTTTTTGTATAGTGTTTGTTTTGTTGTATACAAATTCTTTTGGTGTTAGTTTGTTGTTCTGATATTAAAATATTACATTTCCTTTTATGGTGTGTATTTGATAATGTGTTACTTTTTAAGTTACTGATATTAATAGATTGATTTGTTTGTGAATTACTTATTGGTGTTACTGGGCAAGTTAAATTTTGTATATTATTTCCAACAATATGTTCACTTATTGGGTATTTTGTTTGTTTGTTAGATATACTTGTATCACTAACTGTTTTTGTACATGCTTCTGTTTTATGTATATATAGTGTTGTAATTAAATGGGTACTTTGTTTTTTGTTTGTTTTTTAGTATTGCAGCATTTAGTGATTTTTTTTGTATTATATTTATATCTATAGGAGTTAGTTCAAACGCCACATGATTTTCATTATGAAGTTTTATATTGTTTGCAAGTTGTAAAATATATTGTATTAGCCCTTCAAATGTTGGAATTTGCAAAGCAATACATGTGCCATTAGGGTGAGGCATTCCTTTATTATCTCTGCTATGAGAATCAAATACAAAGTATGTCAGTGTGTTTGTGAATATTGCTATTACATATGCATTCATGCAAAGTAGTATACCTGAATGTAAATGTATTGTGTAATTTAATGCAGTTTTAATATCTGGATATAAAGGATCAATACTACTTAGTAAGTTTCCAAAACAAGGATTTATTAGTTTAAGTAAATATATGTTGTTATTGTGTTGTATATAATTAGGTAATTCATCTGGATGCATAAGTGTTTGGTTATTTATAGAATTAATTTCTATATATAAAGCATCACCTAAATCCATAATATAATGTAAATCATGTGAATTCCATGTATTAGCAGGTTTATAGTAGTTATGTAAAATTGCAAAAGTGCTATTTGGTAGGCATTGTTTGCCTTTTGAATTGCTATTAAATTTATCATGTCCTTGATGATAATTAGCTTGTAGGACTGTAGTCATATTATTTGATATGTATGTTTAATAAAGTGATATTTAGTGTTTTGTATGTAGTTTATATAAGGTAAATGTAATGGTGCAAAGTATTTTGTATGAAGATTTTGTATTTAAAAGTTATCTTACCTTTTTAAAGATTGTAGTTGTTTGGAGCAAGGCAATCTGTACGGGAATGAAAGTAAAAAGCATTATTAAAGTTGTGTATTGTAGGCAAGTTAATAATTTATGTACAATTAGTATTTAATTATTTAAAAATAAAATTGTATTATTTATAAAAAATAATGTGTATTTTTTTAATTTATATATGTTGTGACAAAAAGTATTTTATAGTATTGTAATTTTTTCAATCCATTTAATATATATTAAATTACTTTTTTCAGTTATTTTAAACTTTGTCAATAAGCCTTTTTTTATAGATTTTTAAGAATAGATAGTACTGCTTATAAACATTATTTTGTTTGATTTATTTAAAGAATTCTAAAAAGTAGACAGTAGTACTTAGAAGCGAAGTAATGCATGTTGTCAATTTGTGAAAACTATGATTTTTTTTAAACTGCAGTATTTTAAGAAACAAAGATGAATAACATTTACTTTTCTAATAAAAGGGTTAGTTTATATAAGTGCTAAATTAGTAGTATGTAGGCATACATTTTTTTATGTCAAAAAAGCAAACAAGCAGCAACTGTTACATTTAAATTTTTAGCCTTTTGCATTTATATAAGTTCCCAATAAAGCCTATACCCAGTGCTTAATTTGTAAAACATGAAGACTGAGAGCTAAAAGCAAAGCAGCAATTGTCATGGTTCATTTTCTAGTACTTTGCAGTATCCTTTTTTTTCTTTCTTTTTTTTTTTAAGTCCTCATACCACCATTATATGCAAATTGCAGCCTGCCGTTCTGTACCTCCCCAGGCTTTTTGCGATATCTCAATAGCCCTGCGCACGAGCCCATCCAGTGCCCTGGTTGCACGTTCCACGCAGGTGTAATCATAGGACTGATAGAGTTAAGTTTTTAAATTCTTATAGTGCCATTCCAGTTCTGAAAAGCCTCCCAAATCTTAGAATGCGCATTGGTCTCTAAACCAGTATCCTTTTTACAAGTATTTTTTACCGCCTGTAACCAGTCTATCCCAAGGGGTGAGGCAGCTTCTATCCATTTTTTACAAATTTCTTGCCTGGCAAGAAGAACCAGATAGAAGAGCAGGGCCTGCTTATCCCTAGTAAGGGGCGAACTCGGCTTGTCTTCTACTCCCAACATTATTAATAATAAGCTTATTTTAATGTTGACACACAGGATTTCATTTATAGCCTTTTCCACTGTGGACCAGTAATCCTCTAACAGAGGGCATTCAAAAAACATATGTCTGTTGTCAGCACTCAGCGCACCACATCTATGACATCTTGGGGGAACAGCTGTTACAAACTTTGCTAATTTATGTGGTGTCCAATAGAGCCTGTTAACCGTAAAAAAGTGATTCCTTTTTAAGTTCGATGGTTTAACTGCTTTATAAAGCAACTTGAAAGAGAGTTGCCACAGTTTCTGTGGCTCCGACATCTGCATTGCTCCATCCCAGATCTCATAGGGTGCTTTGATTTTTTCTCCTCGAAAGACACCAATGTTTGATACCAAACACTTACTTCCTTCTTCATTGGAGTTTCATTCTGTAGTTTTTTCAAACTCCCAAAAACCTTCGGTCTTGTTCCTATTCACCTCCGCCCAGGACAGTAGTTGTAGATACTTAAACCTTGAGAGGGATCCCCCTGTCTTTGCCCACAATATTTCCCATGGCACCACCTCTTTCATCACCATAAGATCCCCCCCAAGACTCTATTCCTGCCCTCCTAAGTGGAATGCTTAATTGATCTTGCAAACATTCCGGCGTGCCTGGTGAATCCCATATTGGCGCCCCCACTGAGTAGTATCCAATTCCCAGTGTATTCCTAATTCTGACCCACAGAATTAGCGCTGCCTTTAACGTCTTTAATTTTACTTTTTTTTTTAAATTTCTTTGCCCCAAATTTAAACAAGAACCCTTTTGCGCCCCACTCTTTAACCATCTCCTCTAACAACCCTCCCCACACCCTGTACCCCAGTGTACATAATAGCACTCTACAGCTCTTAAACTGGAATGCCATGCAATATAACCTTAGATCTGGTAATGCAAGCCCTCCATCAGCCAATTTGCGCCGCAGTTTCTTCCAGGACATACGTGCTCCCCTATCTGCCCACACAAAACTGCCCAAATTGCCCTGTATTTTATCTATTAGGCTGCTCGGAAAGGTAAGAGGTATACAGTTAAAAAGAAATGTAAGCTTCGGCAATAACACCATTTTTATAAGATTAACCCTTCCATATAACGGTAATGGGAGATTCTTCCACCTGGTTAGTACTTTCTCAATATCCTTAGCAACCCTCTCTAGATTATATTGCGGTATATCCTGCAATGTATTGAGAATACTAATTCCCAAATACCTAATCTCTCTCTGAACACCTCCCTCCAATCTGGAATATTCCAGCACATAATCCCGTTTTTTTCCTTATTTACTAGGTATCCTGAATAGGCCCCGTATTCTTCTGCTAATCGTTCTACTCTTGGTATTGTGATAGCTGGATCTGCTGTATAAACAATTAGGTCATCCGCATACAAAGCAATTGTCTTTCCGAAAGCTCCCACACGGAAAGCCTTAACCTGGTCATCTTGACGGAGCGCCTGGGCGAATGGCTCAATGTATATATTAAACAACAAGGGAGAGATGGGGCAACCCTGTCTCGTCCCTCTAAAGATCATAAAACTCTTAGTAAGAACTCCATTAAGGAAGATCCTTGCCGTGGATTGATGATATAGGGCTTTTAGTGTAGTTAAAAAAAAGGGCCAAAACCCCATAGTCTCCAGAACTACCCATAGATACTCCCAGCAGACTCGGTCAAACGCCTTGGCGGCGTCCAATGTGACCACCGCCAAAGGAGCCGACCTCGCTGTAGCTATATCAATACACCCTATTAATTGCTGGGTCAATTCATGCATTTTTTCTCCCAGAGATAAACCCCTTTTGGTCTTCATGTATCAGCTGAGGTACAACTCTAGACAGCCTCCCTTCTAAAATGCTGACAAAGATCTTATAATCTGCATTTAGCAGGGATATCGGCCGATACGATTCCGCCTTTACCGGATCCTTAGAAGGTTTTAAAATCAGAACTATAGAGGCCTCCCTCCAGGATTCTGGGACCTGCGCCTCCCCCCTATAGATCATATTAAACAGACTTTCCCAGACAAGTAATATTTCATCTGTTACCAATTTATATACTTCTGATGGGACAGCGTCGAGCCCTGCCGCCTTCCCATTTTCAGATCTTTTAATTGCTCCCCTGATCTCTTCTTGCGTAATTGGGGCTTCCATCACTTCCTTCCCTTCCTCATTCAATACTGGTAGGCCAAGCAAGCTAAGCCAGCTTCTTAACTTTGAAGAATCAGGTATGGTATTTTCCTTATAAAGCTGCGAAAACAGTGCTACTATATGTTCCTGCATAGTTTCCCAGCTGTCCAGCTTCACCCCTGAGTCACTTCTTAACTCCTTTATATCATTTCTTGATCTTTCAACCCTGGCTTTCCAAGCGAGCAAAGTCCTGCTTTCTCGCCATACTCAAATTCCTTCATATTCGCTGCTTGCCATCTTGCCCTACACTTTCGTTCCAGCCTGATTTTAAATTCTAGTTGGACCTCTTCTAGCCTCCTTTCGGTCTTCTCCCTTTCCTCTCCCGCACTTATAGTGTGCAAAACCCCCTCTAGAATCCCAACCTCCTTTTTCGAATTCGCTCGTTCTACCCGATCGTCTCGATTTTTTGCACAGGTGAGGCTTTTTAGGATCCCCCGCATATATGCCTTAAAGGCGTCCCATACAATTCCAGGGGAGGCAGTATCTTTGTTGTTGGCAAAATACTCTGTTACTGCTTTCTTCAGAGCTGTCTCCACCCCCACTTCTAGAATCAGGGCACGCTTTAGCGTCCATCTCTTAGGTGGCTGCGGTCCTAATGCTTGTAGGGTTACTATTACGGGTGAATGATCCGAAATGTGGGCTGGGAGGCGTTCAATCTTTTTAATATTTGTTGCGAGACATCTATCAACTAAAAAATAATCTAATCTAGAAAAGTGATGGTGCTTTTTACTGTGATACGTGTTGTCTTGTGGTTTGTGGCCTCCTGGCCTGCCTGGATACGTTGGCATAGGCCTGGCTGCCATGATGACTTTTGCGCACGTTACTCTTAGCCGTTGTTCTGTCGCCCTCTGCTCCTGCCAAGTTATTTTACAACTGTCTGCAGTTGCTGTTTCTCACCTTTTCTCCTGTTCCCTTTGGGCTCAGTCTGAACAACAGTTACAAGGTCGAAAAACAACGTCCCTGGTTCTTGCTGATATGGCCAGTCCCTCGCACCTAGACATAACACTATGCACAGCTGCCATGGGGAAATTGGTGGGCTTTTAGTATGGCGTTTTTCCCTCTTGAGAGGGACTTGGAGAAAAACCTTTCCAGGGAGAAGAGCTGTGATAATCTGCTGATGTAGTCTTTGCAACTAGAGACTGAGGTATGGGGGTTCGCTTGTCAAAGCCCAGAGGTCTTCTATTTTTATAATACACTAGTTACTAGAACGGGGAGGGTGGTAAGGTCATTTAGCCCTATAGCCACTGCTTTATGAAATGCTTTCCCCGTTAGTATTCTATGGAGTTGTAACTATGCTGATTATATTATTCTTATGCATTATGCTGATAGTACTGACACGTGTACTGTATCTTAAAGCACGTATGTTGAAATAAACATTTTAACTTATATTGTGTCTCTTCTTACGCCCGTTGTGGAGAAGCATGAGTGAGTGACGAAAGGGTGTTCTTGCTACTGCGAGTCCTGAGAGAGAGAGATACCGTGTTCTGGGTTGTCTAATCATTGGTACATTGTTGCTAATGGGACGCTAAGGCTAGTTGGGTTGGGGTTTTAGGTGCTACGGCTTATGGTAGGCTCACCACTATATTCCGAGGTCCTATTATCCTGTGCATAGCTCTGTGTGTGCAGAATCCCTATGACAGTGTACCCCCTCATCCTCCCTTTCAGATGTCTCCAAACATCCAATAGATCAAGATCCTGTATCATACTTTTCAGGGCATTCCTCATTCTAGGGACATATACACTCTCCCTTCTTGTTGAGCGGTCCAATACAGGATCCATCAGTACATTAAAGTCCCCACCCACTATTGCAGTGGATTGTCCTCATTGGGCCCGTAAATCCCCACACATAAGAAATCCCTATAGGAAGGGTTGTGAGCAGGTGTTCCTCCTTTCCAGTGTAATGTGTATATCAAAGAGGATAATTCCTTACTTAAAGTCAACACAAAAATCCAGGAGTAAAAAAGATTCTTTTTATTCACCACATTGTTATGTCCGTTTCACTCATTTATGATTTTTCATAAGATGCAGTGTGAGAGAGAATGAACGACATTTCTCCTATTATCAAGCTGCAGGCGAACATGCAGAGCGATTAGAAAAGTAGCGCTAACCGCGGTTAGCGCTACTTTTCTAACGCCTGCTCTCAGTATGACTTAGCCATGATATCCAATGGAAGGTGGATATCATGGCTGAGTCTGTCCTGCCCTATCAGCAAGCTATCGCCAAAAGTTGTGTGATTATCGCTGGATTTCCAGCGATAATCGCACATTTGGCAGTTAGCGCTTGCAATTTTATCACTGTTGAGATGAGCGTTGCTGATAGCACGCTATCTCAGTGATAAAATTCAGCGTTAGTCAGGCGATAATTATCCTCACGCTAAGCTGTTCATTCTCTCTCACACTGCATCTTATGAAAAATCATAAATAGGTGAAACGGACATAACAATGTGGTGAATAAAAATAATCTTTTTTACTCAAACCATCCTGGATTTTTGTGTTGACTTTAAGTAAGGAATTATCCTCTTTGATATACACATTACACTGGAAAGGAGGAACACCTGCTCACAACCCTTCCTACAACTATTCATTCAAGGCTGTAAAGGTCCAGAGCCTTGAGCAAAGTTCCTCATCTTATGCTAGGGATTCCTATCCAGTATCAGGTTCTCTGGGCCGTTCATTTTTTCCCTTAACCATAAGAAATCCCTGTCCGCCCACTTTAAACGGGCTAAAGCCCATCTACCCGAGCTGTCCGTAATCGACTCCTTAAATTCTATCCCACATCCACTCCTAACTAAGATTGCAACTCCCTTACAGCATTGCGGTTGATCTGAAGCAATGAAATTTTGGACCCATCCACACCTGCCAAACAGCTCCTTACTTTCATTTGCTACTAGATGCGTTTCCTGTAGAATCATACTTTGTGCTTGTTTATTTTTTAAATATTCCATCACTTTCCTTTGTCTGGGTTTAGACCTAAGACTATTCACATTCCATGTAAGAATGTCAATACTCGGAATGTTAACCATAATGCTTCCCAAGATGTTCTGTTCCTTGCTTCTTTACTACATTATTGGAATTCTCCTGCATAAAAGGTTCTGAGGACTTTTTTTGGTTTTTTCCCCCACTGCTCCCCACCCGTGCTCCCCCACCACCTTCCCGCCCCACCCTCCTACACCCACCCTGGGGAACCCTCCCTATCTTTTTAGGCATAACAATGCCTATGGGCATACCATTGGGGGGAATTCCGCTGATACATTCAAACTTTCAAACTCTAGAGAGCGATCTATCCTATAACCCTATCGGTTATTTAGCAGTATCTCCCTTTCTGATCCTGTCAATTAATGATTCCACATCCTCAACTGCCCGACAGTTATACATTTGATTATTCCACATGATACGGAGCATTGCGGGGAATTTTAGCTGAACTTTTGCTCCCATCTTCCGGAGCTCCTCCATCTTGCAGCCTAACTCCCACTGCCTCTGTTCCGTAGCCTTACACACGTCGGATCTAACAAGGAGAGAATATCCATTTACCGAATAGGGACCATTTTTTAGCGCTCTACTAAGTATCTCTTCCTTGATGGTGTAGGAGAGGAAGTTTACCAAGATCTTCCTAGGTTTAGTTCTTTGCAAATTACGCCGGAACGGCTCTCTATGCGCCCTCTGAATTTCATGCTCGAGATTTATCTCCTCCTTATCTTTCAGGATCGTTTTCCGTAAGAGCGAAATTATGAAAGCCTTCACATCCGACCCTTCCTCGGTTTCAGGAATATTCAGAAACCTTAGGTTGTTTCTGCGAGAATGGTTCTCCACTCTGTCCAAATCTTCTCTTAGGGCTTGATTTTGCCTTCCAAGTTTGGAAATCTCAGATACATTTTTCTCGACATCCTGTTTCACTGTGCCTACTTCTTCCTCCAACTTCTTAGTACGCAAGGTGACTTCATCCAGCTTCTGCGTTAACTCAGAACATGAAGCTTGTATGCCCAATTGATTTGCCTCTGATACCTCAAAGCGCTTTTTTATATCACTCTTCAGATCCAATAGTATGCTGGCCAGCGAGATTTCTGCATCTTTGCTCGCTTCGAGTGTCGCTTCGAGCGTTCCCATATCCGAGTTACTCTGTCTGTCCGCATTTGCTTCTGGGAGCAGAACTTCCTGATCTTCAGGTGATGCCAGGACTGCAAACCTATTACTCAAGGGGACTGTTGTACTGTCACCCTGGGGTGCCCTAATCTCGTCCATCAAGCCACCGGTACTATTTGCACTCTTGTCCGCATTGATGGTAGTATCTGATACATTAGCCCTTCTCCCAGGCTTCTCCAAGGTACGCTCTTCTGAGCTGGGGCTTGAACTCCCTGCGCCGTTTTTCTGCATACTTGGAAGCACCCGGAAAAAGGATTTAAGTGAGGGGGTAATTTTAACTCTAGAGGATAAAGCGCCAGATTTTTTTGTGCCTTTCCCCTCGTTAGTTTTCCCAACTAAAGACTTCCCTGACCCCCTACCATGGGAACTTCCTCCTTGTCGCCCCCTCTTTGCCTTTATGATAGTTTTAACTCCTTGCGGCAATTCTGGCAATGCGTCCGGTGAAATAGGAAGGAGATTTGCCTTACCTCCTATGTTCCTGGTCCTCAACGTGTACCTGAAGGGAGCCTCACCTTCCTTGTTATTTCCTGTCTCCATATGCAGATGCCGCCCCCCACTCCTACTCAGCTCTCCACACTTCAATTGCTTCTGCTGTTTTGCCACTCTGCTCCGGCCCCTCTCCTCAGCTCCCACCTCCTCGACATACTGCAGGCAAGCTTGACTTGTTCTGACTCTGCCTCCGGCTCTAATCCCAGCCTGCCAGACTCTCTGAAGATTTCCTGCTGCCTCGCTCCAGCGTGTCCCTGGAGACCCACGCATCAACCTCCGGTCTTCTCCCAGCAGAAAAACGCCGCACTCCGGGACCATCCCGGGCGCTAGGAGCACCGTAAGTACAAGCTCCTTTTTCCACCTTTTTTTTCGCCTGCTTTGCACTCCGATTTCGGCTTTCACCCAGCCGCGGATCTACCGCTCTCCCAACATTACTTCCCCCGTAATGGCGCCCGCAGCCGCTAGCGTCTAGCTAGTAGCCGCCATGTTCCCCGCCCTACCTCCAGTAGTACTTTGCAGTATCCAAGTTCCAAATAAAAGACAAAACCCAGCGCTTTATTTGTCAAACATCAACTGCTGGGGCTAAAAGCAAAGCAG
Organism: Calotriton arnoldi; assembly: GCA_963921515.1. Classification (NCBI taxonomy): domain Eukaryota; kingdom Metazoa; phylum Chordata; class Amphibia; order Caudata; family Salamandridae; genus Calotriton; species Calotriton arnoldi. The sequence goes on along the minus strand of CAWUFW010012500.1, from coordinate 268,314 downwards.
CAACTGCACCGTTTAACTTTTTAGCACTGTGCAGCTATACAAGTCCCAATTAAAGGCCTAAGTGTAAGCGTTTCTTTGGGACTTATAGCTGTAGAGCGCTGGAGATTGACATGTGACATTTGCTGTTTGTTTCTTTTCTAAAATGCAAATTTGTTTATGCAATAGCAAATCATTTGCACACAATGCATTAAAAAGAAGGAATTTTTCGAGTGTAACAGCTTTTTTTTTTTAATGTGTTTTTGGGCATTTTAAAGTTTTGCTTTAAGTCCCAACACTTCATATTTTACAAATTAAGTACTGCTCTAAATACTCCTTCTTCTGAATAAATTGTCTGTAAACTATTTGTTATGAAATAAACAAACTTGACTGTCAGAAATTAAGCAGCAACTGGTACATTTAAATTTATAGCACTTTGCACTTATATATGTCCCAAATAAGACATATACCCAGTGCTTAATTTGTAGAACATAAAGAGCTGGGGCTAAAAGCAAAGCAATAACTGTCATGGTTCATTTTTTAGCACTTTGCAGTGACATAAGTTACAAGTAAAGGCTAAGTTCCAGTACTTAATTTGTTAAACATGAACTGATGGGTAACATAGCAGTTATTGCTTTGCTTTTAGATCCAATACTTTATATTTTACAAATTAAGTACTGCTGTAAATACTCCTTGAATAAATTATTTGTAAACTATTTGCAATTATATAAACAAACGTACCTGGTAAAAATCAAAGAAGCAGCAACTGCTACATTTAAATTTGTAGCACTTTGTACCCATATAAGTCCCAAATAAAGCCTATACCCAGTGTTTAATTTGTAAAATATGAAGGGGGGTGGCTAAAACCAAAGCATCAACTGTAATGGTTCATTTCCCAGCACTTTGCAGTTACATAAGTTGCAAATAAACGCCAAAACCCAGTGCTAAAATTGGTAAAACATGAACTGTCAGGGCTAATAGTAAAGCAGCAACTGCGACATTTAACTTTCAGGACTCTGCAAACATACTAATCCCAATTAAAGTCCTATGTCTTTATTTTCTTTTGACCTATGTGGCTGCAGTTTTGCTTTTAGCCCCAGTACTTCATGTACAAATTAAGCACTGGATGTAGGCTTTTATTAAAATTTTTAGCTGCAGAATGCTGGAAAGTACAAAGTGTCAGTTGCTGCTTTGCTTTTAGATTTGGTACTTCACATTTTACAAATAGGTACTGCTCTAAATACTTCTTTTTTGAATAAATTGTCTGCAAACTATTTGCAATTAAAATAACTAACTTGCCTGTCTAAAATCAAACAAGCAGCAACTGGTACATTTAAATTCATAGCATTTTGCACTTACATATGTCCCAAATATAATATATACCCAGTGCTTAATTTGTAAAACAAAGAGCTGGGGCTAAAAGCAAAGCAACAACTGTCATGGGTTCATTTTTCTGCACTTTGCAGTTACCTATGTTACAAATAAATGTAAGAATTAACAAGCGAGTCCCTACTAGATACTATGTACCAAAAAGAAGTTTCAAAAATGTATTATATATATATATATTATGCCGGTATTAAGGGAATAACAATAATTATCACAGGGAGTCAGAATCAACATAAAAAATACAATAATAAGTGTAAGAATAACTAAAATTCACATGGACATATGTCAAAATAGATATTTATTAACATAGTTATACATAGTATATTTACATAAAAAGTTTAAAAAACATTTCATTGTTATATACAATCAATCTAAAAACAAATAATATGAAAACAGAGTTGTCAAAAGTTCTACATTCAACACCCCTCGACATGTTTGATCTTGATATCTAAAAATGCACATTCAATTTTGCTCATATTGAAAGTGAATTTCAGATTATCATCTCCCAAATTGATCCACTGTATGAACTCTAACAGATTTTCTGATGTGCCTGTCCAAATAAAGAACACATCATCTATGTATCGGGACCAGTTTGTAATATTTTCAAAAAAAGGTGCCAAATTATTAAAAATATGTTTCTCCTCAAACTGTGCTACATAAAGACAAGCCAGACTAGGAGCGCAGGTTGCTCCCATACTGGTGCCTTTGATCTGTTTGTAAAATTCTTTGCCAAATAAGAAGATATTATTTTTTAAAATAATCTCCACACATTCAACTATAAAAGTCGCATGGGGGATAGATCAGCATTATTAACATTAAGCAGGTCCTTAACCATCTGAATAGTATTATTTTGTGGAATATTAGTATACAATGCCTCAATGTCTAATGTCACAAGGCATTGTATCTCAGGGTTAAAATTTAAGTGTTCTATCTTCTGGATCATGTCAGTGGTGTCCTTAATATACGCTTTTTGTTTTATTACTAGTGGTTGTAAGAAGATATCTACATACTTACTCAGGGGCTCAGTTAGGGAATTTATACTCGAGACAATTGGTCTCATTGGTGGGTCCTCTATATTTTTATGTACCTTGGGGAGGCCATATAATGCTGGGATGGTCGGATTATTATTACTCAAGTACTTAAATTCATCACTGCAAATAATGCCGTCTTCTTTGGCAAAATTTAATAAATCAGTGATGTTTCTTGTTAGGGCATTCCACTCTTCTTTGCTTGATTTTTGGTAATGAAGGCTATTGTTCAAAAGTATATGTATTCTCTTATTATAATCGTCAGTTTGCATTACTACAATACTACCCCCTTTGTCCGCTGGTTTTATGGTCAGATCATGGCATTGTTCCAGTGTCTTAAGGGCCAACCTTTCACGGGCATTAAGATTATTATTCAACCAAATTTTCTTGTCCAATAGGTCACTAATACTCTTTTCCACAACTCGCTCAAATACTTCTATATCTTTGTTAACTAAATTTATTTGGGGTGTCCAAGTGGATTTAGGCTTAAGGCCCGACTTGTTGTCGGAGAGTAATTTCTCTTTTCCTTCAAAGAAGGCATTTAATCTAATTTTTCTAAAAAAACTTTGTAAATCTCTCTCAAGATTATACCTATCTACCGGGGAAGTGATAGCATAACCTAACCCTTTCTCTAACACATATAATTCTTCTTGTGTCAGAGTCCTGCGTGAGAGATTTATAATAGGAGCCTTATCCATTAGTCCCACTTCTTCTGGCTCCTGGTATTGGGCCGATTCTGAAACTGGTTTTGTGGGTGGAAATTGCCTCTCCCCTTCCCCGCCCTCTTATTTGTCCAAAGTTCTTGTGACGTTTTTCTAAAAAAGATAATGTCTCTCTGCTAGAGCTGGGGGTTGGTTCTTTTTCCTTATCATTACGGTAATCAATCTAAAAACAAATAATATGAAAACAGAACTTTTGACAACTCTGTTTTCATATTATTTGTTTTTAGATTGATTGTATATAACAATGAAATGTTTTTTAAACTTTTTATGTAAATATACTATGTATAACTATGTTAATAAATATCTATTTTGACATATGTCCATGTGAATTTTAGTTATTCTTACACTTATTATTGTATTTTTTATGTTGATTCTGACTCCCTGTGATAATTATTGTTATTCCCTTAATACCGGCATAATATATATATATATAATACATTTTTGAAACTTCTTTTTGGTACATAGTATCTAGTAGGGACTCGCTTGTTAATTCTGTCTGAACTTTCCCTGTCCCTGATTGGACTTGTAGGGTATCTCCCTTGTGTTTATTGACAAATAAATGTAAAACATCAACTGCCGGTGCTAAAAGCAAAGCAGCAATTGCAACATTTAACTTTCTAGCCCTCTACAGACATACAAGTCCCAATTAATGGCCTATGTGTAAGTTTTTATTTCGGACCTATTTAGCTGCAGTTTTGCTTTTAGCCCCAGCACTTCATGATTCACAAATTAAGCACTGGATGTAGGCCTTTATTTGAAACATGTTTAGCTGCAGAATGCTGGAAGTACAACATGGCAGTTGCTGCTTTGCTTTTAGATTTGGCAATTCATATTTTATGCTTTGCTTTTCGATTTGGCATTTTATATTTTACAAATTAAATACTGCTCTAAAAACTTCTTTTTTTGAATAAATTGTTTGCAAACTATTTGAAATTAAATAAACAAACTTGCCTGTCAAAAATCAAACAAGCAGCAACTGGTACATTTTAAATCCCAGCAGTTTGCACCCATATAAGTTTGAAATAAAACCTATACCTAGTACTTAATTTGTCAAACATGAAGAGAGGGGGGCTAAAAGCAAAGAAGCAAGTGTCATGGTTCATTATCCAGCAGTTTGCAGTTACATAAGCTACAAATAAAGGCCAAAACCCAGTGCTTAACTTGTAAAACATGAACTGCCAGGCCTAAAAGCAAAGCAGCAACTGCAACATTTAACTTTCTGGCACTCTGTAGACATACAAGTCTCAATTAAAGGCCTATGTGTAAGTTTTTATTTCGGACCTATGTGGCTGTAGTTTTGCTTTTAGCCCCAGCACTTCATGTTTTAGAAATTAAGCACTGGATATAGGCCTTTATGTGAAATTTGTTTAGGTGCAGAATGCTGGAAAGTACGACGTGGCAGTTGCTGCTTTGCTTTTAGATTTGGCAGTTCATATTTTACAAATTAAGTACTGTTTGAAATACTCCTTTTTTCAAATAAATTGTCTGTTAACTATTTGCAATTAAATAACCAAACTTGTCTGTCCAAAATCAAAGCAGCAGCAACTGGTACATTTAAGTTTCAAGCACTTTGCACCCATATAACTCCAAAATAAAGCCTATACCCAATGCTTAATTTGTTAAATATTCAGAGCTGAGGCTAAAAGCAAACCAGCAACTGTCATGGTTCAGTTTACAGCACTTTGCAGTTACATAAGTTACAAATAAAGGCCAAAACCCAGTGCTTAATTTATAAAATATGAACTGTCTGGGCTAAAAGCAAAGCAGCAATTGCAACATGTAACTTTCCAGCACTCTGCAGACATACAAGTTCCAATTAAAGGCCTATGTGTAAGTTATAATTTTGGACCTATTTGGCTGCAGTTTTGCTTTTAGCTGCAGCACGTTATGTCTCAGAAATTAAGCACTGGATGTAGGCCTTTATTTGAAACATTTTTAGCTGCAGAATGCTGGAAAGTACAACATGGCAGTTGCTGCTTTGCTTTTAGATTTGGCGATTCATATTTATTGCTTTGCTTTCAGATTTGTCATTTTATATTTCACAAATTAAGTACTGCTCTAAGAACATCTTTCTTTAAATAAAAGTGTTTGCAAACTATTTGAAATTAAATAAACAAACTAGCCTGTCAAAAATCAAACAAGCAGCAGCTGGTACATTTTAATTTCTAGCAGTTTGCACCTATATAAGTCCCAAATAAAGCCTATACCCAGTACTTAATTTGTAAAACATGAAGAAGGGGGGGGGCTAAAAGCAAAGAAGCAAGAGTCATGGTTCATTTTCCAGCAGTTAATATTAAGCAATTGCAGAAAGCAAAGCATATACATACACCTACTGAAATATTATGTTGTTTACATAAAGCAATCGCATTAGTTGAAAAACATATTATATCAAATAAAGCAAAGCATATACACACACATTGTGTATTATTACGCACCTTAAATTTAGGGATTGCTTTTGTTTCAAAACACCTTAGCCCAGACTCCCACATACAGCTAAATTACAAAGAGGGCTAATTCTTCCAGCAGTAGAAGAGTGGAGATGCAGGGCCTCTAAGGAAATGGAAAAAAACAACAAAGTCTTTTTAACATGTGCATGGTGTTTTGAATACCTGTGAAGTTGTTAGAGTCTTGTTTCTTTAAAAACAGACGTTAGGTTAGCCAGCATGCATCAGTTAAAAACTATATCTGTATGTGCCCAGGAAGCAGATAATCAGAAAGGACTGATCTCTTTAAATCCTATATGCATTGCATGCCTGCCTCATAAATTGCATTTTATGCTTTAATAACTATAGGCTCTTACATATTACGCACAAAAAGTACAGCATATATATTACTTATAAAAGAAATAATAAAAAAAACAAGCATTTGTAATGCAATCGGTCTCGCCTTTGGGACCTTTTATGAATTTAGCTATGCAGCACATTAGCCTGGGTGCTGAAACATCTACTGTTCTTTAACATGGAGGGAAAGTAAGCACCAAACTGCATGACACGCCAGGTATGGGAATACATGGAGAGAAATATTGCCTTTCAGCAGGAAATGGTATAGTCCAAAGCTCTGTTTTTAATATATAATCAGGGCCTTCAGTGGTCATATTACTGAAAATACAAGATTTGAAAAAAATATTGTCTACGGGTGCTCGTGGAAGACAATTTCTATGGACTGGAATCTAGAGAATGCTAAAGTGATTCTGGTATTTTACTGACCTCAGCTGGTCGTTTTCTATCAAGAAAGTTAAATAGAGGCAGTTGCCAGAATTTTTTTTAAAAAGAAAGTCTCTCAGCAGAAAGCAATTCTGGTATTTTACTGACCTCTGCTAGTCTTTTTCTATCAAGAAAGTTAAATAGAGGCAGTTGCCAGAAAAATTAAAAAAAGAAAGTCTCTCAGCAGAAAGCAATTCTGGTATTTTACTGACCTCTGCTGGTCGTTTTCTATCAAGACAGTTAAATAGAGGCAGTCGAACAGAAAAAAAAGTCCCTAAGCGGAAGCAGACAAGTCCTAGGGCTGATCTCCAGACCCCAGAATACACATATAAGTATATAATAAGTATTTACTAAAGTATATACAAGAGGTCTCGAATGCTCGACCTAAAAAATTTGATTTTAAAAACCAAAAAGTACATGTTGTGTATAACTGTAGCCATATTACATTATATATTATTTTATAAACATATAAAACAATGCCCCAAAAATTTTAATATACAAAGCACACATATATATATATATTGCATTATTACGCACCTTAGATTTAGGAATCGCTTTTGTTTCCACAATACTCCAAAACAAATTTGCACGTATAGCCAAATCAGAGGAAGTGCTAATTTTTGCAGTGATAGATGAAGTTGAGATGCAGGGCCTCTACGGTAATGGAAACAAACAACTATGCTTCAATACATACATCTTATTATATATTACGCATAAAAAATACAGTCACATTATTTATCAAACAAATAATACAAATACATTTTTTGAAAATACAATAGTATATGTTGTGTAACCTTAGGCATATAATATATTACATATTATTTTACAAACAGATAAAACAAAGCAAACAAAGTATATAGGTATACATCTTGCATTATTACGCACCTTATGTTTATAAACAACATAAACCAGACGGCCACGCACAGCTAAATCATAGAAATGGTAATTCTTTCAGTGATAAACGGAGTGGAGATGCAGGGCCTTTAACTAAAGGGAAAAAACAAAAAACCCTTTTCAACACGTGCATGGTCGTTTGAAAACCTGTAAAATAGTGGCATGCGACTCCATAAAAACGAACGCCAGTCCAGCCAGCATGCATTAACTGGAAAACTATCTGTGTGTGCTCAGGAAGCACACAATCGGGAGTGAGTGAAGCCTCTTTAATACTATGGTCACTGCACACCTGACTTAAACTGAATATATATAAATTAGTATATAAAAGAAAAGATCTTAAAAAACTAGCAGTAGAAGAGTGGAGATGCAGGGCCTCTAAGGAAATGGAAAAAAACAACAAAGTCTTTTTTAACATGTGCATGGTGTTTTGAATACCTGTGAAGTTGTTAGAGTCTTGTTTCTTTAAAAACAGACGTTAGGTTAGCCAGCATGCATCAGTTAAAAACTATATCTGTATGTGCCCAGGAAGCAGATAATCAGAAAGGACTGATCTCTTTAAATCCTATATGCATTGCATGCCTGCCTCATAAATTGCATTTTATGCTTTAATAACTATAGGCTCTTACATATTACGCACAAAAAGTACAGCATATATATTACTTATAAAAGAAATAATAAAAAAAACAAGCATTTGAAATGCAATCGGTCTCGCCTTTGGGACCTTTTATGTATTTAGCTATGCAGCACATTAGCCTGGGTGCTGAAACATTTACTGTTCTTTAACATGGAGGGAAAGTAAGCACCAAACTGCATGACACGCCAGGTATGGGAATACATGGAGAGAAATATTGCCTTTCAGCAGGAAATGGTATAGTCCAAAGCTCTGTTTTTAATATATAATCAGGGCCTTCAGTGGTCATATTACTGAAAATACAAGATTTGAAAAAAATATTGTCTACGGGTGCTCGTGGAAGACAATTTCTATGGACTGGAATCTAGAGAATGCTAAAGTGATTCTGGTATTTTACTGACCTTAGCTGGTCGTTTTCTATCAAGAAAGTTAAATAGAGGCAGTTGCCAGAATTTTTTTAAAAGAAAGTCTCTCAGCAGAAAGCAATTCTGGTATTTTACTGACCTCTGCTAGTCTTTTTCTATCAAGAAAGTTAAATAGAGGCAGTTGCCAGAAAAATTAAAAAAGAAGGTCTCTCAGCAGAAAGCAATTCTGGTATTTTACTGACCTCTGCTGGTCGTTTTCTATCAAGACAGTTAAATAGAGGCAGTCGAACAGAAAAAAAGTCCCTAAGCGGAAGCAGACAAGTCCTAGGGCTGATCTCCAGACCCCAGAATACACATATAAGTATATAATAAGTATTTACTAAAGTATATACAAGAGGTCTCGAATGCTCGACCTAAAAAATTTGATTTTAAAAACCAAAAAGTACATGTTGTGTATAACTGTAGCCATATTACATTATATATTATTTTATAAACATATAAAACAATGCCCCAAAAATTTTAATTTACAAAGCACACATATATATATATATTGCATTATTACGCACCTTAGATTTAGGAATCGCTTTTGTTTCCACAATACTCCAAAACAAAGTTGCACGTATAGCCAAATCAGAGGAAGTGCTAATTTTTGCAGTGATAGATGAAGTTGAGATGCAGGGCCTCTACGGTAATGGAAACAAACAACTATGCTTCAATACATACATCTTATTATATATTACGCATAAAAAATACAGTCACATTATTTATCAAACAAATAATACAAATACATTTTTTGAAAATACAATAGTATATGTTGTGTAACCTTAGGCATATAATATATTACATATTATTTTACAAACAGATAAAACAAAGCAAACAAAGTATATAGGTATACATCTTGCATTATTACGCACCTTATGTTTATAAACAACATAAACCAGACGGCCACGCACAGCTAAATCATAGAAATGGTAATTCTTTCAGTGATAAACGGAGTGGAGATGCAGGGCCTTTAACTAAAGGGAAAAAACAAAAAACCCTTTTCAACATGTGCATGGTCGTTTGAAAACCTGTAAAATAGTGGCATGCGACTCCATAAAAACGAACGCCAGTCCAGCCAGCATGCATTAACTGGAAAACTATCTGTGTGTGCTCAGGAAGCACACGATCGGGAGTGAGTGAAGCCTCTTTAATACTATGGTCACTGCACACCTGACTTAAACTGAATATATATAAATTAGTATATAAAAGAAAAGATCTTAAAAAACTAGCAGTCTTAAAAATATTGCATTAATGGACATTAAAATAAACAACAGTTTGCCTTAATTAATTAACGTGCATTATTATAACCTTATTTCTTGTACTACAAGTACTATTTACCAAAAAAGTAAACGCATTGCATTTAACACTTTTATAACTGTAGCCTATTACATATTACGCCCCTTAAATAAAGCACATACATTATTTGTAAAACTAGTAATTACGTTTTTATGATATAAAGAGATGAAATACCAGCTTCTACTGAACACCCTGTTTTTTGGATGATTTCCCCGTAACATAAAAACAAAAAAAGATGTTTTAATGTAAAACTTCTGCTTCTTATGTAAAATGCTTTAAAGCCACACAGCTACTTTGAAGCTATTTGTTTCTTTCTACCCGTGAAGCACACGAGCTGAAGAAGACCTGTGAAGAACTCGGGTGCAGCTTTGACACCAAGCCAAGCAGCAAGTTTGCAATTATGTGTTTCTTTGTATCCGGGAAGCATATAATAAGAAGGAGACCTGTGAACTCCTTCGGTGCAGCTCCAAGAAAACAGTCGCTAAGGCAGGTATCAACTCAGCCCCTAAAAAAAAACCATCTACATGTTTCTGTGTGCCTGGGAAGCACACGATCAGAAGGCGCTGAAGCCCTTTAAAATTGTCACGCTGTTGCCTCAAACAAAAACCAAAAGCAGCCACATTAAAGACAAAGTACACAAACAACACAGCACATTTAAACAACAATAAAGTATAGTAAAGGACTGGGGGGCGGAGCTTGCCGGCGTAGAAGATGGCCGCTTAAGTGAGGAGCTCCGCACATCAGTGAACTATCCGGCATGAATCCTGCATCAGACGAGGGCCGCGCTCCGAACAGCCAAGGCCACTTGAGACCGTGAAGGTCTGCTCCCGATTGATGGGTCCCGGAGCTGCTACGGGACAGTGACACTGGTCAGTTAGCCGAGCTGGTACGGCGGCCGTACTGGGCCTGATAATCCCCGGACTCCAGTTTGCAGCCGGCGGGCAGGAGGCGCTGCCTGGTCGGTCGCCCGTGCCTGTGTCTCCCGGTCGGTCCCCGCGACCTTGTGGGACGGTCTTCCCCCTCCCCTGCGGCAGGCGGGGGGTGCTGGCTGACGCGTGTGGTGGGCGCTGAACCGGAACGATTGGAGCTGGAAGCTCGGTGACGAGCACACGCTGCTGTGATCGGGCGGCGGTGCGCAAACAACAGTGGAACTCGGCGGGAGGCGCCGGACAGCTGCCTGGGGCACCCGCGGTGAGCGGCAACTTGGGGTAAGGTACATCACCCCCTGACGAGTGGTGCGGCCGCCCGGACCTACTCAGCCCCTCCCCGCTGCTGGTGGGGGAGGCCGGCTGAAGCGGAGTGCCAGGATTGAGAACCCGAGCCACCCTCACCCTCGAGGACACACAAGAGTCTTTTTTCTCCTGGCTGTTCCCTCTCCCCTGGGGCACATCAGAGCGCCACGGTGGGGCTGTCGCCTCTCCCAGGGGTGGAGGAGCACAGCGCCTATCATCAGTGACCGTCGCCTGCAGCCTGGGGCGGCAGTGAGTGCCCTTTGCCTCCCTGTTGTGGTGCTGCACTGAATGGGGCCTGGTGCAATCTGATGGCTGAGACCTGTGGCGGTACGTAACTGGAGTTGGCCTGCACTAGTCCTAAGCTTAGTTGGACACACAGAACTGTACTCCGGGGGTGTGCTGCGACGCTGGTGACCACCTGTTGGCGCTAATTGCTTGTTCTTCACCAGACGCTTTGCCTGCTTTCCTGGATACTTGGACACTGGTTCCTTCTGGATCGGAAGGGTCTTGTGAGGGGGAGCTGCCATGGGCCGGACGGACAAAACGCAGCAGAAGCTTTCCTTCGATCAACGCAAGCCCAGAGATGATCAGAGACTGCCCGAAGACGAAGATCCGGTGGCGGAGCGAGGGAAGGACACTCATGTGGACACGCTCCAATCCATGCTAGTCTCAATGGAAAAAGGGTTGCAAAATTCGCTAACTGTGTTGGGGACGAAGATTGACTCCCTGTCCTACCGCATGGACCGAATGTCCAAAAGGATGGACAAGCAGGCAGAGCGCATGGACATGGCCGAGAGACGCATTACAGAGGTTGAGGAGGCGCAGACAGTGATGGACTCAAGCCACAAGCGTCTGGACAGGGCGCTTCAGGGACTGCTGGATAAGACGGAGGATTTGGAGGCGCGGTCTCGCAGATCTAACCTGCGTATCATTGGGCTGCCTGAAACTACACACACGGGAAACATGGAGCAGTTCGTTGAGAAACTACTGACAACGCTACTAGGCCCTGACACCTTTTCAAATATGTTCGTGGTTGAGCGCGCGCACCGCTCCCTGGGACCTCGCCCTGCCCCGGGTGCTCCACCGAGGCCAATAATAGCCAAACTGCTCAATTATCGAGATCGGGATGCGGCACTACGAGTTGCGAGGGAGAAACGGACCTTGCACTTTGAGGGCTCCACGATTGCACTATTCCCAGACTTTACAATGAGGGTGCAGGAAGCCAGACGTCAGTTTGTGCCCCTCAAGAAACAGTTGAGGGAACAGAACATCGATTATGCTATGTTGTACCCAGCTCGTCTGCGTGTCAACCGACAGGGCAGGTCGCATATCTTCACCGACCCCAAGATGCTGCAAAAGACCATTAAAGACTGGACTAAAGAGAAACGACGTAGCCCAGACAAAGAATCCCTGAATGGAGCGGTTGGAGGATCCTTGGATGATCAGGACTGAACTCGTTGGATGATGTGCAGTTAAGAATTAATTCACTGGGGGGTCCTGACGAGCAGTTGTTGAGCCGTGTGGCTGCGGATCCGAGGGGGAGGGGCGGTGAGGTGTGTTGCGGGGCACGGAGTGGCTGCGGGATGTGTTATATGTTAGTCACAAAGACGTGATGCCCGACACCTTGGTCTGATGCTCAAATAAGCAATTGATGTGCGGGGGCCAGTTAGTTGTTGCCTAGTTGTACGAAGAGGGAGGGCCGGCAACCTCCGCCTACACGTGTATCACACACTTGGGGTTAAGTTTCTACACCCTTTTGCTGGTGGGAGGGACATGGCATTTATGTGCTTTGGATTATAAAATTGCATTGTATGTTTTGTTTGCAATGAGGTTTTGGGTAATGTTCTCTCAGGTCCTAGTTGGGGGATCTCGATGTGGGTGGGGGTGGGGAATGGTTGAGACTCAGATGTTGCAGTTCACGCCAGTGCCGACAGGCACATCGGCTGTGTTACACTGGGATACCACACATCACTGATACATGGCAAATATGACTGACTCTATTCCACAATCTGTAAGGGGGGATGGTGGAACTACAGTGCCCACACTTAGAGCTCTTACATGGAATGTCCGGGGTTTGAACGACCACAGAAAGGTCCGTAAGGTCCTCTCCTACCTGCAGAGGCACAAAGTGGATGTGGCACTTCTGCAGGAAACCCATTTGCCGATTGGTTCCCCAATGCTGCGGAGCAGAGGCTTACTAGGTAACATACACGCTGCGGGCTTCAGCACACACGCGCGCGGGGTCATTACGTGGGTCAATCCTGGATCAGGGCTTACTATCCACCCTTTATTTACAGATACTGACGGTAGATGTGCAATTACCAGGTGCAGAGGGAAGGGCATGGAATTACTTGTTGTTAATATCTATGGACCAAATTTTGACGCCCCAGATTTTTTTGCAAAGATTGCAGACACAGTGGACGGTTATGGCGAGGGGCGATATTTGTGGGGGGGGACTGCAATTTAGTTAGGAGCCCAGCTTTGGATAGGTCAGGGGGGCCAGAGAGGAACATATCAGCGGCTGCTAGAGAGCTTGAGTCTGTCCGGACCCGGCACGATTTGATTGACGTTTGGCGCTGGAAACACCCACACGAAGGGGGCTACACACACTATTCAGCGTACCACAATCTACTTACGCGCATTGATTACTGGTTTGCATCTAGAGTACTTTGTGATCGGATCCGTCACTGCCAGGTGCTACCTCGTACACTTTCTGATCACTCACCGATTCTGTTGGTATTAGATGCTCCTACTGGACGCATACCTCCATTTACATGGCGGTTTCCCCCCTATTCCTTACAGGATACAGTTTTTAAGGAAGAGTTGGCCGAAGCCATTGAAACCTTTTTTGACCAAAACGTGGGTTCTGTAGATGATTTTCAAGTGGTGTGGGAGGCTTTCAAGGTGTATATCCGGGGGATCACTATTTCAAAGCATGCGCGGGTCCTTCGGTCGATACGAAAACGTCTTTCCGATCTAGAAGGGAGGATCAAGACTGTTGAGCAGCGATTGCTGGCTGACAATAACAACCCAGTCGGGGGAGAATTAGCAGAACTTTTAGGAGAATATAACGCTGCGGCCGATGATGAAATCAAACACCTTGGTAAATATGCCACTGCCAGGGCCTACGGTGAGAGTGAACGCCCGGGGTCGGTTTTAGCGCAACTTATTAGGAAACATAGAGACGCGCTGCGCACTGTGCAGGTGAAGTCTGCTGAGGGCGAGCTCCTGACCGAGGACGTCAGCGTGGCGGGCAGGTTCAGGCAATTTTACTCTGAGCTTTATGCGTCTCGTAACGCGGCATCAGATGCGGAGATTATAGATTATCTGCGCACATACGTCTCCCATGGCTCACTGATACGCACAGGGAATTTCTCATGCGGCCCATAGAGAAAGACAAAATACTCCTTGCTCTAACTAGCATGAGAGCGGGTAGTGCTCCGGGGTCAGACGGTCTTACGGTCCCATTTTACAGGGCCTTTACGGATTTATTGCTCCCGCAGTTAGCTGTGCTGTTCGATGATATGTGTGTCACGGGTCGCATGCCTCCATCTATGTCAGAGGCAGTTATAGTCGCCCTCCTCAAACCTGGCAAAGTAGCGGAGTAGTGTTCCTCTTATCGCCCTCTCTCCCTGCTGAATGTTGATGCGAAGGTATTCGCTAAGATACTTGCTAACCGACTGGTCCCATTAGTTCCATTATTAGTGGCACCTGAACAGGCGGGATTTGTGCCAGGGAGAAATTTAATTTACAACCTGAGCACGATCTTTGGCACCATGCAACATATTAAACCGGAGACACCCGCAGTGGCTGTCTTCCTGGATATAGAGAAGGCGTTTGACTCAGTGGAGTGGCCATTTTTGCGGCAGGTTTTAACTAAGATGGGACTTGGTCCAGTTTCCCTGCAACTTATAGGTACTCTCTATAGTAATCCCACTGCCCGTATTAAAGTAGGTAACATAGTGACGGATGCCATTCGCATAACCAGAGGGACGAGACAAGGATGCCCGTTGTCTCCCTTACTTTATGCGCTGGTGGCGGAACCTTTGGCTTGTGCTCTAAGGGAATACCATCAACATCGGGGTATAAGCTTCCCGCGCTACAAAATTATAGTATCTATGTATGCAGATGATACGCTATTGTACCTCAGGCATCCAGAAACAAACCTCTCTGCTGCTCTTAGGGAGGTGGTGCGATTTGGAGGGCTTTCGGGATTGCATGTAAATTGGCAAAAATCTATAATTTTCCCTCTTACGCCCAATACATCTCGCCCCGAGCCAGACTACCCTCTGTCGTAGTCCACTGAGGCGATCACATATTTGGGGATTAAACTGCATACAGATGCAGACACGGTATTCAGAGAAAATTATGGGAAGATTTTTAGTAAGCTAGAGGACGAGGTGGAAAGATGGATAAAGCTCCCGTTGTCCCTCCTGGGAAGAATTTCCATCATGAAGATGGTGGTGCTGCCGCGCCTGCTATTTTTATTTCTTAACATCCCTATGGTTCTGCCCCGAGTTTTTTTTGATCGACTCACCTCATTGATGGTTCGTCTGGCGTGGGCAGGTAAGCAGCTGCGCGTGAAGTGGCAGATACTGGTACTCCCCTACTCTATGGGAGGACTAGGGGCTCCGGATTTTAATTTATACTACAGAGCTGCACAATGCTCGCATGCATATAATTGGATACATGGTTCTTCAGACATACCGTATCTGCGTATAGAATCGGAAGTGGCTGCTCCACTCCCACTTCCCGCACTGTTGTTTAAGGTGGCAGACCGTCGGACCTGCTTATTGGACTCCATAAACGCTACAACACATGCTTGGCACCACCTACTGCAACTGCAAGCGGGAGCAATATTGTATTCCCCAGCAGCCCGGTTAGACTGGTTGCCGCCATGCCAGGAGAAAGGGGTCACACAAGCAATGCAAGCGCTGGGTGTTAACGAGATAGGGGAACTATTTGCGGACGGAGTAGCTAAGGGATGGGAGGACCTCGCTGCTGATAGGCCGGAGCTTACTCTCCTCACGAAGTTCCAATTTCACAGAATGAGACATGCGCTGAAAGGGCTATTGGGAGATGAATACCAGGAACCGCCGGAACTAGATGCCTTGACGCGCACTATACGCGCGAAATCCCCGAAACACATGGTGGCGATAATTTACAGCTCATCTATGTCACACCGTGCTAATTATTATACTAAGGCGCTTGGAATGGCAAAGGGACTTAGATATGGAAATTGCAGATGATATGTGGCTCTATTGTTGCACTAGCACTAAGTGAATTTCACTCAATGGCCGACACCGATTGGTGCATTTTAAGTTCCTTAACAGGGTCTATTACACCCCTGAGAGGCTGCACCGGTATGGCTTACGGGAAACTGCTGATTGTGAACGATGCACAGAGAGGTTGGCAGATTTCATTCATCTAGCATGGTTATGCCCGGGAATAGCGGCCTTCTGGGTCCTAGTGTTTAAGGAGGTGAGTCAGATCACGAAGCTGGTCCTAGAACCTGAACCGACGTTAGCGCTACTAGGTTATTCCAAGCGTATCCCGAGAGGAGTCAGGCGGCTGACCGACATGGGAATGTTGATAGCCAAGCGCAGGGTTGCTATAAATTGGTTTAGAGGTCCGCTCCCAACGCTAGCGCAATGGAAATCTGATATGACATACTGTAGCACACAAACAGAGGTCTTCAGCGAATTACTCCCCCCACGCAGCCGCCCTAAAAATGTTGGGGAATTATATAGTACTTATTTACACACAAATAACAGCGGAGCCAGCGATCTCCCCACACAAGCGCACAGTTAGAGACCATGCAATGCCTGAGAACCCCTGGGTAGCTACCACGTTGTCGCACATTTGTTACCTCCTACGGTTCATGAGTGGGCATGTAGGAGTGTCATGCACAACAGATTCCATCAATTGCTCCTCCCTTGGGCGATGTCGGTGTCTAATGATGTCAGTCATGGGTCGCCTATATGTGCAATGTATAATGCCCTCACGCAACTGAGTCTTCTTGCTGTATGTTTTTAATTTGTTTTACTTTCTTGATTTATTGTTTGTTTTTGGAAAATAATAAAATACATTAATAAAAAAAATTTAAAAAAGTATAGTAAAGGACTGGAGTGCAGCTGTAAAATACGAAGCGAGGCTTATTAAATACCCAAAAATACAGCATACCAAAAATAAGGCTGTATAAAAATAAAGTTTAATCTCTAAAAAGATGGACGCCAGATTAAGCAGCAGCTGTAAAACTATGTGTATTTGTGCCTGGGAGGCAGTCACCAGTGAGTGTATTGTAGCGCTAGGTTGCTGCTGCTGCTGCCTTACACTGTAACTGACAGCGTGACAGGAGTAAGGAGATGTGGCCTGTCGGACAGAGCTACCCATATTGGAATTTTTGTGTTGTCAGTTACAGCGTAAGGTTGCAGTGCTGGAATACAGCGCCCAACGCCTTTGTCCAAGTTCATCTCATATGATTAGTGCGTAATTTGTACTTTTTAGCAGTAAATAGCGCACACTTGGCAGGAGGGTATTAAAGCACTTTAACTAAGCAGTGCAAGTTCTACACAAAACCATACTTATTTTATTTTTATGGCATAAAGAGATGAAGTCCCAGCTTCTACTGAACCCCCTGTTATTCTGGGTGATCTTCCTATATTATAAAAACAATAAAAATATGTTTTATGTAAAACTTGTGCTTGTGAAGTAAAAAGATTTATTGCCATTTTGCCAAGTGCACACAATATAAAACTGCCAAAAACAGCAATTACTAAGTGCACATATGAAGAAACTTGGCCGAAGGACATTAGAGCGGTTTTACAATAAATTATAAAATGCCACCATTGTTAAATACGTGCCTGGAAGCCAGAACCCCAAATATGCCTCTATGAGACCCTCAAGGTCCATCCTAATAAATTTAGTAAGTACCAGCACTTTTTTCTATTTTAAGCACTCAGCCAAATTACAGAAAGGGTAATTTGTACAGTGATAAACGGAGTGGAGATGCAGGGCCTTTACGGAAATGGATAAAAACAACAAAGCCTTTTCAACACATGGGCCAACCAGCATACATCAACTACAAAACTATCTGTGTGTGCCCAGTACGTAAACAACACAGCAGATGAAAACAACATTGAAGTAAAATAAAGGACTGGTGTGCAGCTGTAGAATAGGAAGCAAGGCACATTAAATAACAAAAAAAAACAGCACACAAATAAAAACGCAGAACGTACAATAAAGTTAGCCCGATAGCCAAATTACGGGGAGGGATAATTCTTTTAGCAATAGGCACAGTGGAAATGCAAGCCCTCTAACCAACAGGAAAAAAAAATACAGCCTTATTAATATATGCATGCTGTTTTAAAAACCTGTGAAGTACTTACCTGCGGCTCTGAAAAGACGGACGCCAAGCCACGCAGCTACTTTAAAGTTATTTGTTTCTTTCTGCCCGTGAAGCACACAATCTGAAGAAGACCTGTGAAGTACTCGGGTGCGGCTTTGACAGCAAGCCACGCAGCAAGTTTGCAATTATGTGTTTGTTTGTACTCGGGACGCATATAATCGGAAGAAGACCTGTGAACTCCTTGGCTGCAGCTCCAACAAACCGGACACCAAAGCAGGCACCAACTTAGTAAAAAATAAAAAAAAGTGTTTCTGTGTGCCTGGGAAGCACACGATGGGCAGGAGCTGAAACCTTTTGCACTTTATTAACATCACGCGTTTGGCTCAAAAACAACACAGTACAAAAATAAATTGTAATCTCGATTAAAACTATGATTGTGTGTGAAACCTTTTGCACTTTATCAACATCACGCGCTTGGCTTAACTAAAAAACAGCACAGTACAAAATTAAATGTAATCTGTCATAATAATAAAAAGACAGACGCTACACCAAGCATATGCTACAAAACTATATGTGTTTGTGCAAGACGGACGCGAAACTAAGCAGCAGCTGAAAAACTATGTGCGTTTGTACCTGGGAGGCACACGATCGGCAGGGGCTGAAACTTTTTGCACTCTCTGAACATCGCGTTTCACGTTAAAACAGCACAGTACCAAAAAAAGTGTAATCTGTAATAATAATAAAAAGATAGACGCCACACCAAGCACATGCTACAAAACTATATGTGTGTGTGCAAGACGGATGCCAAACCATGCAGCAGCTTAAAAAATATGTGCGTTTGTACCTGGGAGGTATATGTGTCTGTGCAAGACGGACGCCAAACCAAGCAGCAGCTTAAAAAATATGTACGTTTTGCACTCTCTGAACATTACGCGCTTGGCATAAATTTCTGCCTGGGAGACATACGATCGGCAGGGGCTGAAAGCCTTTTCAAGACGTGGGCAAACCAGCATACATCAACTACAAAACTATCTGTGTGTGCCCAGGAAGCACACAATCAGGAGGGACTGAACCCCTTTAAATGTTAAATGCATTGCGCGCCTGCGATCAGAACAAGCTGAAGCCCTTTAAAATTGTAATGCAGTTGCCTGAAACAAAAACCGAAAGCAGCCACATAAAAGACGAAGTACACAAACAACACAGCACATCAAAACAACACTAAAGTAAAGGACTGGGGTGCGGCTCTACAATACGAAGCGAGGCATATTAGATACCCAAAAACATAGCATACCAAAAACAAGGCAGTACGGAAATAAAGTTTAATCTCTAAAAAGACGAACACCAGACTAAGCCGCAACTGTAAAACTGTGTGTGTCTGTGCCTGGAAGGCAGTCACCAGTGAGTGTATTCCAGCAGTAGGTTGCTGCTGCTGCTGCTTTACACACTAACTGACAGCGTGACAGGAGTAAGGAGATGTGGCCTATCGGACAGAGCTACTTATATTGGCACTTTTGCATTGTTAGTTAGAGCGTAAGGCTGCGGTGCTGGAATACAGCGCCCAACGCCTTTGTCCAAGTTGAGCTCATATGATTAATGCGTAATTTGTACTTTTTGCAATTTATATATAGCGCACACTTGGCAGGAGGGTATTAAAGCACTTTAAATAAGTAGTGTAAGTTCCACACGACAGCATACTTTTATCTGTTTTTATGGCATAAAGAGCTGAAATCCCAAATTCTACTTAATATCCTGTTATTCTGGGTAATGCCCCGTACCATTGAAATAAAAAAATATGTTTTAATGTAAAGCTTCTGCTTCTGCTTCTGTAGTACAAAGCTTTAATGCCTTCTTACCAAGTTCGCACAATATAAAACTGTAGAAAACTCCATTTATAACGTGCACATATGAAGAAACTTGGCCGAAGGACATTAGAGCGCTTTTGCTATAAATTATATACTGCCACCATTGTTAAATACCTGCGTCGAAGCCACGGCCCCAAACATGCCTGTATGAGTTCCTTAATACCTATTGCAATAAATTTAATAAGAACTAAACTTTTTTGTTCCATTATAAGCATTGATACCAAGTACGCAAACAACACAGCAGCAAAAAACAACACTGAAGTAAAGTAAAGGACTCCAGTGCGACTGCAGAATAGGAAGCAAAGCACATTAAATACCAAAAAACACAGCATACAAAAGACAGCACAGTATAAAACTCATACATTATGCATTATTACATACCTTATATTTAGATATTGCTTTTGTGTCCAAACACCTCACAGCAAACAAGCACGCACAGCCAAATCACAGGAAGGGTATTTCGTACAGTGATAAACGGAGTGGAGATGCAGGGCCTCTACGGAAGTGGAATAAAAACACCAAAGCCTTTTCAACACATGGCCCAACCAGCATACATTAACTACAAAACTATTTGTGTGTGCCCAGGAAGCATACAATCGGGAGGGACTGAAACCCTTTAAATCTTATATGCATTGCGCGCCTGCCTCATATTGAAAATAAAATAACCACACTAAACAACAATTGCTAAAAAAACAGCAGGCCAAAATCAAGGCATTAATGGAAGATTAAAATAAACACCAGGTTGCCTTAATTAGTAATCATTTATTTATGTAACCGGATAGAAAATAAAGTTATTATAGATATTTAAATTATAAAGCTACAAACCTTACCTGGTTAAATCAGTTCAGTGAAATGTGCTCTCAAAATCTTGCTTTGTCGATAGTTTAAAAAAAGTCATTCTGTTGTAGCTTTCTTTTTAGTTTAAATAACAACCAAAGTAATAAAATACACCCATGGTAAACAGTAAGCAACCAATGGAAAAAAAGCTCTTGGTTAAGATAACGTTTTTATTGGCTCCATTGTAACTAATCTATAATTTTTTAACTGCCATTGGTTCTAGAGAGTTTTGTGACGTAAGCAAATGCAAGAGTCAATGCTATTTTTTTTTTCAGCAAGTATGCCAATTTGCCCGTATTTACTGCTTTCTCCTGACACTTACATGTACTAGCTATTGCAACAAACAAATGTTTTACTAAACTATAGTTATGCAGTTTCCAAACCGACTTATATTATACATTTATATACTGTTAAAAAAGAAAATAATATATTTTTATTATAAATCCAGTTGTGTTAAAAAAAAAAAATTGTTTTTTAAAGTAAGTACTGCACACGATCGGCAGAGGCTGAAACCTTTTGCACTCTCTGAACATCACGCTTCACGTTAAAACAGCACAGTACCAAAAAATAATTCTAATCTGTAATAATAATACAAAGACAGACGCCACACCAAGCACATGCTACAAAACTATATGTATCTGTGCAACACGGACCCAAACTAAGCAGCAGCTGAAAAACTATGCGCGTTTGTACCTGAGAGGCACACGATCGGCAGGGGCTGAAACCTTTTACACTCTCTGAACATTACGCGCTTGGCATAAATTTCTGCCTGGGAGGCACACGATCGGCAGGGGCTGAAACGTTTTCCACTCTATAAACATCACGCGTTTGACGTTAAAACAGCACAGTAAAAAAATAAAATGTAATTTGTCAAAGCTTTTGCAATAAATTATTTAAAAACACCTCTACAAAACACTCAATACCCATTCCAATAAATTTATTAAGTACCAACACTTTTTTTTTTTACATTTGAAGCACTGATACCCAGTACGTAAACAACACAGCAGATGAAAACAACATTGAAGTAAAGTAAAGGACTGGGGTGCGGCTGTAGAATAGGAAGCAAGGCAAATTAAATAACAACAAAAAAACAGCATACAAATAAAAACGCGGAACGTACAATAAAGTTAGCCCTATAGCCAAATTACGGGGAGGGATAATTGTTTTAGCAATAGTCAGAGTGGAAATGCAAGCCCTCTAACCAACAGAAAAAAAACAATACAGCCTTCTTAACATATGCATGCTATTTTAAAAACCTGTGAAGTACTTACCTGCGGCTACAAGAAGACGGACGCTAAGCCACGCAGCTACTTTGAAGTTATTTGTTTCTTTCTGCCCGTGAAGCACACGATCTGAAGAAGACCTGTGAAGTACTCGGGTGCGGCTTTGACACCAAGCCAAGCAGCAAGCTTGCAATTATGTGTTTGTTTGTACTCGGGAAGCATATAATCGGAAGAAGACCTGTGAACTCCTTGGCTCCGACTCCAACAAAATGGACGCCAAGGCAGGCACCAACTTAGCATAAAAAAAACATGTTTCTGTGTGCCTGGGAAGCACACGATCGGCAGGAGCTGAAACCTTTTGCACTTTATTAACATCAGGCGCTTGGCTCAAAAACAACACAGTACAAAAATAAATTGTAATGTCGATTAAAACTATGTATGTCTGTGCCTGGGAGGCACACGATCATCTAAGGCTGAAACCTTTTGCACTTTATCAACATGACGCGCTTGGCTGAAAAACAACACAGTACGATCAAATGTAATCTCGAAAAAGACGGACACACACTAAGCAGCTGCTAATAAAAAACTGTGTGTTTCTGTCTGGGAGGCACACGATCGGCAGGGGCTGTAACCTTTTGCACTTTATAAACATCACGACAGCTGAAAAAATATGTGTGTCTGTGCTTGGGAGGCACACGATCGCCAGAAGCTGAAACCTTCTGCACTCTATTAACATCACGTGCTTGGCTTAAACAAGGCACATTAAATAAAAAAGTCCAACAAAAACAGCATACCAAAACAACGCCCCTAATACAAGTAAAGGGGCCAATAGCCATAGGGGTGGCCAAGAGCCAAAAAGGAGGGACTATTAACCAATACCAAGTACACAATTTTGAAAGGCACACTGGAGAACAAATGAAAACAACCATTTAAAAAGAGGCAGTCAGCCACTTAGTAAAGTATATACTGCATGTCTCAACGAGAGAGCGCATGTGCTGCCTAGGCGAGACCTAAACAGGGGGAAAGGAGAGCTTCCGCAACTAAAAAATAGATCTTATTTTCGGCAGAGAAGCACCATTCTCGAGCGGAGTTAAGAACAAAACCTTATGTGAAATCTTGAAAGGACAACTGTGGTTCTTTGAAAGCCATGCTGATAGCTGGCTAGCCGCTAATCTCACCAAAATGTGCTGATGGAAATATTGCGTCCTGCACACACGGATTCTCACAGTAAACAGTGTTGTCACGTGCACAGAAAAACTCTGCAAGATTATTGATTATTTCTGTCTTTCCATCACTGGCATTTTCAAGAGAAATGCAACACAGTCTAGCTCTCAATCATCTGTGCTCAGCCTCCTCCTTCCCATTCCCCATGCTAAGTGTTACGGCAGGGATCTACTCAATTACCTAATGCTCTGGTCTCTTCGGCCCAAATGAACATGTTTCAGCAGTCAGTCTTTGCGTGCCCGCTGTACAGGAACTTCCCACAAACAGGCATGCGTGCTTAGGAGACAGGGGGTACGCACACACGTTGTTTCCTTGAAGTATATGCATGGGACTGACCTGGCAGGTTGTCGTGGTAATGCGGCAGTAAATGCGCCGGAACCCTCGCCGAGCATGATTAGATGTAAAGTATTGCTTGCTTGTCACAGTAACTTTCAATGTATGTGCTGCTTTCGTCTAGAAATATTGCAACGAGTGCTGACAGTTCTAAAATAAACAACTAAGCATAACACACACAAAGCAACATAACACCACAATTCAAATATAACGTGGTGCATAAAAAAAAACCACTCAGAACAGAACGGGACACAAAAATACGGCAGTACAATTAGACAAAATCACATTGCAGCACAAAAAGACAGCAGCACAAGAAAAAACAGAACACATCACCGCAAAACAAAATGCCACACAGTAAATGTGCACAAACGTTATTGTCACACATTATAAATTCCTGAAGCCAGTTTCCGTTAGTACTTTGGTAAAACTGCCTACCTTGATAGCATAAGACAAAAATGTTTTGTGATCGGTCCCAGATCTTACTAGTGACTTTCTTAAGTTAACTTATTTTTTTTTAAACATTTTTAGATCCACACACCTTGAAGAAGGCACTGAGCACTCGTTTTCAAAGCACACATGGCCAGCCGCCACACCCCATGTTCGTTTACGTATATGTCATCAAAGCACGACTTTCCATAGCAATTTACATAAACCAATATATAAATAGCCCAAGGCCCTTTCGAAATTGCCACACTTTACTCAGGGAGGCAGGCAGTATGTAAAAACAGTCGCACTCGCGGCTAGCAATTCTCGTGGGGGTGAGGGGGTCGCGCGGGTATTACCGCGGGGGGGTGTAAAATATCAATAAAACTTACCTGATCCCGGTCCCGCGCCGCCTCTGCTCCTGGGCTGGGCCGGTCCTGAACAGGAACAGGCGTGCTCCCTCCCCTCCTGTAGCCAATCACAACGCTGCAATGGCAGCGTTGTGATTGGTGCAGAGTCCCGGACAGCGCGCGGCCAGGCACCTGTTGGGAGGCCATTTTCTCTATGTAGGCTGCATGTAGAGCCCCAGGGCCGACCAAGCAGTCAGGGCACTCAGAGTGGTGCAAGCCACTCCTACCCGACCCCCCACCCACCCGCCCACAACCAGGCATATCCTCCCGTCTGTCCCCAACCAGGCATACCTCTGCCTTCTGCTTTCTCGCAGCACGAGAAGCAGAAAATAAAATGGCATTTAAAATACCATTTTATTTTCTGCTTCTCGCACTGCGAGAAAGCAGTGGGGCGGCGCTCCTCTGCCCTAATGGAGGAGCCGCCCCTGAACAAATATGGAAAAGAATATCACCCAACACATTTTAGACATTCTTGATAATGTCATAGGAATGGAAAGTGGGAATTGGAGTTGGTCTCTCTTTGGCAACTGGGGCTGGATTCTTGAAAAAGTGATTTATCTGATCGTGGTATTAGTGCTCTGTTGTGCTCCTATTCGGTGCCTCCCCTTTTGTTCTTCCTATTGCATCACTATTCTCACCCCTAAATGGAAAATATCAATTTATGATACTAATGCCGCAATTATGGTGCAGAATAAATAGATGACATTATGAACATTGATGAGGGTATTTTTGAGACTTCTTCCCTCCTCACAGTTTCCTTCCCCGATTCTGAAAACATGGAATAGTTTATGGTTTCCTGTTTCCTTGGTTTCATGTTTTTCTAATTATTGTTAGAAAATGTTTTAGCTCATGCTAAAAGGAGGGTCTATTAGACTAGAAATATTAATGTTTGTGCATTTGCAGCACCATTTTCTATTTAGACGCCTTCTTGAATCACGATCGAAACTAATTCATTGCCTTTTCCGAGAAAAGGCCTCAGATATGTTTCGTTTATGCAATATTAGGTTTTGCTTCACTAATGAATAGACTGTTCTTATTAGCACATACCTTTCTCTTTAGATAGAGGCCCTCTCCCACTTGTCTGGTGGCGGGAGCAGGGTGAAACGGCCTTGGGCAGTAATTGGGAGGTGTGGGATATGAGAACCGAAACTTATTTTTGTATTTCACTGTCCAGCTGCATCTGCTTGGAAAATTCCACTGTGGTTGTGTTCTAGCCCAAGTAACAAAATGTACATAATGTATCTTTATGCTTGTTGATTTCAGTCCCGCTGCAGCACTCCTAGCGACTGGGCAGACTGGGCTTCGCTCTGAGCGTACCTAATAAATAGTTATTGGTTTGTATTCTCTACTGTCTGACCGACTCTTCATTTAGTATGGAAGGCTGGGAGGTGGTCATTAGTGACTTGGGTGACCCTAATCGGGCCATTTCCTTCAGGCGGGTCATGCTCACACGCTGATGCCATCTGGCGGCCATATCGTGCGGCAGCCTGAGTCTTCCACAACAGTCCGACGAGTGGCCCAGAACTGTGGGCTCCTCGGTGAGTGACAGGGGGCCCCAGTGCAATGAGTGAGGAATCTCTGCCGGCTTGCCCATGCCTCTTGGTGGGGCCACACATGCTTGGGGGCAGCTGGCTCTGTTGGAATTGAGGAGAGCATTGTTGCCCTGCAGTTGACCCTGTGGGTTCCCCTGTGGTAGGGCCCTGTCCCACACACGTAGTACTCACGGAGAACTCGCGGCCAAGGGCCCGAACCAGTTGCTTGGCATCAGCAGCAGCACTTCTGTTGGTAGGAGGCAATCCTCCCCCTCCCAATGTCTCCCCACTATTGAGATTACAGTACAACACACTGGTTGCAACAAGGGAGAGAACGAGAAAAACACACGCACTGTTGTCCCAGCTGCGCACTTCGTCCTGCCTGCAGTAGGAAAAAATTAAATACAGTCATTCTGGATACAAAAATCAGTTCTATCAACAGATTCAATGATCAGAGTTTTCAATTTTATTACTACAATTCGAACAAAAATTTGAATTACCCCAGCCGGAATAATTTCAAAAACCAAAGATCAAGAGAGCAAACAAACAATGAACTGAAATAAACAATGAGCAAAAAAACAATAATGCACTGAAAACCAGGTGTTAAAAACTGACAACAAAAAACATATGGACATATACAGGCAAACAAACAGTGACAAACATTAATATAACACCATTAGGTCACTTCTTATTAAAAAGCAAAACACTACTGCACCCACAACAAAAATACTACAAAGCACAGTGTAACGGGTCAGAGTGTATGTTGACGATGTTTTGATCTCGTAAAAATATGGGATCATCATGAGGACTGAGGATCAGATGCCTGGCATGGTATCAATTGATATATTACATGAAGCACCTGATTTTTCAATAATCTGTAATTAAGTAAACAACAGGCTTTTTCAACACAATTACTCCCTCGTCATGAGTATCATACGAAGATGAAGCACCTAAAATAAACAAGAGAAAAGGAAGGAATGGGAATGAGAATTAGGTGAATGAAGAAATCATTATTATTTTTTAGATATGTATATTAGGGCCATGCACCTAGAGAGATGTGTGTTGCGAAAATTTCTCTTGAAGTAGTGGAAGCAAACGACCAAAAAACAATCATGCATGAACCGTGAGACAAGGGCAACATGCTATATTGTGCCCTGGAAACAAATGATTACTAGTAATGCACCGATCAATAATCCATAGCGTCAAGGTGACTGGTAAGAGTGTGATTGCAGTCCCATGCACGTGTGTAGAATCGAAAAATATAAGGGCAGATATATGTACAAGGTAGTTCACTGTTGTATCCAAAAATTGAGGCGGATTTGGGAGAAATCCAAATATACACCCATATAACGATATGATCAATTTCTAAAATAAAGGAATTGAGTGAGTATAACGTATATTCTGGTGTAAGAGACTAGTATAGTAATAATTCAGAAGACTCTTACTAGTGCTGCTTCTATTATCACGCATTTTCAATACGATGCAAGAGTAAACCACAAGTGGGTATCAATGCCTGTCCAGAGAGGAATTACAAAAACAAATCTAGCATGAGAGCAATGTGTAAAAAAAAAGCTCCTCCGATTATAGAGAGCTCTACCAACACTGGCACAAGGCACTGCAGCTGCTATCGCCATCCTCTGTCAGCGGAGCTCACCAGCAGCGCAGCTCCAACGCTCGTGGCAAGCAACCGAGGGCGGCATACATTACCCTTTTCTCTGCCTCTCACCAGGCACAGATGTGCCCCCACCAGACACAGATGCCTCTCCTCACCAGCGTTGCTCACTCAACTCGGCTCAGCTAAATCATACGACATGGCCATGTCACCGCAAAGCCTCCTTGTCATTAATCTGTGACCGTCATTAACAGGCCGACATATTCCCCCGCTATCCAATTTTTGTGCATAAGCTTTGTTTGTGTTTACAAACTGCCCTATGGTTATACAGGTTGCTGCCTTGCCATAATGGAGCATCTAATACTACATTTGAGTGAAGCTCAGCTACTGTGTTCTCTCACTCTCGTCTCTCATTACCTGTAGGTTTTACAGGAAGACACTGTGTCACTATGGTATTAGGGGTCATATTTAATAGAAGGGTGCAGGTTTTGTCCAGAGTGCCAATTTTTTTCTAGATTCCTAATGGTCGCCCAGTTATCACATTAGGTCCCCAGATCGTAGAAGAATGACTTGTCTCTTAGCTTCTCAGTGGAGAAGGATAGCAGTCCCGTGAGAGTAGCCCCTGGGGAAAATAAATAATGCAAGCTAAGTCTCTCGATCTCCCTAAAGAGATATAGAGCTCATCAGCACCAATAGAACTTTGGCAGGTCCTAGACCAAGGGTAGGGTGGACGGTACTAGATTATAGTTTAGGGGTTCAATCTGTTTTATTTACAGTTGAAGACACTCTCGATTCCCCTCCCCAATGGCTCCATCCAGTTCCCCCATCAATGGTATCATTGTCTAGTTTCATGTATTTTTACATGGGTGCATGTGGGTATATTTCAACTGCGTTGGACCTGGATGGTGAGTTCTGTGTTCATAGCCGTACAGGATGGTAAGTTTCCGTGCTGTCTTTATTCCATGGTACAGATGTCAGTCTTCTCTTCCCCTTGTTTAGGTTTTTGCATACTTACCTTGCCATGAAAAGCGACTACCATTTTATTGCTCTTTGAAGGTGTTTACTCAGCCAGACATGTTAGTGGAACAGTCACCCTAGATTATGCTGCTGATCAGCCAGCATTTCCAGTGAAGTTAAGTCTGAACTTTGGCACAGACAGTGGAGGACCTGAAGGTGTCTGCAACAGCAGAATATTCACCACCTTTGTTACACTAAATAGGGTAATTACATCCCAAGGGGGGGAGATGAGGATGTGTTACTTTTGTGATTTCTCCAATACTGCTGTCTTCAAAATTAGGTTTACGTAAAGGCTACATCCATTTGTCCAGCCATCTGCCTCTGTCTATCCAGCCATAACACTTACCATCTATGTAAGTCTGCATATCTGCATTCCTTTGTGTGTTGCTATGTGTTTATGGATACCTATATGTTTGTTAATCTTGGTGCATGGCTGGCAGCATACCTCATGGTCTATATGTATGAAGGAACGAAGTACTGAATGCATGATTACCTTTATGCCTGGGGGACTTTATATAGCAATGTCTGTAATTGTGTTGGTCAGAGTGTGCATTGATGTCTGTAGGAGTCTTGCTCTATGTTATGATATTATACTTGGAGAGCGCTCTATTACCTGACTAGTGATGAGGAATAAAATTGTGAAGAGATTAAATAACTGTGAGACCTATTGTGTGTCCAACAAAGTTTTTAAGGCCTCCCATAAATAAAATAGTTCTCATATTTTCTGCAGTGTCACCGTGAGTGCATTCCACAGTTTAGTGTCAGAGACTTATGAAGATCTGCCTACAAAGTGCACCCGATTAAACTTCGGTACCTCCATCAGGGAGGCATTAGTGGATCAAAGAGTGCGACTAGAAACATTGTAAGTAAACCTTTTTCTTAGATAGATGGGTTCATTATCATAAAACGCTCTCTTAACATAGCACTTGGATTTGAAAGGGATTCATTTAGTTATTGGTAATTAGTGTACTGAATCCAGCGCAGTTGAAGCAGAGGCTTAGGGGCCGATTCTGATTCGGGCCGGAAAACGTACCGACCGACTCGGAGCCGGAATAAATACCGACTGACACGTACCGGTGCAGCTCGACCCGCAAAGTACGATGAGAAGCGTGCAAAATACGACCGACTCATACGGAAAACAAGCCGAACGACCGAGCCGCGCGGAAATCAGCCATCCGGCCGGAAAAGCACGCGAATCGAACCGACCGACACGCACCAGGAAGAATCCCGAACAAAACGTACCCGCGAACTCCGACACGCCAAGTACGATGCAACACGTGGAAAACACGACCGAGTCGCACGGAGCCCAAGCCGCACGACCGACACGCATTCAAAACTGCGAGCCGAAGCAACCCAAAACCCCGCGACCGACGCGTACGCAGCACAGAAAACAGCACAAACACAGAGTGAACGAATCTGAGAGGCTCACACGAGACAACTGGAGGGTCCGACTCGGTCACAATAACGTCTCCTACATACACAAAAAGAACCAAGGAAAAAAAAAAAAAAAAAGGCCAAACAAGCAATCACAAATCAAATAAATACTGGGGGGGAAACAGGGAACAAAGACACACCCACAACTCCACCCATATAAAGGACACAAATCCCTACCATGATCCTTTGCAAATTCAAATTACCTGCCAGCACTCAACACCAACAGACAGCAACCACACACACACTCACAGCTCATCCATCACACAAGCCACACACCAGCAGCACCACAACAAATAGCACCCTCACATACACCCAGCAAAACACACACTCACACACCCTCACTTGCACACCAACACACACATCACACACCAGCACCACCCAACACCATGCCCCCAAAGAAGAATCACAAGTTTCTGGATAGTGAATTGGAAGTCCTGGTAGTTGAGATCCTCAGGTTAGAGCCACAGCTGTTTGGTACATTGGTCCAACAGACACCCATGGCGCAGAAAACCAAGATGTGGGAGAGGATCGTCGACAGGGTGAACGCACAATCACCATGTTTGCGCACAAAGGTAGACATCCAGAACAGGTGGTATGACGTGCGCAGGAGGGTCAAGGAGCTGTTGAAGAAGGACTACATCTTGAGCCAACACACCGGCAGTGGCCCTCCTGCCAAACCAGTATACCTCAGGCCCTGGGAGGAGAAGGTGCGGGCCATCTTACCACCAGTGAGCGTCTATGGACTAGAAAACATCCCAGAGCCTGGTGAGTACACAACAAATGTACACAATATTGTGCCACAATACACACACATCACTGTCAAGGGGAGAGTCAAACCTTGCACCCTTAGCAAATACACACCAACCAAAACAGATCATCCCAAAATGTGTATGTCAGCCAGATAAACACAATATATGCCAGCTCATAGTGTAATGTAACTGTGTCATGACATGTACAAACCTAACAACAAATAGAGCTAGGCAGTGGCACAAATATAACCAACAAACACAGTCAGACATGTAGCCACCACCTCACAGGGAAGCTCAATGAAAGGAAGGAATACTGTGTATGCTGGGCAAGTCAGTGTAGCCAATAGCATCATGGGAGTCGTAGTCACAGAAATTGCCCACCCTCACAATGCGCACATCAACACCACCATGAACCATGCCCACATCACAGGGAGTGCAAAACAACTGACAAGATGGCTGACACTGGCTACTGCTGTGGGGAGCACAAGGCCCTGCTGGGAACTGTGCACCAACCAACAGCAGGACACCACTGACTGACATCCTGAAAGACAACTTGCACTCCCTGCAATGGAAGCACGTTCCATGGTGGGATATCTGGCTGGGTGGGAAGGAGGACTCACAGCACTGACCATAGTCACCAGCAGCTCCACCCACACACCCCCCTAACACAAACTACACACAACTCACCTGGGAGAAAGCATTGCCACACACACCAATCAAATATCCCACAAAGAACCAAAACCCTGGGTCATGCAGTGTGAAGCACAGGGACACACATGGGACTTGTAGCAAAACAAACCCCAGGATAACACTGTCAGCCATCTTGTCAGCACAGGCACACAACCCCACAGGGAAGCAGAGTCAAAAGGAAGGAAGCATGGGCATGCTGGGAAGGGGGTGGAGGCAAAAGCATGATGGGAGTGGTAGTCACAGCCCAACACCCCCACCCACATGGCCCAGCAAGAACACACCCAAGCATGCACACCTCACAGGGAGTCAAAAGCCACTTCAAAGATGTCTGACACTGGTGCTCTGTTGTGGGGAGCACAAGGCCATGCTGGGAACTGGCCAACAACCAACAGCAGGACACCACTGTCAGCCATCTTGCCATTGCTGTCACACCCACACACAGTGAAGTACACTCAAAAGGAAGGAAGTATGGGCATGCTGGGAAGGGGGTGGAGGCAATAGCATGATGGGAGTGGAAGTCACAGCTCAACATCCCCCCCCACATGGCCCAGCAAGCTCACACTGAAGCATGCACACCTCACAGAGAGTGGAAAGCCCCATCAAAGATGTCTGACACTGGTGCTCTGTTGTGGGGAACACAAGGCCATGCTGGGAACTGGCCAACAACCAACAGCAGGACACCACTGTCAGCCATCTTGCCATTGCTGTCACACCCACACACAGTGAAGTACACTCAAAAGGAAGGAAGTATGGGCATGCTGGGAAGGGGGTGGAGGCAATAGCATGATGGGAGTGGAAGTCACAGCTCAACATCCCCCCCACATGGCCCAGCAAGCTCACACTGAAGCATGCACACCTCACAGAGAGTGGAAAGCCCCATCAAAGATGTCTGACACTGGTGCTCTGTTGTGGGGAACACAAGGCCATGCTGGGAACTGGCCAACAACCAACAGCAGGACACCACTGTCAGCCATCTTGCCATTGCTGTCACACCCACACACAGTGAAGTACACTAAAAAGGAAGGAAGTATGGGCATGCTGGGAAGGGGGGTGGAGGCAATAGCATGATGGGAGTGGAAGTCACAGCTCAACATCCCCCCCCCCACATGGCCCGGCAAGCTCACACTGAAGCATGCACACCTCACAGAGAGTGGAAAGCCCCATCAAAGATGTCTGACACTGGTGCTCTGTTGTGGGGAACACAAGGCCATGCTGGGAACTGGCCAACAACCAACAGCAGGACACCACTGTCAACCATCTTGCCATTGCTGTCACACCCACACACAGTGAAGTACACTCAAAAGGAAGGAAGTATGGGCATGCTGGGAAGGGGGGTGGAGGCAATAGCATGATGGGAGTGGAAGTCACAGCTCAACATCCCCCCCCCAATCATGGCCCAGCAAGCTCACACTGAAGCATGCACACCTCACAGAGAGTGGAAAGCCCCATCAAAGATGTCTGACACTGGTGCTCCGTCGTGGGGAACACAAGGCCATGCTGGGAACTGGCTAACAACCAACAGCAGGACACCACTGTCAGCCATCTTGCCATTGCTGTCACACCCACACACAGTGAAGTACACTCAAAAGGAAGGAAGTATGGGCATGCTGGGAAGGGGGGTGGAGGCAATAGCATGATGGGAGTGGTAGTCACAGATATTGCTCACCCTCACAATGCGCACATCAACACCACCATGAACCATGCCCACATCACAGGGAGTGGAAAACAACTGACAAGATGGCTGACACTGGCTACTGCTGTGGGGAGCACAAGGCCCTGCTGGCAACTGTGCACCAACCAACAGCAGGACACCACTGACTGACATCCTGAAAGACAACTTGCACTCCCTGCAATGGAAGCAAGTTCCATGGTGGGATATCTGGCTGGGTGGGAAGGAGGGCCGGATGTCAACCAAATACAACCAATGCAGACCATGTACACACCCCAACATTCACATAGAAATGCCCAAATAATGCAGGACAATGTGCTACATTAATATCAACCCCTGACTGTGACAACTTAGGACAATGCAATGTACAGGCCTGCATCCAGAGGCACAGTCACAACTGTCAGGTGTGTCAACCATTGATGCCTGCAGAAACATAACATACATTGTGTGTGTCTCCCAAAAACAGGTGATGATGGGGACACAGCAGCAGACGCTGAGGAGTCCCCGTCCCAGGCTCAAGAGGATACGGAGCTCACTGGTGTGGAACAGCCTCTGCCCTCCTTGGATGAAGAAGACCAACCTGGCACCTCCGGAGCAAGTCATCATGCAGCACCAGCAGGACCACCAGCTGCACCCCCTGCACCCACCCCTCCAACGACTATCAACACACATACCACCCCTGCCGACATGGAAAGACCAAGGAGCACCACCACCACCAGCACAGGGACCCTGGAGCAACGTGGGGCCATGGACACCAACACCACCAACAACCCCCAAGGGGGCCCAGGGTCACCTGTGCGTGCCACCACAGGTACTGCACGTGTCGCCAGGGGTGGTGGGAGGGGTGGGAGACATAGGTCGCTGCTTGCAGAGGGGTCTGGACTGCATGATGACCCACAACTGGCACGCATAGCTGATGCGTACCATTCCAGCACCGGAGAGCTCAGCCAGGTAGTAGGGCTCCTCAGGGACATTAAACAGCAGCAGGCTGCCCATCATGCCCGCTTGGACTCACACATGTCCCGCGTGGAGTCCAAGTGGGACACACTGCAAGAGATGACGGCGGTGCATAGGGACATATTACAATGCCTCCGCCAGATGAGCAGCAACCAGTCAACACCTCCCTGTGTGCCCACAACATCTGGTGCTGAAACAACTGCAACTGCCACAGGGAGGGAGGATGACTCTGGCGGAGAGTCCCCTGCACCGAAGCAGCCTGCACTTGAGGGTCCCCCCCAAAGAAGAGGGGCCGTCCGAGGAGGGGCAAGTGAGAGGCCGATGGCCATGTGCAACCCCCAGGAAGCCTAAACCTGTTCTGGATAATCACCTTTGTGCGCAAACTGTTCACCCTGTTGACTGCAACACAACTCTCCCACATGACATGGGGAGCTCAAGTTGGACCAATGTCTCAGATGACTGTGGACTTTACTCTGGACATTTCTGCCACCAGGACTTCCAAATCATCTAGGAACTTTGGATTACAATCACAATGTACAGCACCCACCATCCTGTGCCCTATACTCACACATGTATGTCAATAAACTCACTAATACACCATACTTGCCTCTGTTGTGATTCCTACGTTGTCTCTGAAGTGGCGATGATGATCTGGGAAATGACACTGTGCATGCTAACTGCTACAGCAAGTACAACACCGGCATGTGAGTCATGGCGACGTCACACATATGAGGGAGGCACACCACCAGGGCTACACAACACATACACACCATGGCCATCTGACTCATCGCCTACACTGATGTTGCCAGGAAACACGTTGCATTGCACAGACCCAACACCTATTCACAGTCTGTGTTAACTAGCCCACTGGTGCAGTAAGCAAATGTCAGTCAGATGTGTGACCACAGACAACGCACATCATAAAGTGAAGCACAGGTTTATTACACATTTGCAACATGTTGTAACCACCACAGATGCAAGGTAATCCCACATGGCAGCGGGCACACAGTCAACAAGTGTAGAAGGAAGGAAGTCCATGGGTGTGGTGCACATCACCTGTAGGGACACGACAGCTACCACCCTGGAAGTCGAATCACAGTGTCGGGGATCACAGTTGACCAAACGACTCTGAAAGTACCCTGTGAAGGACAGAAATGCCACACAGTCAAAAGCACTGAAGAACAGGACAGAACTGCAATACTCATGCCCAATACATGTCACAAGATACCCACCCAGAACCAAGTTAGCATGTCAACACTGTTGGGGAGTACAGACTACCTGTAAGGACACATCGCTACACGCATACAGTCATGTAGCACATGGACACACTCAAACAGCACCAGAGCACCACCAACACATATCATGCAAACTCACATCAGTTACATGACATCTCTGGATACTTACATTCAGCTGAAGAAGTTGGTGATGAGCTGTGTGTGGACATCACCATCATCATCATCATCATCATCACTGGCATCGTGGTCCAGGCCAGGATCCTCCACAGGTGGCGGACGTTGGTCATCGTCATCCAGGATGAGAGGCAACTCCTTCCGCACTGCCAGGTTGTGTAGCATGCAGCAGACGATGACAATCTTGCACACCTTTGCCGGGGCATATGGGAGGGACCCTCCTGTCTTGTCCAGGCAGCGGAAGTGGCTCTTCAGTAGACCAAATGTCCGCTCAATCACTCTCCTCGTCCGACCATGTGCCTCATTGTAGCGCATCTGGGCTGGTGTCACAGGGTTCCTGAGGGGCGTCAGCAACCACGGCATGTTGGGATATCCGGAGTCACCTACATACAGACAATTGCACATTAGCTGAGTTGGAAAAGAGGGTGGAACACTACATTGCAGAACACACACAATGGTACAAAGTCAGTACACACCAACAAGCCAGGCACGCTGGTTCCGCATCTGTGACATCATCCTCGGGATGCGACTACTCCTCATCACGTAGGCATCGTGTGCAGAACCGGGGAAACGGGCACACACGTGTGAGATGGTCATATCTGCAAGACAGACCACCAGTGCATTGACCGAGTGGTAGTGCTTGCGGTTCCTGTATGCCTGCTCCTGGGCCTGTGGTGGTACCAAAGCCACATGTGTCCCATCAATGGAGCCAATGACATGCAGCATCCTCCCCAGGGCATAGAAGTCACTCTTCACGTCAGTGAGTTGCTGGAGTCTAGGGAAATAGATGTACTGGTTCAGGTATATCAACATAGCCTCCAATACATCGCGGAGCACACGGCTGAACATGGTCTGTGACATCCCACCAGCAGTCGCCAGAGTGTGTTGAAAGGTACCGGTGGCAAAGAAGTGTAGGGCTGCCATCACCTTCACCTTGGGGGTCAGCGCTGTAGGGTACGGCCGGCCAGGTTGCAGGTGTGGTGCCAGGCGCACTGCCAAATCATCAATCAGCTGCCTGGTGAAGCGGTACCGTCGGATGCTGTCACGTTCCACCATCGTTGCCAGGTCAGGGAATGGTCTATGGACAGCTGGTGCCCTGCAGTGCATAGGTGAAGAAAGAAAGATTGTCACTCACCCCACATATGTGGCATTGTACACACTCAATATCACACGATACATCATTATGAGGCACAAGTACATGATGTGTGCAGTTCCGTAAGGACATGTATGGCACATACATGGCCAACATCCAACATCACAGTACAACAAGTGGCATCAATAAGTCCCAGGTTGTGCCATTGGGTATCATGAGGACGTGTCACATTTCCCATCTCCTGCTGCCACGTTACAAACACACCCCACAGTGACATGTGAGGACAGATGTGCCCCAGGCATCACAGCCCAACGACAGGTAGATTCCCAGGGACCCTGTATTGCCACATGGACACTGGCATGACATGGCGTATCATGTATACACCACAGCAAAACAACCATGACCCCCACAGGTAGTGGTCCCTGTTGCCTCGGCAGGACAGACATGGACGTCTGTGACACACACACGCACAACATCAAAGTCCATGCACAAACAACGTGGATGTGGAGACTGTCTCCCATTGTGCACATGAAATCCGAGACATTGTGAACACAACATGCACACAGACTGTGGAGGACCATCACTATTGTGCCAATGGGTCACCCTGGGTTAAACATACCGACCTCATGGGACTCAGGGGGCATGTGACATGACATACACATACACCACCGTGGAATGTGACCATGCCACATGCTCAGATATGAACAGTTGCACATCACAGTGGCCATGTACATGAAACACCAAGGATACT
Source organism: Calotriton arnoldi (assembly GCA_963921515.1). Classification (NCBI taxonomy): domain Eukaryota; kingdom Metazoa; phylum Chordata; class Amphibia; order Caudata; family Salamandridae; genus Calotriton; species Calotriton arnoldi. The sequence continues at coordinate 230,966 of CAWUFW010012500.1, read as the reverse complement.
GTCCCCATGAACACGTGCACAGCCTGGGGGTGGCTGCCCCAAGTGACACCCACAGAACAACATGTTCACCCCCATACACGGAATAGGTAATGCAGCCTTACATGCCTTAGGATACAGTTTGGACAGGCTGTGGTGTTGTAGGTGTGCCCCTCACTCCCTGGGAAGTATATGTGGCTGGCATATGTTCACCTGTGACAGGCATGGTGACATATGCCAGTGACATGTACAGGGACGCGTTGGACAGCAATGGACCGATCGGTGCGCACACATTGGCCATTGCATTCAATGTGTGCTGGTACGCGTTGTATTCGCAATACGCGTTGGACAGCAATGGACCGATCGGTGCGCACACATTGGCCATTGCATTCAATGTGTGCTGGTACGCGTTGTATTCGCAATACGCGTTGGACAGCAATGGACCGATCGGTGCGCACACATTGGCCATTGCATTCAATGTGTGCTGGTACGCGTTGTATTCGCAATACGCGTTGGACAGCAATGGACCGATCGGTGCGCACACATTGGCCATTGCATTCAATGTGTGCTGGTACGCGTTGTATTCGCAATACGCGTTGGACAGCAATGGACCGATCGGTGCGCACACATTGGCCATTGCATTCAATGTGTGCGGGTACGCGTTGTATCCTAGGTACGCGTTGAACAGCAATGAACCGATCGGTGTGCCCGGCCGGCCCATTGCATTCAATGTGTGCGGGTACGCGTTGTATCCTGGGTACGCGTTGAACAGCAATGGACCGATCGGTGTGCCCGGCCGGCCCATTGCATTCAATGTGTGCGGGTACGCGTTGTATCCTAGGTACGCGTTGAACAGCAATGGACCGATCGGTGTGCCCGGCCGGCCCATTGCATTCAATGTGTGCGGGTACGCGTTGTATCCTGGGTACGCGTTGAACAGCAATGGACCGATCGGTGTGCCCGGCCGGCCCATTGCATTCAATGTGTGCGGGTACGCGTTGTATCCTAGGTACGCGTTGAACAGCAATGGACCGATCGGTGCGCACCCATTGGCTATGGCCTGGCCCTGGCAACGGACGCAATTTCAAATCTTGAACGAGTCTGATGCTGGAAATTCAGTTGGTCACCCACAACAATGTTGCAAATTCATGGGTGTCATGAAGTTGAACTTTTGAAGGATGCTGTGGGCGTGTGTAAGTGGTGCAATTCCATGGATTGGCCAGATTCAGAAGATGCTAACGACTTGGACCTATCACTTTGGACACATGGGACAGTAACTGCCTCTGCAGCACACATATAATGCTGGCTGTTCCCCTGAGAGCTCACTTGCCTGCACTACATGCACCAGGACGACATCTGCCACCACCACTGCTGCTGTATCTGCACCCTCTGGATCCTGCAATGGCACGTACTGTGGAGAGAGCCCCAGCCTTCAGCACTGAGGAGAACCAGGCCCTTCTGGACAGCCTCCTTCCACAGTACACCAAGCTGTATGGGAAAGCAGGGGAGCAGGTGAGTGTTCTGTCCACTGCCTTCCTAAATGTGCATGTTGTCTGACTAGCATGGCTAACAGTCTGCACGCCACTGGCTAGCAGGCTCACTGAGTAGTTGTCACCCCCCATAGTGTGTAGTTACATGCACTGGACAGGTATAGTGCAGTGACAGTGCATTTAAACAAGGTTTTACTTCCCAGGCAATGATACCATGTAGTAACTGCTGGCATACTGTCCATGGCCATCGTTGCACTGCCTGTGTACATCATGTGCCCCTGTGATTGAGACATGTATACACAACTGTGTAATGCACGGATATGTTGCATGTGTAGTAATAGCATTCTCACTTTGTCATCCTCACAGGTTGATGCCCACCAGAAGCAGAAGATATGGCTGACCATCGTCCGGGCAGTGAGATCCGTGGGGGACTACAAGCGCCGGATCCGCAACTGCCAGAAGAGGTGGCAGGACCTTCGGGGCTGGACCCGGAGGATCCCACGGGTCCAGCTGAAGCTGTCGCCTCCTCGCAGGAGGGGCGGACACCGGACCCTGACCCCACACATGCTCAGGATCCTGGCGGTGGTCTTCCCTGATCTGGATGGGCAGCTGAAGGCCAGGGAGCAGCACGGAGGGGGTGAGTCCATGACTGCATTGTGTACTTTGTCTGCCATGGTATGTGCCCTCCTCTGGCCTGGTTAAACTTCCACAGCACATCAGTCATGTGGTCCAGGACCCATGTCCCTCGATTGTGCACTGCCCACTCCTCATCTGATACCCAGGTGTGGTCCTTGCAGTCAGGGAATTGTGTCACTTGGGTATTGTGTCCTTGCAGTTTGCTTGACTCAAGGTGGGGGACAGCATCTGTTCCCCTAACTGTGGTGGGCATCATGGGTGGGTCCATTGCTTACACAATGCCTGTGTTCTGACATGTAATCTGCGTGTTACTTTGATATGTGGTCCAATTGCTGAGCTGATCCACCACATGTGCCTGGGGTAACTGGCACACACCCAAGCTGCGGGTGGGAACAATGTTTGGGCCCCAGGAGTGTGTATATTACGTGTGTCACACATACTTAGCCAGCTGCCTACTGTCCAGGGTTCATCCCTCATTCATGTGGGGCAGGACAGTCATGCCTACTCCAGGCCATGCAATGCACTCTGTACTACCACTCCCGTGTATCAGCTGACACGTTGTGCTCAGTAATATGTCCCCTCAGGTGTCAGCCTTTGTGTCAGTGTGCTGTGGCTTCGATGTCAGGACTGCTGGGGTGTTTATCGGTTGTGGCTCAGCATGCCACCGGAGATGTGACCATAGGAGACGATACTTGTGTGACACATAGGTGTTTGAACACCTGACTGTGCAGACTGGGGTATGCGAATGTGAAGTCCATGCAGCTGTTTCCCATTCACAGCAGATTGTGAGGTGCTCAGGTTCAGAGGCTTGTGTTACAGGTCACCCATATGTCCAATCAGTATGACCTGGACAGATAAGGGTTCAGATGATGTGGTGTGTGGGGGATGTACATGTGCACTTGTTCAGCTCCAGGACTTGCATTCCCCATGACCTACTATTGTGACACAGTGCAGACTGTTGTTGTGTGGCTGCCCTGCCCATGTGACTGGAGACAGTGATGTATGACTTAGCAGGCATGCCTGTGCCATGGCATGTGACTTCCTATGAGTGATCCTGCAGGGGAGTGACATGTGCTACATGCACACCATAGTGGCAATGGCTATCAGCACATGGGTGCATCATGGTGTCTGTCGCTGGTATGCATCACATGCATTTCATATATCTGACTCTGGGCATCACTTTCATCCGGGCACCTGTACTGACTCAGTGGCAAGAGTTGTGATGTGTGCATGTTCACATGCTTCACCGTGTTCTCTGCACCGTCCAACTACTGTGTAGGTGGTGCATGTGTCCACACTGGGGTATTGCCAGCCAACGGACGCCAGACAGATGGGTGCAAGGCCAGGTGGGATGTGAGTGCCATGGTTGACCATCAGACTGACAATTGGCTTCTCCTATTCTGTTTGGGCAATTTTAGCAATGTTCAACTAAGGATGCCAGGCCTTGCTCTGTATTGTGCTGTACTTACTGTGGTGTGTGCGTTCGGTGGAGGTGACTGATGTCTGTCTGTTTCCCTATTGTTTGCAGATACATCCACAGCCACAGGAGGGGACAGCTCCACGGACCAGGAGGAGCCGCAGAGCCAGACTGGGTCAGCAGCCGAGGAGTGGTCGGAGGGACCCAGTGGCACGGAGGGCGAGGGGAGCCACACCGAGGAGTCCTCAGCACCATCCACCTCAGCTGAGGACCACAGCAGCTCGGAGGATGACTCCCTTATGGAGGCGGGTGTCAGCAGCCACCACACCCCAGCTAGTGTTGCTGTCCCCACCACCACCACCACCACCGCCCTCCCATAGGCTCCCATTCCCGAGGTCCGTGGAGGCTCCCATGTTCGGGAGCGTGTCTCCTTCGGGCTTGGCACCCCACCCCCTGCCCCTGTGTCCCCTGCTGCCCTGAGTGAGGAGTCTGTGTACCTCCTTCGCCAGCTCCATGTAGGGCAGACAGCGATGCTGAGTGTCCTCCATGCACACACCACTCTGTTGACTCAGCTGGTGTCGTTCATGGAGGGCATCTCATCGGGCATGTCTGCCCTACAGAGGGGCAATAGGTCCATGGACTCCTCCCTGACGGCAGCAGTGTCCCTCCTCCAACAGTCCCTCACCCCTCCTGCCTCTGCCCCATCCACACTCCCCAGCACCTTACCTGTCCCAAGCACACACACACCGGCACAGGCACACACCAGCACAGACATAAGCAGCACACAGACACACACGCCAAAATCAAGACGCACACGCACGCACAGTCAGGGGACTGAAACCACACTCACAGGGGATGGGGCCCAGTCACACACACACGCATCCATGAGCACTGCGCAGTCCACAGTTGCCTCTCCCTCCAAAGCCCCCTCCGTTGCCTCACCTGCAACCCCAAAGACCCAGCGGCTCTTCCTCAGTGACCTCGGCCTCTTCCCCTCCGATCCAGCTGATCCAGCATTCAGGGGGAAGAGGAAGCCCACCCACACAGAGCGGAGTGCCCCTCGCCACCGGACACCCTCCCCCAGGCGCAGACCGACTGACGCCCCCATCCGCAAGTCCCCCCGGACCCGGAAGAGCAAGACCCTGCCGCCGCCCTGCAGCTCAGGCACCAAGTCTCCTTCCTCCATCCCTCAGGCCCCCACTCCACAGGTGCCCCCACCACACCCTGCCCCAGGTTCCCCCACCCACAGATACACCATCCCCAAAAAGATCAGGCCTTCTCCCCTGCCACTTGCTCTTCCGGACCCACACCCCCGCTGCGCTTGTCTGTGCCACTGGTGTGGAGACGGTGTCCTCCCCTCTGTCCTGCCCACCTTACCTGATCCCCATTCTCCTCCCCTGGAGGTAGGCACTGCAGTGGAGTCCACTACCACCCTGTCTGACTTGGGCACTGCAGTGGTGAACCTGTCCACTCCATCTGCATGGTCCCCTGCAGTCTTGCCGGCACCCACACCATCAGAGTCATGCCCCCCACTTGTGCCGGCACACACCATGTCTGACACCTCCACTGCAATTGTCAGTGGCTCTCCAGCACCCACCACCCCTTCCCTGCCTCCTTCTGGTGAGCCATGATCCTGTCCCTGCGGTGCCTGGCCTGCCCCCCGTATGCCCCTCCGAGGGGATTGTCCCTGGTTTTCATCAGTGCAGGCATGCGTAGGGTGACATCTGCCAATGTCACCCTGTTTTGACTTTCATGTTGGACTGGCCATTGGCCTTTGTTAATTTTTTGCTGGACATCAACTGTTAGACCCACATATGCTGAATAAAGCACCTTTCTGTTCTCTAGTGCTTTTGCTTCTGATGTACATGTTGTTGATGATGCTAACCATGCCCTTGCTGCAGTGATGGTGATATTTGGTCTCATGATAGTGAAGTGTTACTGTGCAGGAACACATGTGGTCCAGGGGGAATGTGTCCTATCCTGTGGTGTATCCATGTCATCCTTAGCAGTATCTGAGGGTGTCATGTGTTCATTATTTGGCAATGGGATTTCCTACTTACATTAGCAATTTCACATCTGTTGCTTCCACCCCTGCACATCTGTTGTGCCTGCCATTGTTCAATTAGTCTACTTCCCTGACCGTGTGGCCATCTCCACTGGACATGCAGGTTTGGGCATCAATGGGGAAGGACTCATCTGTGTTGTCAGTGCAACATTGCTATACATGTGTGTTGGATCTGTGCTGATGATTTCGTTGGCACTCCCATGACCAGGCTGATGTGACGGGAGCCTTCATTTGGTGCTAATTGTTGACTGTGTGACCAAGCGCTCAGCTGACATGATGGAGCCCTACTGAGGCAACATATGGCACAGCTTTCCTCACACAGGAGTGGAGTCCCCTCATGGCAGTGTGTACTCCTGTGACATTGCCTGCGCCCACGGTGTGTGTTGCATGAGCATGTCTGTGTGTTCACTTCCGTTTTGCTGTGCATGCTGGGATCCCTGGTGTTGTACCTGTTTGTGATGCTTGCTGAGTTGACCTATGTTCCCCCAAGTCTTCTCCCTGGATTCTCTGTGATGTGGGTGCATGGCACATTACTGGTCATCAGGGTGTCACCCATAGGTGTGTTTGCTGTCAGGGCTGAGTTTGTGTGCAGACGAAGATGGGTCACAGTCAGGATTCCCTTGGCACTTGTTGTTTACACCTGTCATGTGATTTCCAGTTTGTGTTATCTTTCAGTGATTGTGACACGTTGTGTGTGTGACTGCTGGCACTGCTCAGGGTCCGGGCTGCAATGTTGGTAGTTGTCTATGTGTGTTCTTTGTGGGTGACCTTGGCTTCTTCATTGGTGTGTGACTGTGGCTGGGATCCCATTGGTTGGTGTGGTATTGCCGTCATGTCCATGTACAGCGTAGTGTGCAGTGTGTCAGACATTCAGGAGTCTTGATGAGTGGCCATGTGTGATGTGTTTCTGCACCTTGGTTCCCACCCACCGCCCTGGGATTGTCATGGGTGCATGTGCAATGTCACCAGTGCATGTGTGCTTCACTGCTGCACATTGTTGGAGGTCGAGGTGTGTGGTGCTGAGTGTGTGCAGATGAGAGTTGTTGCCCGGCTAGACCCCTGCCTCCATGTTGGCCTTGGCTTACTGGCCATGCTGATTGATTTGTGCTTGTGTAGGTGTGATGGTAGTTTGTTGCTCAGGACACATGACTGTGGTTCACAGTGTGAACGACATTTAGCTTTGTCATCACAGTGGGATTGTAATGCAGCCCAGGGTCACCACATTGTGGGGGCCCTGGGGGTAGTGCTGTGGTGTGTCTGTGTCTTGCTGTGTCAGTTGCTGTTCCTACGTGCCTGTGTGACATGTGTGATTTGTGCTCCCTCTCATCTGACAATGCCTGATTGCCCACATAGGGGATTTGGATCCATGAGTTACCTTTGTGTGGCACTGTATGCACATCTGTGTAATTGGTATTCAGGCCTCCTCATGTGTTGTGTGGTTGCCTGGGGACACTGGCACCCCCTCACCTGTTGTGTTTGATGTGCAGTGTGGGTCTGCCTGTTTGTGTTTGTGCATCTGCACCACTGCATTGGCATATCTTTGGTGTGCCATTGGCTGTATGTTGTTTGGTGGGTTTCCCCTGCTGTCCCTGGGACTCCTAGGTCATCGGTCAGCACAATGATCATGGTTTGTGTGTCCCATTGCTGCCATGGTATGGTATCTGTTCACCTCACTTCTACAGTCTCCACAGGGTATCTGCATTTGTGTGCCCATTGGTGCAAATATGTGGGTCTGCATTCTGATGGTCACTTCTGTCATTGTGTCATTGATGAATGTTGACAGTGTCAGCCCCCATGGGTGTTGTTTGTCTGCACATGGCCAAAGGTATCTCTTATTTGCACTGCAGTATTTGCCTCCCCCAATCTATGTTGCAATGGGACACATGCACTACTTTGCCACTGATGTGTTTTATGTTCTGTGACCAGGAATCATCCATGCAGTTTGGCAGTTGCAGCTTTTTCTTTGTCAACACTTGCATTTTGGTCACTGTGATGATGGTGGTTTGGACCCCATTGCCACAATGGTCATGGCCTGCTTGCATTGTGGGGGCCACACACATATATGTGTGGCACATGTGATAGGGGGTCACATTGTATGTTCAAAGTCATGTTCAGTGTTGTAGGCATTTGACACAGTCTACACACGCTTGTCATGGTGTTGGGGGATGTCTTTTCTTGCATTCCCTAGGTTGTGGTGTGCTGGTTGTGTCATGCATTGTCCATCCTATGAGTGGGGGTGGTGTTGGTGGTAGGCATCCAGCCCCCATGGGTAGGGGTGGTAGTAGTGACAGGCATCCAGCCCCCATGGGTAGAGGTGGTAGTAGTGGTAGGCATCTGGCACCCCTGGGTAGAGGTGGTAGTAGTGGTAGGCATCTGGCACCCCCTGGGTAAGGGTGGTAGTAGTGGTAGGCATCCAGCCCCCCATGGGTAGAGGTGGTAGTAGTGACAGGCATCCAGCCCCCCCTGGGTAGAGGTGGTTGTAGTGGTAGGCATCTGGCACCCCCTGGGTAGAGGTGGTAGTAGTGGTAGGCATCTGGCACCCCCTGGGTAAGGGTGGTAGTAGTGGTAGGCATCCAGCCCCCCATGGGTAGAGGTGGTAGTAGTGTTAGGCATCCAGCCCATCCTGGGTAGAGGTGGTAGTAGTGGTAGGCATCTGGCACCCCCTGGGTAAGGGTGGTAGTAGTGGTAGGCATCTGGCACCCCTGGGTAAGGGTGGTAGTTGTGACAGGCATCCAGCCCCCATGGGTAGAGGTGGTAGTAGTGGTAGGCATCTGGCACCCCTGGGTAAGGGTGGTAGTAGTGGTAGGCATCTGGCACCCCTGGGTAAGGGTGGTAGTTGTGACAGGCATCCAGCCCCCCATGGGTAGAGGTGGTAGTAGTGGTAGGCATCTGGCACCCCCTGGGTAAGGGTGGTAGTAGTGGTAGGCATCTGGCACCTCCATGGGTAAGGGTGGTAGTAGTGGTAGGCATCTGGCACCCCCTGGGTAAGGGTGGTAGTAGTGGTAGGCATCTGGCACCCCCTGGGTAAGGGTGGTAGTTGTGACAGGCATCCAGCCCCCCATGGGTAAGGTGGTAGTAGTGGTAGGCATCTGGCACCCCCTGGGTAAGGGTGGTAGTAGTGGTAGGCATCTGGCACCCAAATGGGTAAGGGTGGTAGTAGTGGTAGGCATCTGGCACCCCCTGGGTAAGGGCGGTAGTAGTGACAGGCATCCAGCCCCCATGGGTAGAGGTGGTAGTAGTGACAGGCATCCAGCCCCCCATGGGTGGAGGTGGTAGTAGTGGTAGGCATCTGGCACCCCCATGGGTAAGGGTGGTAGTAGTGGTAGGCATCTGGCACCCCCTGGGTAAGGGTGGTAGTAGTGGTAGGCATCTGGCACCCCCTGGGTAAGGGTGGTAGTTGTGACAGGCATCCAGCCCCCCATGGGTGGAGGTGGTAGTAGTGGTAGGCATCTGGCACCCCCATGGGTAAGGGTGGTAGTAGTGGTAGGCATCTGGCACCCCCTGGGTAAGGGTGGTAGTAGTGGTAGGCATCTGGCACCCCCTGAGTAAGGGTGGTAGTTGTGACGGGCATCCAGCCCCCCATGGGTAGAGGTGGTAGTAGTGGTAGGCATCTGGCACCCCCTGGGTAGAGGTGGTAGTAGTGTTAGGCATCTGGCACCCCCTGGGTAAGGGTGGTAGTAGTGGTAGGCATCTGGCACCCCCTGGGTAAGGGTGGTAGTAGTGGTAGGCATCCAGCCCCCATGGGTAGAGGTGGTAGTAGTGGTAGGCATCTGGCACCCCCTGGGTAAGGGTGGTAGTAGTGACAGGCATCCAGCCCCCCATGGGTAGAGGTGGTAGTAGTGACAGGCATCCAGCCCACCCTGGGTAGGGGTGGTAGTAGTGGTAGGCATACAGGCCCCTATGTGTATGTGTGGCATTGGTGAGGGCCATCCCGCCCCTATGGCGCTGCTGTTGCTGGTGTAGGTATTTCTGCATCCCTCTGTGTGTGATGTGTCGGGTACGTGTAGTTTGTTTTTGTTGTTGGTGTCTGACTTACCTTCTGCGCCGTACGCGTCCGTGCCTGTTCCGGTAATAGAGGTAGAATATTGGTAGGATCGGCACGAAGGGATTCATGGTTGGTTCGTCTCGTTCGTCTTTCTCTTTGCTTCGCCTCGTCCTCGTCGCTGGCGTGTTCGTCTCGTAGCCGTGGATCGTGTTGTGGCGCGAATCGGAGCTTATGTGCGCCTCTCCCGGATGCTTTGACGTGCCGTGCGTAGCGACGGGTTCGGCGCGTACGGGAAGCGCATCGTATTTGTCCGGCCGGACGGGGCTGCATTTTGGCTTCCGTGCGACTCGATTCTGCGTTTACGGATCCGGCTCGGTCGGGGAACAGGACCTGGATTGGGTGAGTACGACTGGGTCAGAATCTATGCTGTTATGCGCATCGTACTTGCTCGTTCGGTATAATGTGCGGTTCGGTCGGGAAACAGGCATTCGCCTGGCTTTTTTCCCGGCCGAATAGTGTTGGGTGCGCCTCCGACCGAGATCGGAATCGACCCCATAGTGTGGTAGACAAAGGACTAGCTTGGCAGATGCATTTTGGGATCACTGGCATAATATTGATGCATACAATATCAAAAGACAAAAATAGCGGAAAATAAATATTGTTAATATAAATATTGTCTCCTATACTCAACTAATAAAACCCCAAATATCAAGTATACAAATATCATTGCTGAAAATATTGATTTTTACTTATATTGAAAAACACAAATATCCGAAACAAACATATTGTCACCTTTAAATAAACATATATTATGCCAAAATTATCGATTCACACAATATTGACTACTATAAACAAAATTATTACAATATCATTATTAAATATTTTTTAACACTTTTTACGTAAAACAATTATTTGAAATAAACATAAAATATTTTATAAACATGTTTAAATTAAAAATAAACAGATTACAAACTTTTTACAATTCACCCCCTAAAAATATATAACTAAATTCATAACAATGTAACAAAAAATTGCCATTAACTACCAACTTTTATAAAGCAATTTAAATATTAATAACTATATATGAGATTTCACTCATAAAAAACTGTCAAATTCAGCAGTTTAGCTGAGCTGAGCTAACTATAACTTACGCCCCCAATGCACTGCTTATGACCTCACATATTACATTACTCATGACTCAGTAGGTGTACTACTGAGTGATACTACTTTTAACATATACTATGTGTATCCGTGTCTGAGTGGATATATGGGTGTGTGAGTGGCTGTATGGGTGTATAAGTGGGTGTGTCAGTAGCTGTGTTGGTGAGTGAGTGGCTGTGTGAGTGGCTGTATTGGTGAGTGAGTGGGTGTGTCAGTGGATGTATGGATGGGTGAGTGGGTGTATGAGTGACTGTATGGGTGAGTGACTGGGTGTGTAAATATGCTGTATGGGTGAGTGAGTGTCTCTTTGAGTGGGAGTTTGGTTAAGTGAGTTGGTGTGTGAGTAGCTGTATTAGAGAGTATGTGTCTGTCTAATGGTTGTATGGATGAGTGAGCAGATGTGCGAGTACTTGTATGGATGTGTGAATGGGTATGTAAGTGGTTGTGTGGGTGTGTGAGTATGTGATTGGTTGTATGGGTGAGTGAGTGGCTGTGTTGAGAGTCTGTATGGGTGAGTGAGTGGGTGTATGAGAGGCTGTATAGGTAAATAAGTGAGTGTGTACTAGCTGTATGGGTGAGTGTTTGTGTGAGTTGCTGTATGGATGAGTGACTAGTTGTATGAGTAGATATATGGGTGAGTGAGTGGTTGTGTGAGTGGCTGTATTAGTGAGTGAGTAGGTGTGTGAGTGGCTCAATGGATGAGTAAGGGCATGTATGAGTATTTGTATGGGTCTGTGAATGGGTATGTGAAGGGTTATCTGGCTGTCTGAGTGGGTGTATGATATGTTGTATGGGGTGTGGGTGTGTGAGTGGTTCTGTGGATGTCATCAGTGATATCATTTGAGATGTCATGAGTGATATCACTGACCATGTCATGAGTGATGTAATATGTGAGGTTATAAGCAGTGCATTGAGGAGTTGTACCCTTATAGTTAGCTCAGGTAACTATAACTGCTGAATTTCCATGGTTTTGTATGAGTGAAATCTAAGCCTAACTATAATGTCCCTGTAACCTCTGTTCTTTTCTGTGAATTTCTACGTTTTTTAAAATTCGATTTTCTAACTATAACGTGCCTAGGGGTTCAGGGTATCCCTACCCTGCCCCCTTTTCTTTTTTTTAAAACATTTTTTCTGGGACGTGATGGCTGCCAACACTTCCTGGCTTGAAGTGTTGGCAGTCAATCAGATATCAGCACGAGATTGGGAGGGTTCATGAAGCCTTTGCGTCCCTATATATAAAAATGTGGATTTTCCTTAATACCTCAAAAACTACTGAACAGATTTACAGCAATGTACAAGAAGGTCGCTTTCTGGACCAATAGTTGCCTTTCTGCCAAATTTTGTATAACTCCTTTCAGCAGTTCGGGCGGTAGTAGTGTCTAAAATCTCTATGGGAATTAGCATGGGGAATACGTGTTTTGGGACCCCCTCTTTTTCTCTGCCCCCGCTAGACGGATCACCACGAAACTTTCAAGACAGCAGCTGAAGTGAGCGACGTATTAGTTTTGAAAATTTTGCGAGGATTCGTCAAAGTTATTGGCAAAACAAAAAACACTTGTCCTATGGAAACTAGGTCCTAACTATACCTACATAACTACCTACTGGCTACCTCCAGTAGTAATATAAAATTATATTTAAAACTATCAAACTATATATCAACATTTATGACATTTATGAAATTTAATTTATGAATGAAAGCTAAATTAGTGTATACCATAGAAGGACATACCTGATAAAAAAATTCAAACTAAAACTAAACTAACCAATAAAATCAAACTAAAAACAATCTTAACTTTTACAACCAGTCAAACAATTAAATCAACAATATAGAAGGCACACTAATTTTACCAATTAAGGGCCCGATTACGAGTTTGGCGGTCTTACCGCTGTCCCGCCACGGCGGCGGGACTGACAACTCCGCCCACTGAAGGCATTCCTGCCCACCATATTATGATGTTGCGGCTGGCAACATCTGACAGAACTCTGTGTTGGCGGTATACCGCCGAGCAGATTACGATGTTCCTGATGGGCTGGCGGTCTCTTGGTGGCGGAGTCCCTCACAGCAGGGGACCGGTGTGGGATGAGGTCAGCAATTCACAATATATAGTTCCATATGTGTGCAGGTATGTGACATGTACACATATGCATGATACATGTGCAAAAATATATTGTCCATTGCTGGAGTCCGGACCATATGTGCCCAGTACAGTCAAAGGGGGTAAAGGGAGAAAAAAACTTACCTGGATTTCAGCGATGGCAGGGTCGTTTTCTTCGTGTTCAAGTAGCTGCTGCAAAGGGGGGACCTGGACGAAGGGTCTCATGTGGAAGACTGAAGAAAAAAGAAGAAAATGGGTGATTTTGCAACCCATTTCTTTAATTTCCGAGGTCTTGAAGCAGACGGTCTCCCCACCACAATCTACTCAACAGAAAGCCACTTCGTAATTCGGATGGTGGAATCGTTGTCTGTACTGCGCTCTGGTAGCTGCTTTCCCTATGCCACCATCGAGGCGGTCGGCAAATAGCTGGTGGTGGCAGCTGTGCTCCGGCAGTCTTTAGTTCTGTAAACCGCCAACATCGTAATACGGTGGGCGGACCACCAACTATGCGGCAGGGTTTCCAACACCATTTCAACGTGGTTCCCTTACTGCCAAACTCGTAATCAGGTCCTTTATACTTCTAAAACCACAAACACTGCAAGACGGGGAAACTGTGACGGATTCTCAAACCATACACTTAGAAAATATACACATCTCGACAATTACTTACCCAAGTAATTAAAACTTGTATTTAAATTAAAAGTAGCTCACAAATAAACTTAAACATGTAAAATAGCAAATAATTAACAACAATTTCACAAACTTCTGTCTTTACATGTAATTCCTAAAAGAAAACACTACAACTTTGAAAAGTGATAACCTGCCAGAAAAACACCTATCACAAACCATCATAAAGATATAGCAAAGTAAGAATGCAAAAATAATTACAAAATATAAACTCACCCCAATAGCGAGTAAAAACAAACCTAACTACATCAACCTCTACAAACTAACAACAAATAAACATTTCAAATGAAACTGATGCTTTTTTTCTCCTTTCAACAGGAAAGGAAGCACCTGCTCCACATTACGACACCCCCAATGGAAAAGCTGCAAAACAGTGTGAAACATTTAAAAAGAACACGTGTAAATAGCAAAGAAATAAACTTTAAAAATTGAATTTATTTATACTATTAAACTACTTTCAAATACAATGGCACAGCAAGCCAAATATATAACAGCCCAGAAAGGAAAGCAATTACCAAACCACATGGGTTACACCTACGGCCCAGTAAGTACATCGACAGAAATGTGAATTGCAAATGTACCAAATATTATTCTAATGCATGCTATGGTAGGGCCACTACAAAAGATGATGTTGTAATTCATGTAAGAGAACACAACCACCCCCCAAATGTGACAGAAATAGAAGTAAGACAGGTACTGCAGAATATAAGAGAGGCTAACCCTCTGGCCATGTGTGCTTTACAAGACTGCCAAATTCCAATCTGTTACTTGCATTAAAGGGGAGAAAGTGTACCTACTACCATGCTTGGAGTGGAACAGTTAACCATTGCACCAATAAGTGATCAGATTATCGAGTGACTGTGAGTGAACATTGATGTAGAGGCTGAAAGTGAGGGAGGGTGTGTTGAACTGTATAATTTGAAATTTCTTGAGATCATTATTGATTTGCATTGTTTGGGGCTTGAGTGATGGGCGCTCATTTTTTTTCCCTGTAGGTGATCAGCCCTTTCACACTCAGCCAGATTTAATTGCAGGGTGTTTTTTCTAGCTCTTCAGAGACCAGAACAGTCACTTTAGTTAACAAACAAACACCTATGCAAAATAATGCAATTCAGTTTCTCTACTTGTTCAACCTCAGTGCACTCCACGTCTAACTTGCTCGGGTCATCGTGATTCATGATGATGATGACTGGTCTGGGACAGCGTCACTTTATTCGGAGTTAAGAGGAGGATCATCGAAGAACTCAGCGAGGGAGCTGCAGGACTACCTCATCAACAGCTTGAAGCAAGACGTTATTGAGTATCGACTTCAGTTCAAAGGTAAACCAAGAGTCTGAGGCCTAGAACTCAGCTGTGTGGAATAGAGAGAGGTGCATTTGTAAAATGCTGCTCTGTGTGTGTGTCTGTTTGACTTGTGGCAAAAGTAATACTCTGAGTCCCCCTTTTGGTCTTTTTGCTCTGCCGCTGAGTCTTCTTGATACATTCCTCATGAAGCTTACCTTACTTCTGTCCTTCTCCTTAACTCTAAAATACAGTTTCTCTTTTACAATCCGCAGACCTTTTTCTAGTCTCCTTCACAAACGAAAGGGGAAAGCTAGCTGAGCTCAACAACACTCCTGCTTACCTACTGGACCAGTGCAGACAGGTCCCAAAGAGTGGACATTCCCAAGGAGAATGCAGATGCAACACTCAATTTTGCACTACAGTATCATTTTTCTTTTAACAATCATATTTACTAAGAGAAGTGGGTGGGTGGGTTCACTCCCCAACCTAGAAGACAGAACATTTAGATATCTGATAAATTGGGTCTTGGGGGCAGAAGGACTGTTTGTAATGCATGTATCTGTACTCTGTCATACTCATTCCTATGTCTCCTTCTAACAACAGATTGATAGCGAATGATGTGCTGCTGCTTATTGCTCAGATTAAGGTGGGCCTTGTGTTCTAGTGTTTATCTTTGTCAAACCTTTCCCTAAATCCCCTTACCCATCCATTCATCAAACCCCTAACCCTCTTCCCCCGAGCTGTGTGATTTATTGAGGTGTGGCTTAAATTACACCATCAATGGATCACACACTTGCAGGGGCGGATGTGGTGAAAGCAGCACCAACTTACTGTAGAATCTTCTAAGCAGTAGCCCACACCAGCCCATTACCAACGCCGCATTAAAAATGATCCATATTTTAGGTATAGAATGAAGAACATCAATCATCAGCATCATCATTTAGGCCTTGTGTTGCCTAACCGTAAACACCTAACCTAAGCTTGTCCACTACAGACTTTGAGTCCATCTTTTATAACTTGAGGATTTCACAAATAATACTGATAGCTCCACATTAGCCAAATCTTACTAGCATTGCTATTATTTCTATTTTAGCACAATCAGTCATTTTCATTGTGTCATCACGTGGTACTCAGGTGGTGTCAATTCTTTGTAAATCTTTGATAAATATATAACCCACTAACTCAGTCTTTCTACTTCCATTTAGTTGCCTATGATGAATAACCAATCAGTCATTCAGATCAATCCTACAGTTGGAGCTCACCTTGGTGAAACTGGAAGTGGGACATCGCTTGTGAAGTTGTGATGCTGCCCCTGTTATTGCTGCATGTATATTCAGGTAAGACAACTAGTATAGATGAAATTTAACTTAGTAAGAAATAAATTAACTGCTACTGTTTTTTATCTAGATAGTTGTACACAATATAGGTCATCATGCCAGCATTCCCCATAATGGTCAAGATAGTTAGAGAAGTATAAGTCTAGACTCTATAACTAAGTGCTACGCTCTCTCTTAAGTTTCAAGCACATAAACAGGCTGCATAAAACTACTTGACGGCAGCAGTGCAAAGTAAAAGTAAAAGGCATAAATTTAGATTAAACAATATAGTTTTTCCCTTTATTTGTTTACAAAAAAAAACACCCTCTCCACCCAAATAACATGCCTACCCCTCTCCCCAAACAAAACTGACCCAAGCCCCAAAACTCAAAATGTCCATGAAAAAGTCTCTTCTGTCCCAACTCCCTTCCCACCCTCTCCACCCAGCACCAACAAATCCCTCTCACCAAAACAATTTTTTTTAAAAAGAGCTAGAAGAGGGCATTATGGATGTCGGTCCGGAGCTGGTCCAGGCTCTGCTCCATCGTGGTGAGCCGGCCCTCAATGGTGTCTAGCCGCTACAGGCTGCGGCGCAGCAGTGGCCTGCTGTCAGTGTGGTGGGGGGGCAGCAGTTGGCTGGCGGCAGCGGCGCCGGGAATTGGATGGCTGGGAGGCTGGAAGCTGAGGTGGACCGGTGGTCCTACTCCTTTTCCAGGATGACCAGTATTCTAGCTGAATAAGCTCCAGCCTCTGCTGCCGCAAACTGGCCGCTATCTCCAGACTGGTGGGTGGTCTCTGCAGGGCTTTACGCGGGTGCCAAATACTCAGTCTACTGCAATATTGGACCTCTCCCTCTGGCTGTTAGAGGAACTCTAATCCCCTCCCTGCTGCACTGGAGGACCTCCCATCTCTCCGGTGCCCCTTTTGAAGATACCCCGGAATCTGGCACGTACCTCCGATAGCCACGCTCCTCCTGGAGTGCGGCGGGTCAACTCGTGAAGCCGGATGGGGTCCGGCTCCCTCTCTTGCTTGACTCTCGGGGAATTGGCTTCCGCTGCGCTGGTCTCTGCTCGGGACGCGACGGGATTCTCTCTTCCTGCATCTGCTTCGGCGTTTCTCTCCACCCTGGACGCGTAGTCCGTTTTCGCTCTCCAGGAAAATCCACCTTCGTCATGGGGGACTCTGCCTATCAAGGCCGTCTCGCTAGTTTCATCGTCGACCATTGGTTCTTGTGACGACGTCAGGTGAGGGTTCTCGTAACCCAGGAAGCCACTGTACTGAAAGGCGCCATCCCGATCTCTCCAGGCTGGATCCTGTGAAGTGGAAAGATAGAGGAGAGGAGAGACGTAAGGGGGGAATATGTCCTCACCGTCTCCCTCTCTCTCGAGGAGTCCTCAGGTACGTCGTGACACACGTATTTCCAACAAATTCATTTGCTGGGCACTGCAGTAACCAAGGAAAGGAAACTTGCTTTTCTCTACTGCAGGGGGTAGGGTAGAGGGATTAGACAAGTAGGGTAAAGCTTTTATATATAATAGAGGGGACACTACAGTGATCCTCGATTCATCATCTTTGGCTTATTCACTCACGGTACAATTCAAAAGGGAAAAATCTTAACAAGCGTAAATTAAATCTGTTATGGGAAATCATGAAATATATTCTGGAATCACTTCACATGGTTATTGAATTAAATGTGGCACATGCAGAGAATGGATTTTCTAATTTGGTAGGCTGGGATGGAAGAACTTAGGAAAAAGTAAAGGAGTGAAGTACTAAAAGGTGACTGAGTGGGCGAATGGACAACACACCTTGTGTGTTCGGTTTGCAATGCACTGAAAACATTGTAAATACCGTATTAACTGAAGCTGACGCACATTACTCAGCCAACACTGCAGTTAGGAATTGATTGGCCCATACTGCACTGCGGTCATAGTTAGCTAAAATGCCATGGGCGGGGAGGCAGGATGATGAATCATAGGTAGGATAGATCTGGCTCACTTAACAAATACAGCGAGTCAAGAGAATAGAACAAAGAATAGAAATAAATAACCCCCACTTAGAACCATAACTTTGAATAATATTGATAACCCTACATAAACCAAGTAAGCAAAGTAGGTGAGTAGCATGCTCCTCATGAGAAGAGCTGCCTTGCTTATTAATCCAAACAATCCAAATATTCATTCATCCTTTCATTCTAAATCACCCATAGCCCCACCCCCATGATTAAGCTTTACTTTCTCCTAACCAGTCTTTCACCAAAATTTCCAATACATTATCCACCCATTCAATAGCAACCCTTTCTTCAAACCATTCTTTCGCCCATCCATCCCTTTACCCACCCACGCAAACTTTCACCCACCCACCCTTTCACTCATATAAAATGTCCTTTCTTTTAAGTTCACTTTCGTTCCTTCATGTCTTCCTCAAGCCATCAAAGCTCATTATGTGAGATTTTGCTGCGTTGCAAATAGAAGAGGCCATAATACCTTAACCACCGCTGTGGCTGGCAAAGCTGGGGGGGTTCCCTTCATGGTCATTTTTTATGACAACGAGCGACACCATGACAATAGCTAGTGAGCATAGTAATTGCAAGAAATTATGTGACTTACCAGTGCCCGTCCCTGCTGCCGCTTCTCCCCCTCCAACTGACCCTTCTCCTGCAGCGGCACTGAAGCCAGCATCACTGATGTTCTGTGTGGCTAGAATAAAACATTACACATAATTTAGATCCCAGATACGCAACTCCAAATACGATTGCAATGCAGCACTACAGCTCATTCAGCACGTCAGTATCTTTCCAATATCACTCAGGACATTTGATTGGTTGGTTCACCAAGTTAGACAAGCCAGACGTGGAATACTGGTCAATGAAAGACATATGGTGTTGGTTGGTAAATGCAATGGGAGTGGGACCTCATACTTTTTTTTCCAGCCTTGCTGCATTGTCATGGGAAACTGCTGGTATACTGTAACTATAAATGAACAAGTCTGCAGCACAGTACATTGAGGGGGTAGTCCATGATGACCATGGCCACTCTCTCATGAACTGAACTATTTTGGAGCTAGGCATAAGCAGGAAAAGGAAAGCCTTCTCATCAAACATACATGGTGATTTTTATTTAAAATATTAGGTTGCTTGGGCCTGCTATCTAAATTGTCAAGATAGATAGCACCAACATTCCAGTACCCCAAGATTCTACCCTAAGAAGTCCACAACAATCATAAAAGGACTTAATGGGATCAGCAGAGCCCTCTGCAGCAGCGCTGGTGGTCGGCACCGGCTGACCAGCTTCTCCCAGACCTTCAGAAATGTCCCTCTTTTTATCCCTTGGGTGCTGTTGAAAGAAATTAAGAAGATAAATAAAAATAGATTAGTGATTCAGTTAATAATCTCCACAAAATCTTTTATGAAAAGCAAATGCAGTCGCTAAAAAAGATCACCTATAGTACTACTAGGTTTGACTCGAGTCTATCGACTGTCGTTAAATCCATATTCCAAATTCCCTTAACAAAAACTACATTTGGGACTAATGTATTACATGAAATGATCTTTGATTCTATCTATTCCCATTTCTCAACACCCTTGATGAGCCAACTCAGTATCCCTTTTTGCAATGCACAGCTGCATACTTCACATCACTGTGAATTCAATTAAATAACCTGGAACTGTACAAACTACATAAACAAAGTAACACAGAGAACGCGCTACTCAGTGATTCACTATAGTGACAGGAGATCAGTCTGCAATGGCTTCTTAATTAATCCGCCAAAGCAAGCGCCTGATTAGTGTGATTAGGTTGCGCTGAGCACCTGCCTAGCAGAAACTAGAAACTGGATCACACAATAATATACCAGCGTAAACTAAACATAATTTACCTCTGAGTGTGAGCAGCATGCTATTCGGATTTTTTTTTTTAGCATTTTTGAACACAAACACAACAAATAATGTATACTCACCAGCCCTGGAATATCGACGCCTAGCAGGTCCTGTTCTCAGTCCAGAATGTCCATCCAGCGGTACTTCAGCTGCTGGGCGGTGAGCCAAACCTGACTGGTGCGCCGCACGCACCAGGGCACCATCCCCCAGCACTGCCAACACTCCCGCAGGAGGTAGCCACTACCGGGCCTGCCGCCTGCTGCCAGCATAGAGGGGAGGTGGCGCTGCACAAAAAAACTAGCGCTGCCACCTCCTCCTTTCCAAAGATCGCCCAGGGCTGCACACCTGGGCAGTGGCGCCGCCCGCAAGGAAGTCGACTCTTCACTTTTCTCAGCACCAAAACACTCAGCCTGCAATGACAGGGTGTGTGTGTTAGGGTACAGGGCCTCTAAGGGTGGCACAAAATGTGTTAAAGCCTTCACAGGCTCTTCCCTGGTCACAGGGCCCTTGATACCTATGGTACCTTTTACAAGGGACTTACATGTGGCCAGGGAGGTGCCAATTTGGGAGTACAAAGTACAGTTTTAGGGAAAGAACATAGGCCCTGGGCACCTGGTTGGCAGGAACCCAGGGCACACTCAGTCAAAGAGCATCAACATCAGACAAAAAGTGGGGGGCAACCATGCAAAAAGGGGCACTTTCCTACAGATAGGGGAATTTAACAATTTAGGGAAGATAAGAGTTAGGTAATATATATATTGCCCTCATGCTAATCCAAGGCTTCCCTGATTTTAAGGAATTCACCGTGTGCAGATGATGGATAAACTTAAGAACGTGTCTTTTAATGTTAACAGATTAAATAATTTAAAAAGGATAGGGCAATTGAAGTTGGGATCTTGACTCATAATCCCTCAGTGATTCTTTTACAAGAGACTCATTTTCCATCTGCAAAGTTAAGTATTTTTCAAATGTGGGGGGCGTGGTACAGCAACATAGCCAACAAGACGTAGCTACTGCCAGATCCATCTATAAGCCCTAATATCCTGAAGAATACGGCCCAGGAAGACATTTCCGGACTGCTCCTTGACCACGCACGGTCCTGACCATTGGAGGAACATCACATAGAAGTGGAATGAGCTACAGACGTGGCCTGAATGTGGCCTAAGCAGCCTTTGCTCAGAGAGGCGGTAGTACGCAGGAGCTGACAAACTCATGTGCAATGTTTACATGAAACCAGAAAACAAAAAACAAAATGCTCAATAAACAGATTTTTTTTTTAAATGCATTTTCAACACATTTCTCCATTGTTTTTCTTCCTCCCCATCCACTTACAGCGAGCCTGCAAATTACAATTACAATTCCAAATCATATTGATTGTGTCCGATTTTTTTAGGCAACCACAACTCATGCTCAAAAACTGTTTCCTATGGCCTACTGATAAGCGTTCACCTGGGAGTCCTATGGTAAAGATATTTTTCGATGAATTAAAAGAAAATAGTGGGGAGAGAGATGTTTTAGACCTACCTTAATGTGTTTTGTATATGTTTTGTTTCACTCCTTGTTGTCTATCTAGTTCTTCCTTTTTATTCAGGTCCGGTGCACAATTGGGTTAATTTTGTTCCTCATGCCCTGATAAATTTGCGAGTAAGTTTTTGTGTGGCAATGAAACATGTCGCCCGGTCTCAACAAAATGGTCTAAACATGTAACTTTGTTTTTAATCATGAGCATAGCCATACAGTAAAGATGTGTGTGATATGCCACATTGAATCCTGTTTACTGAGTTTTTTGTGCGGAAGATAGCATTGTATGTTCTTTCTTAATGAGGACTCACAGGAGGTTGATGGCTTTTTGTCGGCTACCGCCAGTCCGGACTCAGCAGGACAAACAACAAAGGCACCTGGAGCCCACAGGACAATGGGTGAGAGGCTGGCTGGGGCTGTGGGGGGCCCAAGAGTGTTTGGTGTGGTCTGGGACTTGGTGGGCACCCCGGCGCTAAATTGTTCTCTGTGCTTCTGCCCGGCTGCGAGGAAATCTGACATAGACAGGCAGTAGGCCTACAAGCTGCGTAGGAGGTGTGGTTCATGCGGTGGTGCAGTGCCGGCCCTGAAAGCTGAGGTGGTGCTGGTGCAGCCCTCATGCGGCACCCGGAAAACTGGAAGGAGTTTTGGCCAGGTGTGCTGGTGGGAGCCAGATTTGCCGCTCTTTGTCCCTCGAGGAGATCTGCGCTGGAGTTGGATTGCTTTAGCCCTACCATAAATCCTGTAGCCACAGCCAGAAAAAGTGGATTGAGGGCAGCAGCATGCCCTGGGCCGTCCGGACTAAGCAGGGCACGCAACAGAGGAGCCTGGGGCCACAGGACACTGGGTGAGTGGCCCCAAGGCCAGAACATTATCGGGCAGTGAATGGTGGGGCAATGAGAGGAGCCAGTATTGAGGTTTGATGAGGTCTATGGTGGCATCGACATGCCTCGGAGTGGCCGACTACTGGGCCTCTAGAGAACTGGAGAGGTCGCAAAATTCGCTATAAAGCCGTCTGGGGAGCAACTGGACTTTCTGGGGAGCCAACCTGGGAGGTCAACACTCTGTCAAAGCTCACCGGGTGTCTGACCTAACTTCCCCCCTCCCAAAGGCAATTTGCTTTTCAATCAACTGAGCCCCAGGGAGGTGTTTTCATTATGGTGAAAGATAAGGCAACACAGCAGATGCAAAAAACTAGGATAGACCAATAAAGCTTCCAGTCCTGGGGAGCCTTCAATCAGGAGGCCATAGAGGAACATCTGGAGGTTCAGATTTTGTCATGGCACATCCGCTGGACAATCGTGTGGAGGATGTGGAGGGCCGAGCACGGCGCTGTAACCTACGATTTGTGGCCTTTCCAGAAAGAGTGGATGGTAGGCTCCCTGAACAATTCTTCAAAACCTGTATAAAATACATACTTGCCCCGACTCAGATGTCCTTGTGTATTATTGTGGAAAGAGCACGCAAAGCACTGGCTCCCCCCTCACCCACCTCTGGGGACCGCCCCTCCAGGCAATAATTGCCATAATTCTGAACTATAGAGACAGGGATTTAATACTGCAGAGAGCAAGTGAACTTTCAGAGCTCTGCTGCGAGGGAGCAACAGTGAGGCCCTCCCTGGACTACACACAGAGGGTGCAACAGCTCTAATGAACATTTGAACCAGCGAAACAAAAATTGAGGGCCATGAGGCTCCAATAAATGCTCCTCTACCCAGCAAAACTGCGGGTCTTGCATTACCGAAAATCTAATTTTTTCACAGCTCCGGAGCAGATCTGGGACTGTCTGGAGGTGAGGAGCAGGCTGGAGGTGCGCGATGGGCCCTCTAGAGGGGAGGCCCAGGGCCACCCGGTACGACAGTCTGCGCACTCTGGCTATCACCGCCGCCAACTGCTGAAAGGTAGAACGAATGGAGATCATCCTGAGATCAACGCAGATGGCATGATAAGTATATGTACGGGGTCACCGGCGCGCTCAACTGTGGTTGCAAAATATGACAGACACGCATGACTAATTCTTGCTTCCCCTGTTTGCTGGCATATAAGAGGGAAACTCTCTGGACGAGAAGGATTGCTTTTCAAGGACTAGATAGGGCAGCTGCAGCAAGTATTCTTCTCTCCCTTCCTCGGTTTTATGGCTGCATGTTTGAAGGGAGGAATATCAATGCTCCCGCATATTTTTGTCATTTAATGTAGTTGGAAATTGTGACTATCAAACAACGAACAGTTGGCGAAGTGACCCTAGCCACCATTGGCAAATGAGGCTAATGAGCACAGGGTCACACACAATCAGCACACACTATGCAGCTGTATTGTTGTTGTTCAATAGTGTCTACCCAGGAGGGGTAGAAAGGAGTCTCAGTTGGTAGTTCTTTGCTGTTCCGACATCCATGCAATCACTTGACACAACACGGTCCGCTATGCATGTTCTCCAGGGAGTGGGTGGCCTGGCCTGGGCCAGTCTCTGGAGGCAGGCGGTGAGGACATACAATTTACACTTGTAGCACAACACAGGTCTCATGACAAACCACAAAATACTAACATGGAATGTTAGAGGCCTGGGCAACTATCAAAAAAGGTATAGGATGGTCAGGGGGCGTGGCTTAGCCGGCTGCAAGATGGCCGCACTTTGAGTGGGCTCTGCCGGCCAAGCCTGTAATCCTTCAATAATCCGGCAGACTTACCACACATCGCTGCCTGTGACCCTACCTTCGCGGCTTCCCTGCATCTGTGGCATCTTTTAAGCCGTCCATCGCGGCCCTACGACCCGGCTGCGACTGGTTGCGGCACCTCCGGGAATCGGGCCTAGAAGTCGGCTCACCCACCAGGGCCTGGCCTGCGCTGTCCGCTCTTCACCGCACGCTGACCGGACCTCCCGCCACTGGCCCTGCAGCCCCGACAATCCGCCGGTGAGTCTTGCTGCTTGGGGGCGCTCCGTGGCGGGCCTGGGATCGTGCTTGCCGTACCGCCCGGCCCAGCCTGACTCTGAGTAGGCGCCCCGAGCGTCTTCGGTCTCCGCGCTAGTGGGCCGGGCGAGGTGGGCGGCGCGCTCCCCACGTCCTCCTGCCGCGGTTCGCTGCCCCCTCGCTACTCCCGGCTGGGTTCTAGCATGCTGACACTGCGCCTCCGGCCGCCCCGGCTGCCACTTCTCCCACCCGTGTGGTCACCGGCGGTGAGCGGGGATCCGTAACAGGAGCCCGCGACCAGGGTGTCCCCCGACTTGCTGCAGCGGTCTACAGTCCGCCCTCTGCTCCAACGCGACTCCGGGGCGCACTGGTGTGTGCCTGCACCCCCGGCCTGGCTCTCTGATCCTCCTGCTGTTGCGGCGGCGCCGCTGTGGCCGGCTCCCTTGGTCGCAGTCTCCCCGCACACGGCTGGGTTCACCGCCACATCAACTCTTCACCCAGGCCCTCCCTGTCTACACGGCGCTCTTCACTGCAGGGGCCCTTCATTGCACTACGGCCCAGGGACTGTTGCGGTGCATGCGTTCTACCACACCTTCGCACCAACACAGGCTCCGGCGCGGGGCCACTCGTGTCGGACCCCGGCTGCCTCCTGTACTGCGCCACTTTGGGTGTGTGGCTGCGGCTCGGCGGGGAGGCCTGCGCGCTAACTGCGAGACCGGAGCCCACTGCCTCCACCGTCGCATTCGCGGCCCGGGCCTCGCGCCTGCTGCACGACTGCCTCGCGGGGGGGATCCCCTTTGCCCCCCCCTTTTTTCTTTCTCCCCGCTACCTGAGCTCTTTCTGGCTGCACTCTCCACCTGGTTCGCTGCGGGCCATTTTGGGGCTCCCTGCTCTTGGAGGCCGCCATGGGTAAGGCTGACCCGAAGCAGCCCCGACTAACCTTCGAACAACGGAGGCAGACGCGTCAGGAGGGCGCCACTGCTGACGGGGGCGACTTGCCCGCTCCCGCGGAAATGGCTGCCGCACGTGAAGATGACTTGAAGGCCATCATGCTGGAGGTGAAGTCGGCGGTGTCCGGGATTGCCACCCAGCTGGAGCAGTTGGCTTCTCGCCTCGATGTGGTCAAGTCCAGGGTGGATGCGCATGATGGCCGTCTGCTCCACGTCGAGTCAAGAGTGTCTGATGTGGAGGACTCCGCCACCCAAGACCGCCAAAGATTACTCCAAATGGACAAAATCCTTGATCTCATCCGCTCTAAGAATGAAGATTTGGAGGCCCGCTCCCGCAGGAGCAACCTCCGCATTACTGGAGTGCCGGAGTCCGCCAACATCTCCAGGATGGAGGATTACGTGGAGCAGCTGTTGCGAGAACTGTTTGGAGACGCGCTTTCCCAGGTATTTATCGTGGAGAGAGCGCACCGCTCCCTCGGCCCTCGGCCTGCCCCTGGTCTGCCTGCTCGCCCGATCATTGCGAAGATCTTAAACTTCCGGGACCGGGACGCGGTCCTCCGGGCTGCCAGGGAGAGAGGTGAGATCCGCCACCAAGGTAATACTTTGTCTTTCTACCCCGACTACACCCTGGCTGTGCAGGCTGCCCACCGTGAGTTTCTGCCCGCAAAACGCATCTTGCAAAAGCATGAAGTGTCCTACTCGTTAGCCTACCCGGCCAAATTGCGGGTCAGACAGGGCTCTAAAACCCTGGTATTCCCAGACTCAGAGGGAGCCCTTGCTTTTGCCAAACAGTTGGACCGCTCTCACCACCCCACTCCAGCCAGCTCTCAAGACCCTGTTGCAGCCAATTTGAGAGACAATGACTGAGATGTACCCCTCTATTGTTTCTGGCCCCTGGCCCTTCTGTACAAGACTGTGGAGCACAGTGGCGGTCCCATCCCTCTGGCTGCCCCCTGACTGTTCCACTGGCCGCTGCTCACCATTGTCTTTTTTCACTGGGTTTACTGGCTATCCCTTGGTCGCATTGTATTAACTGCTTGTGTTGTCTGCTGATAGCTCTGGCTTGGCCACCCTGCCTTTCCTGGCAGGGGGGTACGCTAGGCGCTGCCATGCCCCCATGGGATGATTCCCACCTCTTTTGCTGATTCTTCCCCTCCCGGTTGGGGTCCCCTGGGGTTGGTGTGGGTGGTTACTCGACCTGTTTGGGGGGTTGGTGTGGGTGGAGGGGTGTTGGGCTGTTGTGTCCGCCTTCAGCGGCTCTTTCTTGGTTTATCGCACTTTTTTGCTCTTACACTGTAAGATTCATGCTCTCACTCATGGTGCGATGGGGTGGGTTGGTTCGGGGGGGGGGTGGTGGCCTCTTGGGACTGTTATGTTTTTTTTAGAAGAGTTACTGTTTATATGCTTTCATTTTATGTATCCCTTCAGTATGCATTACACCACTACTGCGCCCGATCACTGCATCACGTTTGTGCTAGGCACCTCACCCTCCCTTCGACTGGTGCCCTATGGGGGACATTGCCTGCCTCCCTGCTCTCGTACTCTTGCTGTTCCCCCGGTGTCACACTTTCCCCTAGCAGGTACTTGCTTGCTCCATTTCAGACTCAAAGCAGCTGCCTCGCCTTTTCACTATCCAAGTATGCCTCCCCGCTACACACGTTGGCTTTTGGCCACAGCTCCTACTCGCTGCCCTGCGATCCCTCCTACTTTGCCCTCACACAGTATGACTGACACCATATGCTGGTCATGGAATATCCGTGGCCTCAACGATCACCGCAAAGCCCGGCTTATCCATTCACACCTACTTCGTCATAAAGTTGACATCTGCCTTTTACAGGAGACTCACTTGTTGCCCGCGACCTCCGCTAGGCTCCAGTCGCGCCACTGGGGTGAATCGCACTCCTCTTTCTATTCCGCCTACTCTTGTGGAGTGTCCATTTTGATACGCAGGGGACTTCCATGGCACACAAATCAGGTACTCACGGACCCTGAGGGACGGTATGTTATTCTACACGGCTCCCTACTTTCCCAACCAATGACGATTGCTGCTGTATACGGTCCTAACTCGGACTACCCTGCCTTTTTCACTAATGTTTGGCACTTAATATCATCACTGGGCCCTGCGGCACTCCTTTGGGGGGGGAACTTCAAAGTTACCCTTTCTGCTGTCCTTGACCGATCGGGCCCCCACTCGTCATACCCGCAATCTGCGGCTCTCTTACAGTCCATACTAGCCGATAACTCACTGTATGACGCATGGCGACACATGTGGCCTGAGGCCCGCGAGGGAACCTGTGTCACCGGTACCCGGGGCTGCTGGTCCCGTATTGATCTTTGGATCACCTCTCCTGACGTCCTCACTTGGCTAACCTCCGCCAATAATATGGCGCGCACTTTCTCTGACCATGCGCCGGTCCAGCTTTGTTTACGCCTTCCCGACTCCCCACGGAGGGCCTTCGCCTGGCGGCTCCCCTCGAACGCTCTCCGCGACTCTGTCTTCTGTGCTGAGATCCAAACTGCGATCTCCAACTATTTTGACTTGAATGTCGGCTCCGTGGATTCGTCGTCCACTCTGTGGGAGGGTTTTAAGGCTGTGATTCGCGGTGAGTGTATTTCTAAACAATCCGGAGTCCTCCGCTCCATCCGCACCACATTAGGAACACTAGAATTGGAGATTAAGGCCTTGGACTCTGCTCAGGCAACTCGACCCAACTCCAAGACACTTGCTCGCCTGCGCGAAAAGCACTCAGAATTTGCCAGGGAGGCCGAGAGGGAACTCTCCTTTCTTGGCAGAGAGGCCCGGGCGCGCCGTTTCGGTGAGGGCGATCGGCCTGGCAAGACTCTGGCCAACCTCCTTCGTCACCCCCGTGCTGCATCGTACATCGCGGCACTTCAGGACGGCGGCCCTGCTAGAACCACCTCCCCAGAGGAAATTAAGTCACGGTTTATGGAATATTACACGCACCTTTACGCTGCGGGCTCCACACCTTCGCGGGAGGAATTCAACCAATTTTTTGACACCATCTCACTCGTTTGGCTCGAAGACCATCACCGTGAATTCCTCGACGAGCCTTTTTCTAAGGAAGAAATACTTGCCGCCATCTCTAGTTTGCCCGTTGATAAGGCCCCTGGCTCAGACGGCCTCCCGGCTTCGTTCTATAAGACATTTGCCCCGCTCCTGGTGCCGCACCTGGCTGCCATGTATAATGACTCCTTCGATAGTGGCCTCTTCCCGCCATCGCTCCGTGAGGCACTAATAACACTTCTTCTGAAACCAGACAAGCCCCCGGATTGCCGCGACTCCTACCGCCCCCTTTCTTTAATAAACACGGACAATAAGATATTTGCGAAATTGATAGCCTCCCGTCTTCTCCACTTCATGCCCCTCATCGCTCTTCCGGACCAGTCCGGTTTCATTCCGGGCCGCGCAACATCTCACAACCTTCGGGCACTATTCTCCGTTCTGCATCAGATTAATCCTAGCCTCCCTGCAGTGGCTGCTCTTCTCGATGCCACCAAGGCATTCGACACCTTGGAGTGGCCCTTCTTATTCTATCTCCTGCCACGCCTCGGCTTCAGCAATGTCTTTATTCGCAAAATTCTACTTCTCTATACGCGCCCTTCTGCCCGCCTTCGGCTTAATGGACAAGTTTCTGACCCCATTCTAATTGGGCGCGGCACTCGACAGGGGTGCCCGCTCTCCCCTATGCTCTTCGCTATTGCGATGGAGCCTCTTGCGGCCAGACTCCAGCAACACCATACCCAGAGGGGCATCGGCTTCTCAGCCCGCGCCCTCCTGGTCTCCATGTACGCGGATGACATTACACTGTATGTCCGCCACCCCCAAGACAATCTCAGCCCCCTTGTGCGTCAGATAATACGGTTTGGTGGATTGTCCGGCATACAGGTGAATTGGAGTAAGTCAGTGCTGTTCCCTCTTACCGATGCCACCAAACCATTCACCCCGGACTTTCCTTTTAAATGGGCCTCCGGCCCCACCTGTTACTTGGGTGTCTGGCTGAGCAGGGATCTGGACGAACTCTGGAAGGCCAACTTTGGACGTGCTGTAGACTGGCTCAATGTCCAAAATACCTCATTGGAACCGGCTCCCCTTGTCGCTGGCTGGGCGTATTGCCATCGCCAAGATGGTAGTCCTCCCGAAATTTCTTTACCTCTTTTTAAATATTCCCATACCACTGACGGCCCATTTTTTCCGCAAGATCCGCTCCCTGATCATTTCGCTGGTTTGGGCTGGTGGGCAGCCCAGGATTGCTTATGATGTCCTTACTCTCCCCATGTCGGCTGGAGGCATGGGCGCCTAATTTCAAACTGTATGCCTTAAGTGCCCAGGCCAGTTTCCTACACTTCTGGATTCATCCCTCCCCTTACCAGCCGCACGTTGCGGTCGAAGCTGATCTCGCTGCCCCTTGGCCGCTGGCCACCGCCCTGTTTGCTCCGGCCGGCCGCACGCGGGCTGAGGTGGACACGGTCGGGACTTTGCGCTGGGCCTGGTCGGGATTGCGTCGCCTCTCCAATGCCCCGTTGCTATCAGCAAATACTAGATTCATCCAAGATTCGATGCATGATCTACTAGGAAAGAGTATAAGGACGAACATGCCATCATCAAATAGGCATAATCGACCACACAGAAACCTTAAATAACTATCAGATGATGAAATCCAAACCTTACTCCTGTCATATGAGTCTACAACCTATAGTAGAGGTGAGGAAATTAGATCAGTCCCGATTGATGCAAATAGAACATCCGGGCCTAAGAATAGAAAACCCAACCTTGAGAACCTAAAACAAATCCGGCTAACCGCCAACACCCAAGAGGTGAAATCCGATATATCAGGGAAATCACTGCTATGCCTACTGCTCAACTGTCGTTCCGCAGCAAAACATGCATCAGACATTGCGGCCCTCATCATTAATCAGGAAATTGATGTGACAATCTTAACAGAAACATGGCTCACGGAATCTTCTTCCCCGCTCATGGATCTTCCGGTGCCTCCGCAGTATAACATTGTGAGATTAGACAGATTGAAAAAGACAGGAGGTGGTATAGCCTGCATACACCGATCTGATATCAAGGTCAGCCAAATACAATCCGACCTTCTTGAATCCTGTGAATACCTTGGTCTCGATATAAGAACAGCAGATAATCAAAGGTGCAACTTGCATGCGATGTACCATCCACCAGGCAATAATGCCCCCTTCATAGACCAGTTAATGGAGATCATCACGGCTAACTCTAACAGTCACACTAACGATATATTCCTAGGCGACTTTAACTTACACTGGGAAGACAATAATGACAAACAGGTCAACGTACTGAAAGACTTCTTAGCAGACCTAAACCTTATTCAAGCCTGCACACTACCAACACACTCCAAAGGGGCAACCCTAGACTGGATAATCTCGAGAGTCAAGGATACTACAATCCACTCAATAGCTCCTTGCGATTGGTCAGACCACCATGCCATAACCTTCCATATATCATACATAAAAAAGAACAAGACCACGCAACATGTCAAGCTCAAAAAGTGGACACGGGACACCAGAGACCCTAACATTGAGCAATTAGTAACAAGATGTGAGAAGGATCTATATCTGCCTAACAACTGGCTGAACGTTAACGAACTCACTGATCACTACACCACATCAATGACAAATATTGTCAATTCCACCATGCCACTAAAACTGAAAAGAGTCTCAGAGAAAGACAAAAACCCATGGTTTAATGGAGCACTGAATGAAGACAGGCGGAAGCTGAGACCAACAGAAAGAAAATGGAGACAGCACCCAACATCCCCCAAAATTAGAAGCGAATATAACGTGTTCTCAACTCCAAAAAGGAATTCTTTAGATCAGAATTGGATAACGCCAAAAACAGACCACGGAAACTCTTCCAGATGTTAAAACAACAATCCAATAAGCTGGCCAAATCTGCCCAAGAAGTAACTAAAACTCAACTGAGCGGCGAGGAATTCTCAACATTCTTCGCGGACACGGCCAACATGCTAGAAAGAGAACTCAAGATGGCAGCTGACAGCCTAGCTAACCAACTATCATCACAGAACGATGCTCTCATGAAAAACGATCAGGCCATGACGAAAAATAAAGCACAATGGTCGACCTTTAAGCTATATGACCAGAATACCATTGTCAAAACACTCTCTGATATCAAACCTAACAACCACTACAATGATCCCCTCCCCTCTAAATGCCTAAAAAGAATCCACCATGTTGTCATACCAATATGGACAAAAATAATCAATGCCTCACTATCTCAAGGAGTACTACCGGAGTGCTTAAAAACAGGTCAAGTCTTCCCCATCATCAAAAAACCTACAGCGGATCCGACAGACCCTAACAACTTTCGCCCAGTAACCAATATTCCATTACTTGCCAAACTAATTGAAAAATGTGTGCAAAATCAACTGAGCAACCATATCACTAACTTCGATCTACTGGACAATTACCAATCTGGTTTCAGGCCAGGACACAGTACGGAGACAGCAATACTACATATAGTGGATGATGCGCTCCAGGCCCTGGATCACAATCAAACCTGCCTACTAGTTCTTCTAGACCTGTCTTCTGCATTTGACACGGTAAATCATGAAAAATTAATAGCCCGGCTCGAAGACAGGATGGGATTATCTGGAAATGTTCTGAAATGGTTTAAATCCTTCCTTCAGAACAGAACACAAAGACTCCTGGTCAACCAGATGCTATCCCAATCATGCCCTAATTTGATTGGAGTTCCGCAAGGATCAACATTATCACCATCACTATTCAACCTATATGTCGAACCCCTTACAGAAATCCTCCGAAAAGCAAACATATCATATCACATGTATGCTGATGACACTCAGATCTACATAAAGATTGCGTCGCTGGAAGAGATCAAGACAATGAATGAGGCCCTAAAAATGACATTACAATGGCTAACTAGCAATCACCTGAAATTAAATGCACATAAAACGGAATTCCTACTAATATCACCACCAAAGAACCCCGAAAATGTGAAGGAATGGACTAAACTGATCACAGCGCTAGACTGCACCCCTACCCTAGTTGACTCGACCAAATCTCTAGGGATCACGCTTGATAAGAACCTAGACATGAAAGCACACATCAAATCAATGGCAAAAAGTGCACGGTTTCACCTGAATTATATTAGAAAAATGAAACCACTCATTACTACGGCGGACCTCAAACTGGCAGTTCAGTCCTTAGTGATATCAAGGATTGAATATGGTTGTACAACACTAACAGGTCTACCAAAAATCTCCACAGCACCACTAAAAGCCTGTCTCAATGCGGCCGCAAGACTCATCACTGGTTCTAGAAAATACGACCACATCTCCCCACACCGGAAAGCACTAAACTGGCTACCATACGAAGCCAGAATTCAACTTAAACTGGCATGTATTACCCACAAAGCGCTCCACTACAAAACACCAATGTACCTAGCCCAGAAAATTGAAATATCAGGGGGTAGCAGACCTTCCAGGAGTGCCGGAGACCTGCTGCTGAAACCGCCCATCTTTCAGAAGAAGAAAACGTATGACAGAGCATTCTCAGGAGCGGCCCCCAGAATCTGGAATTCACTCCCTCCAAACATTAGAAAAATTCCGAACACGGCAACGTTCAAGAGGGAAACGAAGATCTTCCTAATGAGTAAGTTCCTTCCCTAGAAAGGACGGATCATCATCTGCATCATGGCAAATAGACAGACATAACACAGCCCTGAAATATAGGGATGCATCCTGCACGAAGACCTCAAAAGACACCAAAACTATCCAAAAACAAATGTAAAGATAGGACCCACCAATTAACTGCAAAGGCCTACTAGAATGTACAGTTCTACAAGTAATGGATCCTTGTAATAGTGATGTCAATCATACAGAAGCTACACATCGGAACCACTGGTATACCTTTGACTTTTAAGTAGATCTTAAACGTGGCTTGTTGATAATGTTTTAAGAAAGACCTGTACAGGAATTCATATGTATACTAAGGCTGCTATACCTATGTATTCTTTATTGTATTTACCTCATGTAACTGTAAAGCGCTCCATAATGTTTTTAAGAAAGTCGTGTACAGGAATTCATATGTATACTAATGCTGCTATACCTAATGTATTCTATATTGTATTTACCCCATGTAACTATAAAGCGCTCTGATACCTTTGGGTCACGTTCGCGCTATATAAAACTTTAAAAATAAAATAAAATAAATAAAAATAAAATTTAAAAAAAAAAAAAAAATAATATGCCGGGGGGGGCGTGGCTTGAGGCGTCAAGATGGCGGTCGCACTCTAAGAGTGCTCCGGACCCCTCCGTCATCCGCCTCGCATCCTCTTGTCAGCGGCAGTTATCCGCTCCTTCTACCTGCCTGTGGTGGGTTCCTGTGCGGAGGGGGCCATTCCGGTCCGTTTGGCGGGCGATTCTGAGCCCCGGTGCCCGGTTCCGGACCTTCTCCTCTCGCGGCTCCGAGGCTGCAAGATGGCGGCCGCCACCAAAGCCCAGCAATAACTGCGGCGCCATCGCCTCGTGAGGCCACCGGTGCTGCACCACTGTCTGCCTGCGACTCTCTGCGGTGGCCGGCTTGGCTCCGGTGTGTCGCCCTGCCCGAATGGCGTTGATCGAGGGTTGAGCCTTCGGCCCCGCGCCCTTTGCGCCAGCTACGACGCCGACCGTGGACGAGGCTGGGGAGACCCGGATGCCTGCCTGACACCCGTGGGGGACCGGCGCGCAGGGAACACCGTCCGGAGCCGGAGCGCCCTAGCTGAGGCAGTCCCACTGATCCTTCCGACGGGGACCGCCCTGAGACCTGTGGAGAGGTGCCGGTGAGTGGGGAAGACCGGGGTTCGGCTACCTTGTCGGGTAGCGGTGCGAGGGGCTGATACTGGTGCTCCGGGCCCCCCCAGCGCCGGCCTGCGCTGCTCCTAGTCTGCGCTGCGGCCCGGGCGCGGCCCTGCTGGCCGCCTCCTGCACTCGGGGAGCAGGCGTGGGAGGCCTGCTTCGCCATCCCCCACCTGAGGCCTTTGTTACGGCCCATCGGCGGGAGTGACGCCTCTGTCCTGGAGGGTTCGCCGGCGCTGAGTTCTCTGCCTCTGGCACAAGGACTTTGCGGTGCCTGGCCCGACTTCTCCGGCTGCCTCTGAGGTGGTGGGCTGGGGCCTGCCTCGTGTTGACGCTGGCGGCCTGGACCGACCTGTCGGTCGTGGCGGGAACCATCCCTGCTGAGCGGTGCTAGTGGAGGCGACAGAGTCATCCGGTAGGTGGGGGCCGGGGTTCGGCTGTCGGGTCGGGCAGCGGCGCAAGTGTCGGGGTCTGTGCCCTCGCCCCCCCCCCCCCGGGCAATTCCGGACATCATACCGCCCTTGAGGCTGCGAGGCTGGGGGGCGGCCTGCGGGGCAGAGCTGGGCCATTTCTCCCCGGACGCCTGCAACCTGTGCCCTGGAGGGGCTGATGGGGGCCTTCCCCCTCCCCAAGAGAGGGACCTTGCCACCATCCTTCAGGCCATCAGTACCTCACAGGCGTCCGTTGAGGGGAAGATTGGAGAGGTCAAGGTGGACGTGTCCCTTCTCCGGCAGGACCTCCGTAATGCTACGGCGAGGCTGACTGAGGCTGAATCCCGCATATCCACCGCGGAAGACGACATTTCCCAGCTGAAAGAACAAGTGGCCCACCTCAGCACTCACACTAAGGAGCTCCACCGGCGGGCCGAGGACGCTGAAAATCGTGCCCGCCGTAATAACCTCCGCCTGGTGGGGTTTCCCGAAGGGGCGGAGAGGGGACTGGCGGCCACCTTCGTTGAAGATTGGTTTACATCCTGGATGCCCAAGGACGCCCTCTCGTCCTGGTTCGTGGTGGAGAGAGCCCACAGGTCCCTGGCGCCCAGGCCTCCTCCAGGGGCTCCGCCGCGCCCCTCATCCTAAAAGTCCTTAACTTTAAAGACCGGGACGCTAACCTGCGGGCGGCACGAGAGAAGGGGCCCCTCCAGTTCCAAAATCATAACATTATGGTATTCCCAGACTACACCAGGGAGGTGCAGGAACTTTGGCGCTCCTACACAAATGTAAAACAAAAGTTGCGGGCCCTAGGCCTACAATATCAGCTCCAATTTCCGGCGCGCCTACGTGTTATCTTCCAAGGCCAAATTCAGTTCTTTGAGTCACCTCAGGCAGCATGGACATGGCTGACGGAGGAACGCCCTCTCCGACAAGGGAATGCCCCTGCCGCGGGGCCTGGGGGCTCCCAGCCCCGGGGCCTGGGTTGCCGGGACGCAGGCGCCGGCGCCGAACACAATCTCGTAAAGGGCGCCAATCGCAGACAATACCTAGATCCCTGAGCATGGCGGCCCGGGGGTCCCGGGACTCCTCCAGCGGGTCGGGCTCTCCACCACGCGGCAGGCACTGCTCCGCCGAAGACCGGCCTGGACCGACCTCATCGCCGTCCCGGGTGGGCTCACCCAAACCAGACTCAGACCTTTCTCGCACTCCGACTCTTTGAAGGCCTGGTGGGCTTAATGTGCCGTCCATTGACTGCTGGGGTGGGTCGCCGCCGCGCTGGGGCTCGCTGCCACTGGTAGACTTACAAGTGTAACATTCAGTTCTAATGCCGATACATTGCTGATCCGATCTTCTGGAGGGGTCCTCCACGCACCCAAATACGAACGTTGTAGTTTGGTATTGTTCATATGGGGGGTCGACAGATGCTTCCGTTCTCGAAGTGTAGGGTGGGGGGGAGGGGAGGTTTGGGGAAGTTTTTCCTGTTATGTTTCTATTTTGTTTGTCTTTTGTTTCAGCAAACACGAAATGACATATGTTTCCTATGCAAGAAACGCGCATGCCCCTACTGCATGCGACGGCCCCTACATTTGCGGACTCCCACACACGCTCACGCACCCCGGTTTGACTATGCACTCCACAGTAGTGACCTCCCGACATGACTGCTAACACTACACCTAGGGCATCTCTCCACGTGCTGTCGTGGAACGTTAATGGTCTTCTTGATCGACATAAGCGCACGGCGGTCTTGCGGTATGCACAACGCCTCCATATAGACATACTCATGCTTCAGGAAACACACCTCCTTGGGAATCAGTGTCCCTTCCTGGCGCGTTATGGATACGATAGAATATGGCACTCCGGCTTCTCTAGGGGCTCCGCGGGGTGGCAATTCTCCTGAGGCGCAATCTGCCCCTTGTCCTTTCCCAGGTGACTCACGACCCGCAGGGGTCCTTTGTAGCAGTTTGCGGCTCCCTGGTTGGCTCCCCCATCAATCTGATCTCTGTTTATGCCCCCCATCGATGCTCACACCTACGCTCACCCAGACCGCCGCTCTGATGAACAATATGCCATTGGGCACCATGATTGTGGGAGGCGATTTTAACGCTGTTTCCTCCCCGGCCCTTGACACCACAGGTCCTCCTTCCATCTCCCGCAAAACGCAGGCGAAGCAACTCCAGAACTGGTCCGAATCGCTGGGACTCTGCGATACATGGCGTATATGGCATCCCCACACCCTGCAATTTACACACACCTCCGCGGCCCACCGAACACAGGCACGCATAGATGCGGTCTTTGTCTCTGCACCTGAGTGCTCAGGGGTTGTAGATGTCCGCATCCTACCGCGAGGTATCTCTGACCATTCTCCAGTGCTTCTTAGTACAGGGACTCCCCCTCCTTCAGCCCGTCAAACATGGAGAATGAACGCTTGGTTCCTCCAAGACAAAGACTTTAAACAGGTGGTGGGGACGGAACTCGGGCATTACTTCCGCACCAACGACGGATCCGTGGCCTCGCCGGGTATCTTGTGGGAGGCCGGAAAGGCGACTATCCGGGGGTCGCGAAGGGACAGCTCAAGAACCAAAGGCAGGTGCAACTGCAAGAAATTTCCTCAAGAGAAGCGCAGGCGCTTCGCTTGGAACAACTAGTATCCTTGTCTAATGATGCCGCCCAGGCCCGACAACTTGCTCATCTGCGGGATGAAATTAAACAGCTATCTTTGGACGCTGCCAAGCTCCTATGGACGTCGTCGGTAGCGCGAATCTATGGCTGGGGTGATAAGAATGGCACGATCCTGCACAGGCTAGCCACCTACCCCAGGGCGAGCCGCATTATCTCAGAAGTGTCGGATGAGGCAGGAATGGTGCACTGCGCCCCTACGGCGATGGCCAACACCTTTGCCACCTATTACCGATGTTTATATGCAGCACGTGTCCCGGCCCTCTCGCTCTCTGATCTCCTTGACCGGGGTAAGGTACGTCTTCCCTACCTGGAGACGGCTGCCCAGAAGGATTTGGAACGGCCCATTTCTTTGAAAGAAATCGAGGGGGCCATCTCCTCTGCCTCTTCGGGCAAGACTCCGGGCCCCGATGGCCTTCCCCAGGAGTATTACGCGGCGCACCGCGAAATTTTAGTGCCCCGTCTGGCCGCTTTGTTTCAGGAGGCGGTGGAGAGGGGCTCCTTCCCGCCAGAAACTGACATTGCCACCATTGTGGTCCTCCCGAAATCCCAGCCCCCTTCGCGTTATTGTGCGGACTATCGTCCTATCTCGCTCCTCAATACGGAGATTAAGCTGTACGCCGCCATTCTGGCTCAGCGTTTGAAGCCCTACTTGGCTTCCCTGGTCCACGTAGATCAATGTGGCTTCATGCCTCAACGCGGGACCCGTCACTGCCTCCGGAGGCTGCAACTGGCTCTAGCCCACAGGCACTTGCTAACTCCGTACTTGGCTCTCCTGTCCATCGATTTTGAAAAGGCGTTTGATTCGGTGGATTGGACGTATTTGCAGGATGTGCTGACCGAATTGGGTTTTGGGCCTCGATTTAGAGCGTCGGTTCAGGTCCTTTACGCCCACCCGCGAGCGCGTGTGCTGGTCAACGGTGTACTGTCAGAAGCCTTCCCTATTCACAGAGGCACTAGACAGGGATGTCCTCTCTCTCCATTGCTATTCGCCCTGGTTATGGAGCCCCTGGCCGCTCTGGTGCGGGCCGAGGACGGTATTCGTGGATGGGAGTGGCCGAGTGCAGAGGCGGACAAGATCGCACTTTATGCGGACGACGTTCTGATTTTCCTGGCCGATCCGGCCTCCTCGGGGCCACGATGTCTCCAGACCCTAGAACACTTTGGGCAGGCCTCCGGGCTTAGACTGAACCCTGGGAAGTCCGTCCTGGTTCCTCTGCACCTCTCTAGGGAATGCTATGACTGGCAATCCACTATACCGCTGCGGAGACAATCCTTTAAGTACTTGGGGCTGTGGATCACTCTCCTTCCCGAACTGGGTTGGGCGCTCAATGTTGCCCCAGTTGTTAAAAAGGCCAAAGAAGATCTCCATAAGTGGAAGACTCTTCCCCTCAACCCGTTGGGGAGGGTCGCCCTGTTTAAAATGATGATCCTCCCCAGATTTCTTTACGTCCTCCAGAATACTCCTTTCTGCTTCCCCAGGCCTTGGTTCCGGGAATTGGACAGTATAACCACCAAGTTCCTTTGGAACGGGGTAGGAGCACGCCTGGCTCTGTCTACTTGTCGGATCCCCTCCTTCGACGGGGGAATGGGGATGACGAACCTATACCTTTACTTCCTGGCTGCGCGTCTCCTGGTGGTTCACGACTGGTTCAACGGGGGCTGGTCCGATCCGGCCTACAGGCTCGAGCTGAGCGAGCTGGGTCTACCCGCCATTCAATCGATGCTGTACGGGAAGACAATCCCAACCCAGCTACCGGAGGTCACACGTTCCGTGTTCCTGGCCTGGCGGGCCTCGCTGCGTCATACTGGGTGGACGCGTAGGTTCACTCGGTGTACACCCCTTTGGCAGGGGGCTTGGCTCCGGGAAGTTAGTGGGTTGCAGGGGTTTAAATCGTGGGATCTCATTGGAATTACACAGCTGGGGGATGTATGGGCTACAAACCACCTGCTTTCCTTTCCGGAGCTCCAAGCCCGTTACTCCTTACACTCCTCTCAATTCTACAAGTATTTGCAGCTGAGACATGCACTCCGGATACACATTGCGGACGACACACGGCTCCCCGAACACAGCCCTACAGAGGCGCAGACAATGCTGGGAGATTTAGGTAAAGGGGGCATTTCTCGCATATACCGCACCCTAGTCAACAATACTTCCCCCTCCCTGGACAAGTTGAAGGACCAGTGGGTGGAATGGGTGGGCCCCCCTCGACGAGGTGGACTGGCGTGATGCACTTATGGCACCCAAGACGGTCACCACTTCTGCTAAACTTAAGCTGATCCAACTTTACTACTTACACGCCGCTTACCTTACTCCCCTGCGCATGCATCGAGCGGGCCTGCGTCCTGATGCGTCATGTGCGAGATGCACCCATGCCCCGGCTGACTTCTTCCATGTGGTTTGGTCCTGCCCCCGGCTGGAGAGATTTTGGGGGCAATTGAGGGGGAGCTAACGGAGGTCCTGGGTTGGGAGGTTCCTCATGACCCGCGGCACTCCATACTGGGAATCCTGGATGGGCTGGATGGGTCCCGGAACGACAAATTATTTTTCAATACAGCCATGATGGTGGCAAAGCGGGACATAGCGGCGGCATGGATAAATCCTGAACCGCCGGACATAGGGAGGTGGCGACGGGGGTGGACTGGTGTGCGACCCAGGAGAGGGCCCTTTACATGGCAAGAGGGTGCCCGAAGAAATATCGACGGGTGTGGGGGAAATGGCTGGGTACGGTAGAAGGCTCGGAATGATTTGTTTCGTCATTGTTATCTGTGCAGGTTTCATGGAGTGCGGGAGTGTGGAATACGTTCACTATCAAAATGTCACTGATTTTGGGTCCATCGTGTACTTGCTGAGTTGTTTCATACAATGTAAAACAATAAAAATTTGTTTATCAAAAAAATATGCCGATTGTGCGCCACCCTGCTTTCCCCCCCTTCCATCCAACCGGCATGGCCAAGCATGCCGCCCGTCTGGGGCTGGAGACACTGGCGGATCTCTACCCCGGAAACACCTTCTATTCTCTTCCTGCTACCTCTGGCCCTATGGACACATTGCTCTATTATCAGCTGCGGGCTATTTGCAAGGAATTACACCCCACGTTCCCACAACCTCCACCTTCGATGCGCGCGCTTGACTTTATATATTCTTCTACCTCCCCCCGGAAGTTGGTGACCAAATTATACGCCCTTACGTTATCAACCTCCGCCGTCTCCACTGATCGCGCCCGCGCGGCGTGGGGCGAGGACTTTGGTATGGACATTTCCCAAGCCGACTGGCTTTATTGCTGCAGCCAGACGAAGAAACTCTCTCCCAACTATCGTCTCCGCCTTATACACTTCAAATACCTGCACAGGCTATACCGTACCCCTGTCCAGCTACATAAACTGGGACTTATTCCCACCGACAGGTGCTTGCGTTGCTCTGCCCCTGCTGCGGATTTCGCTCATCTGGCTTGGTTGTGCCCAAGGGTGTCGGAATTTTGGCGGGAGGTTTGCGCCGCCCTTACTGAGATCATTTCCGTACCGGTCCAGCCCGACCCACCGTTGTGCTTGCTGGGCTTTGTCAAGTTTTGCCCGGATGCCTCTTGTCGATTGGTCGCAATGCTGCTTGTCCTTGCGCGGCGTAGGGTGTCCATGTGCTGGGGGCGCAGGCCGGCGCCTCAGTTCGCCCACTGGCTGGAAGATACATCGAGATGTCAAACTCTTTTGTCTGAATTCTGGGACCTTATGCCTGCTAGGTCTCGCCCGATCGACATATGGGGCCCCCTGGTGACATACCTCCACACCCGATCACATTCGAGCCAGACTGCCTCTCCCACCCTCCCCGCCGGCTCTCCGCCCGCGGTGGCCGCCGGTGTTGGTCGGTGGCCCTCTCCCTCCCGGTCCCCCTCTCTCCCCCCTGACCAGACCTAACGCCCCCCTCTGCAGTGCTGCCCCCACATATTCCAGATATTTGTTGCTCATGGGTGCTTTGTCATTTGTCTGAATACTCCCCCCACTATTGAGGTGCTCCGTAAATGACCCTATGTGCACAGTGTTTTGACTTGATTCAAAATGTATGTTGGTAATGCTGACTATGTTCAATAAAGGTTTTGAAAAATAAAAAATAAAAAGGTATAGGATGCTCTCTGTTCTGAAAAGATACAGGATAGATATAGCCTGCCTCCAAGAGACTCACCTCATCAACACTGAAGTCGCCAAGCATGCAAAAAAAATGGAGGGGGCAGGTCTTTGCCTCCACATACTTTGCCTATGCTAGGGGGGTGGCAGTGTGGGTTGCACCGGGAGTCACCTTCAAACTGAAAAACTCTGAAGCAGACATCGAAGGGCAGTACCTATTGATAACAGGCATCCTAGATGGCAGGGATATCACCATCCTCAATGTGTATGCCCCAAACACCGACGATCTGACGTTCTTTCCCAAAATACAAACCCTCCTGGCTGACTACATGGATACACCGTTTATATAGGTGAATACTGAAGAATGAACAGCAGAAATATCCAATCCTCACCCTCAGAACACCTACTGGGGTTATGGCAAACACCAGACCACGATCAATAGCACAATTTCTGAGCACTTACAATGCATATATAATAAGCGATGCCCAGTACCGAGTGACTGCTTGCTGAATTACTTTGACACAGTGGCAATGCCGCGGCTTTCAGAACCGCTTAATGAACAATATGATATAACATGCATATAATGTGTACAAATTCTTAAATATGCAACTGTTGGTTTGGAATTTTTCTTCCCTTCAAACCTTCCCTGTACTGACTCACTATGCTGCAAAGGTGATT
Source organism: Calotriton arnoldi (assembly GCA_963921515.1). Taxonomy (NCBI): domain Eukaryota; kingdom Metazoa; phylum Chordata; class Amphibia; order Caudata; family Salamandridae; genus Calotriton; species Calotriton arnoldi. The sequence continues at coordinate 188,820 of CAWUFW010012500.1, read as the reverse complement.
GTGTTAACAATTGGTTGCAAATACATAAAATAAGAATATAGCGTGTAAAGATTGTCGAGTACGCATTTGTGGAGTGAAATTTTCCTACCTTTTCTGTCTTTCCTCTACTCAGGTAACACATGTGCCTGCCTAGTCGCAGACTCCTGTGGAGCCCCTCGTCACTCTTATGCATCCCCAAGGGGGAACACAGCGGGTCCCTCACCTTCTTAATATCCTGGTCCAGTGTTCACACTGGCTGCAGTTATATCCTTCCCAGCATGCACACCCGCACTCGCGGTTTAGTTCGTATCCTGCCGGCTCTGGATTGACTACACATGAGCACTTTCTCCTTGAGGAAAGGCTCGAGCGATGTAACTTTGTCACTAGGTTAGCCGCCTCTCTCCTCGCACTGCTCGTCGCATATCCCTGCGTGATTAGAATGCTACCTGGTTGGCCTCAGTGGTATACCTGCTTCTGTCACTCATGTCTCCCCTTCCTCCCTGAGCATTGTGACTTTGGATTGATTCCTTCGTCCATTGTCTCGCATCCCTAATGCAACTGCATAGGGCCTGATTCTTGGATCCTGTTCTTAGATGCCGATTTCCTTCCGTGCTGTCCGGGTCAACCATACGCTTTCCCTCAAATTGGTAAGCATGACTCAGTCTCCACCCCTTGGTCCAACCTCTACCCGTCCTTCCCCTCATTACGTTTTTCTTTAGTTTCAGGATTTACTTATGTTCGTGCACGGCTCCCCTGATCCCCCCGGGTGCAGCCACTGCACACCCCATCAGATTTCCTACCAGTTGATACCCGGGTTGAATCGCCTCCTCTGGAGTTACCTAGCATTGTCTAAGATTTCTTTTGCGATTGAGCCTCTCAGATAGATATTAGCTAACACCTGTTTTCTTCCTTTCTCCCCCCCTTTTTTATCTTGAAACTTGTCCTTGACCCCCCCCTTTTATTTCCATTATACAGCAATTGCCAAATCATTGTGTAATCCCATCCTGATGATGACCAGAAATTAAACAGGTCAAAAATTTGTCGACTACTGAGCGCACTCTTGGCTTCCTTGGTTCCTAACATGTTCCTAACAAATTGTTATCTCATTGTTCATGTTATGCATCATTTCTAAATTGCGCCGTCTCGCTCTTTATTTCACTGTATCACGTGTCTCACGTGCCGTTCACTCTGTCACAAGCACTTTGTGTGCACTAAGATTTTGGATTACACTTGCTTACGATGAAATATTGCTGCCAAAACTATACGTACTGTATTAAGAGATTAAATACAGACCTCAATTTCCTACCATGGTGTCTTTTCCAATTTCTGTTCGCTTGCAATTCATTTTGCACTTTATTTAACTGTCTTTTGAAGTATTATCTGTTGAGACATTGTTTTTTGTTACCAGATTGACCCAGGTCTCAACTGGGTTTATGGGATTTTTCCTGTTGCTTTTCTACATATAACATGCCATATTTATGAGCTGGTTTTGTCCGTGTGAGAAGTTGGCCTGGTATATGATGTCCACTAATGTAAGTGGGCACCTTGCACCAGTCCAGACAACTCTTATGGTGATTTAAGAGGTCTTAGACAACCTTAGAAACTCTCTAAGTGGTAGCTGTACAGACAGTCTTCAGGCTTAGTCCAGAAGGAGTGTAAAGCAGCTTGTTTAACAGAATGCAATCTCATAGTATAGATTAAGTGAAAAAGAACCACATAAGGTATTTATAAAAGTATGTATTTATTATATTATACTCTCTAACACGTTTAGATATCCCCTACCCGGAGATAATTACAATGCACAAAATACTTTGCAGAGAAACAGTAAATAGCACAGACTGCACAGTGGGCCCCAGGGGGGGACCAAATCATATTCTAAGAAAGTGGTATAAGAACCACGACTCGGGTCAAGACAGTGTTGAGAGGACGTAGAAGTTCTGGGCACCCAAGGTGAGTAGATCGGGACCTCACTGAGAGCGTGTGCAGTGTGGGAACACGACCGCGTGCTCCATACAACTCTACGGGTAAGTTGCGGTTGGATTTTTAAAGATTAAGGACCCTTCCCAGTGGACCCTGAAGAAACCACGTGGAAGACAGAAGGTTGGAGAGTCACCCAACCCTTGGATACCCTAGTGCCCACGTTCCCTACACCATGTGCAATGTCGGGACCAGCAAGGTCCAGGGGACTCACCACAAGCAGGGGAGTCAGGGCAGACCCCGAGCAATCAGGGGAGCCCAAAAGAAACAAAGGTGACCCTCAATTGGACCCACAGGCAATGGAGTCGCGAGAGGACCTCAAGCAGCTCACCAAAAGATGCAGGCCACGATGCACACGATACAGTGTGGCCGAAGATTCTGGTCACTTGAGGTGCTTGAGGTTGGGGCTACTTGAAGCCCGAAGATCTTCTTGGAAGGAAGCCAACAAGCCTTTGCAACTGCAAGTTGACGCGGTGCACAGGGGTTCGGTTATTGAAACCCCCACAAGGGATACTGGCCTCAAACTTGGTGAGAGGGCAGGGCAGGCCTCAGGAGCTGTGGAAAACCACCACCTGTGTTGCAGAACCTTTAGGAGTCCGGAGGAGCTCAGGATCAGCAGACCGATCGACTTATCTGCAGGGCCTGCGAATGCAGGGGAGTGACTCCTTCACTCCAAGGGAGATTCCTTCAGGTGTCATTGATGCCCACAGGCCTTGGAAGGTTCCTGTATGGCGCACAGGCACAAACGAAGTCCAGAGCGCCCAGACGGTGGAAGAAGAAGTGGTGTCTGATCTGAATCTTATCCCACGACGAATCTAGAGACCCACCCACAGGTAAGCCCTTAAGTACCCTCAGGAAAGGGATGGGACGATTCCGGGGACCCTCCCAGGGGAGGGTCTGAACAGGGGGGAGGTTACTCCCATGTCCTTTGTCCAGTTTCGCACCAGAGCGGGAGCCAACGGCTCCCACAGCTGGTTTGAACTGGACTATGCATGGGGACACCAAAGTGCCCCTCATGCAGACTGAGTGGCACTGGCAAGCGCACCCACCCTGCCCAAATACACTAAATCCTGTCTGGGAGGTGGTCACACGTCCCTGTGACAGGATGCCTATTGTTCTGCCTTCCCCTGCTCGAGCTTGGCTCAGCAGCAGGAGGGCAGAATTGTGTCTCTGGTCGGCAGCAACCATTTTGTGCTGTCCGGGTCAAGAAGGCCGGTATCAGGAACACTGAGAGCCTAACAGAGGGCTCTTCCAGTGCTTGGAGTCATACCGCCCACACCGTTTCATGTTTGATACCAAACATGATAGGATTCGTTGCAGCCAGTTTCGAGATGGTCATTGCGTAATTACACGGTGCCCCTCTATATAGTATATGGCTGCTTCACTTACAACCCGGGAGAATGGACGCCGTAGGCTGTAGGGGTGTCCTGCTCATGCAGGGGCACCCTCACACTTAGAACCACGCACCCTGCCTTCAGGATTGATAAGGCCTGCTATAGGGGTGACATAGGTTTTAAGTACAGTGACCATAGATATAGGAAACCTATATCGTTAGTAAGTGGTGCTAGCACCAGCTTACACAGGCTGCAATGGCAGGCCTGTAGTTCCATTTTGGATGGTCTCCCATGGGTGGCATAATGCATGCTCAAGCCCATGGGGGACCTCTGGGGTACCTATGCCCTGGGTACCTTAGTACCATATACTAGGGACGCCACAAGCCACCTACCAGCGCCGTGAGGGGAACGGCCCAACAGTTGCCCATATTCCGGACCGCATTTCCAGCCGTGAGGGGAACGGCTTTCAGGACTACGGTTCCCTGCGGCGGCGCCAGCCTGTGACGCTGCGAACCGCGCCCGGAGGCGCGATAAAACTCCTGGTGGCCTCCCACAGCGCGGGACGCCACAAGCCACTTACCAGCGCCGTGAGGGGAACGGCCCAACAGTTGCCCGTATTCCGGACCGCATTTCCAGCCGTGAGAGGAACGGCTTTCAGGACTACGGTTCCCTGCGGCGGCGCCAGCCTGTGACGCTGCGAACCACGCCCAGCGGCGCGATAAAACTCCTGGTGGCCTCCCGCAGCGTGGGACGCGCGCGGGCGAAGCCCGGGCCAAGGGCGGGCCCGTCTTGAGACTGGAGGAGGCTGGGCTGGGCCACCCCTCTTTCTTCTGAGGTTCTGGATTCCAGAACTTGTGCTTAACAACAGTTGGTGCCCAGTTATAGAGTGTATCTCAGAATCAGAGTGTTTAAAGCAGGCCTCAGGGTCACTCTTTTCCCCTCTATAATCGCAGCAATAGCAATTTATTTGGATCAAGGACCAAGGCCTACTGGACTGCTGGTGTACTGTGACTACCTCTTTTTAACGGGTCTAACAAAAGCATGGTATTTGGGCCTAGTTCTCTCTTCTTTTTGCCCTAGGTCGTCTTACTACTTGTTGCACCTCTATTGCTGTTTAAAATAGCATTGTGGGTATTGACATCAAATCTATCTTTTTAAGTGTTTTTAAGTATTGGATCTATTACCAGCAGGCCTCCAGATAGTTTTAATATTGGTATTGTAACTGTTTTATTCCTATTTTATTGTACTGTATGTTTGCACATTGCACATTGCATCTTGCATATCGCTATTTGCACTAGTCTTGCTAACTAGAAAGCACTTTAACAGGGATTGTATTTGTCGTTCAGCACGTTTGCACTTTACCTTGTGACTTGTATGTATTCTCGTCGGGTCTTTTACCCAGCAGTGGGTAGGTGTTGACCCATCATGAGTAAGCGTAAGTTGATTCCAGGGAAAAGCGTTGCCGGAACCCTGGATGCTTTTATATTGAGAGCAGAATCGGCCCTCATTAATGAAATAAAGCTCACTGAAAGAAGATTATCCCTTGAGCCCCAATGTTTACAAGGTAGATCCTCTTTATCCCCGGCGATTTCTATACCAGCGGGGGCACTGGAAGATGTTGCACCCCCTTCCCGGCTTACTCTTTCCCCACTCTGTATTTCGGAGCAAATTCCAAATCTTGTTTCCAGCCCATCTTTCGAACTAGATACTAGTATTAGTAACTCGAAAGCTACGACCAGAGGACAGAAAGCCAGATTGGGGCAGACATGTAATAACGAATCCCCCTCAAAAAATAAGAAAAGGAAGGGGCGGGGACCAGTGAAATCTAGCAGGCCCTCCTTAAGAACAATTACCAGCAAGAAGATATCATATAGCATCCCGGCAAACGACCTTAACAACGGTCCCCCTATTTCCATCGCTCAGGTCATGCCAGGGAAGTCTGTTGATAGTACACAGGAGGAAGACTTTTGGGGGAGGATGGAAACTATGTTGTCTACCTTACTGGACCCTATTATACAGAAAATAGGTGCAGTAGAAGCTAGATTAGCAAAATTAGAGGGGATGGTGAGTTGTAAACCACCAGTAACATTAGTAGAAAGTGTAATCACCAGTAGAGATCAATTGACTGCTAGGGGAACAGCCAGGGGGGAAGATCTGCCTTTGAGCAGAGATGCTATTAGAGTCGCAGCAGATAAGAATAGTGACAACAACCCTATACGTAGCAGTGGTGATTTGGTAGCTCATACCCAGCAGCTGCCCATTAATACAGGGTCTTCAGTACCAATAAGGGCAGTGGGGGTAGAAAGAAGGGAGATACAGCCAACAAGTCTCCCAGTGATTGATCTTCCTCCAGAATCCACTCCCTATGTAGTGGTCTTGGGGAATGTTCCTCCTCTTCCTCAAGGGGCCAGTGAGAATTATGGTCAGCTCCTAAATAGATTAACACATTGGTTTTCCTATAACACTTCTTTGGGAACCTGTGTTGCTAATAACATCCTCATGGCCCGAAGGGTGAGCTGGATAGGGAGATCGGATAAAATCGGTGCAGGTGACTGTATTATTGTGAATTTTGACAACCCTCATATTGTGGGCAGGATTTTGTCTAGAGAGTCTTGTCCTGCACCTTGCACCGGTTCCAGAATAAAGGTTTTTCCATTGGGCTTTTTTTACAAACTAGACTCTATCAGGGACACATCTGCTAACACCTTTAGGGCACCTTGGCGAGGAGGATGGTCACACAGAATAGCACCTAGACAACAGTCTAACACGAGGGCCCATCCACTTTTAGCAGCACATGGACAGTGTGATATTGCCCCTGCTTTGGAACTTAATAACAGATTCTCCGATTTAAATGGTTTAGAAGACTGTGATTGACTAAGGACCACCATGCCCACTGAGATTGAGTGCGATGCACGCATTGAGACCCCAGTGGTTGTAGATGTAGGACCCACAGGTGTGAGACCCGGCAATTTTGTATCCTGGAATGTTGCTGGGTTGGCAAACAAATTTCAAGATCCTCGGTGGGTCCTATTTGTGAAGCAATTCATGGTAATTTGCATTCAAGAAACTTGGTCAGTGGACTGTAACCTCTTTTTGGATGGTTATAAGGCCTTTTTTGTTCCTGCTATTCCATAGGCGAGTGGGAGACCCAAGGGTGGGCTAGTTGTATACGTGGCGGTAGATTGCCAGATCCAGGTTGTGTCTTCGACTAACCCAGGAATCCTGGCTCTAGTAGTTAAAAGAGGAGGAGCTAGATGGGGCCTGGTAAATTTTTATAATTCGGTTTCTAGTCTCAATCATGATTGTAATATTACTAACCTGGAAGTCTTTTTAAAACAATCTTTTGGCTCTTCTCCACATAACCTTCTGGTTGCTGGGGATTTTAATATACATCCCTGTGGTAATCCCTCAACATCTTGTATTTCGGAGCTATGTTGCCCCCGTCTGAGAGGGTTTCACTTCGAACATCACACCCAGGGGGAACTGCTGAACAACTTGGTAAAAAAATCTAGATATGGTGACCTTGATGTCTCTCTCTGCCCCGCACAGCAAATTTTCTGTACCCACTTTTAAAGGGTCTGGCAAGGGGTCTTTTATAGACTTTATTTTAATTTCTTCCTCTCTGCAATCCCTATTTCATGGTTTTAACATCCTAGAGAGTGAATTTAGTGATCACATCCACTTTGTGTACATATGTTGGGGCCGCTTTCCACACGAATTGGTGGAGTTACAACTAGGGGTGTGTTGAAACCGACTGATAACAAACGAAGACTGAAATGGTCACAGGTTGTCCCAGAAATTTTTATAGTACAGTAAATATTTCCTGTGCCCAGGAGTTAGCATCGTGTATAGATGCTTGTTCCCCTCCTGACCAGATCATTGCTGCGTTTGATTCAATAGTGTGTAAAATTGGTGAAATCTTAATCGTTCCGGCCAGCAGTGTGGCCACACATGGTCCTAGATGGTTTGACTCCCATTGTTCCAAGGCAGCAAAGAGGATGATGGAAGCATTGACGGCCAAACCTAGGATTCAATTGGAGGTGCGTAATTGTCGTAGAGAATACAAGAAAGCGCTGGCAGCACGAAAGAGCATTTTAAAGGAGGAGGCGTGGAGGGAGTTAATCGATTCTAGCACTCTTAGAAATAGTTCTAGGTTCTGGCAAGTTGTGAATCAACCACTTTTTAACCAGGAAGGGAGTGGGGGCTTTAGACGCTCATATATTAGAGGAGGAGTGGGTGCTTTATTTTAAATCTATGTTTGACTGTCCCACGGATCAAAGCAGCCCAGAGAGTCGGGATATAATTGCCCCTGCACTAACTTTTGATAAAAGTGAGGTTCTGGAAGGCATCGCAGGGCTTTCCATTAATAAAGCACCGGGCCCTGATGGGATCCCCCCGGATTTATTTAAGTCTGACCCTCTGCTTTGGGCACCTGTTCTGGTCGCTGTATTCAATGCAGCGGCCAGGAACGAATGCCCTCAGTCCTGGGCGATTTCCACTAAAGTCCCTGTTTTTAAGAAGGGTGACAGGACCAGCCCTCACTGCTATAGACCAATTTCTCTTATCGATTCAGCGGTCAAGGTGGTGGGACGGATACTTTTACAGAGACTGCAAACCTGGACGGAGGACCATGAGATCCTGTCGGATGTCCAGTATGGCTTCCGTTCGGGACGTTCCACGGTTGCGCAATGTTTAAATTTTTTTTTTTTTTTAAACTCTTTTTATTGCATTTTCAGAGCAAAGATGATCCACCCTGCTACCACGCAGGGTAGCACATTAATAACATTAACATGTAACTAGTGAGTGATCTCAGTTGGCATCACAAAGAGGTATCCAGTGCACAGATATCATCAAATTGCTGCTTCCGTTGAGTTGTGTGTGGCCTGTTGCTGCAAAAATTGACGTAATGGCTCCCAGATGTCTTTAGGTTTGGAGGATGTTGGCAATTCTTCCGCATAAAGCTCCAATTTTTCTTTGCAGTATACCAGATCTTTAAGCCAATGTTCAACCCTCGGAGCCAGTACACCCTCCCAGGTCACAGCCACTCGCCGTTTCGCCATTAATAGTGCAATTCGTATGAATCTACCTAATGTTCCTTTCGCATGCGGAACATAGCACAATAAACCTATCAAGGGTGTGCAGTGCAATTCAATCCCAGACATCGTAGATATATGTTGTACCACTATCTCCCAGAATCTAGCCACCAGCCCACATTCCCACGCTAAATGCCAGAAGTCAGCATCTTGTTGGTTACAACGTTTACATCTATCCGAGTCACGTACACCATATTTAAAGAGTTTGTGGGGCGTGTGATAGATCTGATGGATAAATTTAAAGTGTATAATTCGTAAGTTGCCATTGGGAGTGAGTTGGCTGGTAAGCTTACAAATATGTTCCCACTCTAACGGCGTTAGGGGGGTAGGCAGTTTCTTATTCCAACGGGCAAGGCTTTTATCTGGGGCCCTGACTGTTTCAGCTCTTATCGCTTTGTACAATTTGGTAACTAGCTTCTTGCGCGTAGGAGTGGTAAGTACTAACTGTAGCGATTGCAGGGCGGGTGGCTCCTCCGGATACATCGAGTAATGTGATTTAACTGCATGACGGAGTTTGTAAATAGTGAATTGAAATAGCGGTGTGGGATTGGTAATATACTGAAGATCTTCAGTTGTGAGAAATTTGCCATCTGGGTATAGATCGTGCATGGTGACTAATCCCGCCTCTTTTAATGATCTCATACGGCCGTCTTCTTGTGTCACCGACAAGGCAGCATGGTGTGCAACGGGCAGCGCTGGGGCATATATAGGGAGTTTAGAAGCAAGTCTGCCTATGGATTGCCATGCTGCAATAGTGGCATCAATTGTATTAATTTCCGTTTTTGGGGTACTCCGACTAGTATGTGTGATAATACTTGACAGAGGCGTCGGATGTGCATCGCCATCTTCTACCGCAACGTGTGGTGTGAATGCATGCGGGTGAACCCAATAATACGCATACTGTGCTTGGGCACTGAGATAGTATGTGTACAAATCTGGCGCGCTGAACCCGCCCTTGTCATAGTCCAACGTTAGGGTTGCCCAACCGATGCGTGCCTCTTTGCCCCCCCATATTAGCTTGTGTAGAGCAGTTCGTACAGTTTTAAAAAATTGTTGTGTCAATTTTATCAGAATGTTAGAGAAGAGGTAGAGAAATCTCGGTAGAACAACCATTTTTATGAGCGCAATACGATCAGCGAGGGACAGCGGCAATGCGGTCCATCTTTCAATCTGCTGATCAAGTTTGGCGTAGGCACGCCCATAGTTTTCTTGGATGACGACTGCCGGATCTCGATGAATCCACACTCCCGGGTATTTAATAGGATCCGAGGACCACAGTAAAGGATATTCCATAGCCGGTGGGGATGTGTTAGTTGTCAGTGGTATGATCACCGATTTATCCCAATTGATCGCAAGCCCCGAGAAGAGTCCAAATTTGATATATTCTCGCAGTACCCGTGTAAGGTAGCGATCTGGCTCTCTTACGAACAAGACCATGTCGTCCGCGTAGAGCGAGATGCCCACCGGGCGGTGTACAAAATTAAGTGCTGTTTCCCTATGCCGTTGACGGATCACGCAGGCCAGAGGTTCGAGTGCCAGGGCGAACAGCAGGGGCGATAGGGGGCAACCCTGTCTAGTGCCACGTTTAATTTGGAAGTGTTCTGATGTCAACCCTCCCACCCACACCCGGGCAGACGGGTCATTGTAGAGTAGTCATATCCATCCCAGAAATAGCGGTGGGAATCCCATCCTCTGGAGAACATAAAACATGTAGCCCCATTCTATTGAATCGAACGCCTTAGCCGTGTCTAGCATTACCGCAGCCGCTTGTAAGTTCGGGTCAAGTATGTGCATCATTGCAAAGATGGTTCGAAGATTGTGGGACGTGGATCTTTCTGGTATGAAACCAGATTGGTCTGGAAGAACCAATAAGGTCACCAAGGGTTGGAGTTTAGTAGCCAGAATTTTCGCAAGTATCTTGGCATCTAAATTTATTAAAGACAAGGGCCTGTACGACTCACATTTATCGGGTGGTTTGTCCTTTTTCAGAAGAGTAATGATTAGTGCTTGTCGGAGGGACGGTGGGAGGATACCCGATTCGTGTGCCTCCGCGTACATTTCTAATAAGTGAGGCGCGATGACATCTGCGAATTCTTTATAGAACTCGGCCGTGAGGCCATCCGGCCCCGGTGCCTTCTTATTAGGCAGGTCACGTATAGCAGCTTTGATGTCTGAGTCCGTAATGGGTTGAGCTAAGTAGTCACGGTGACCGTCTGCCAGCCATGCACAGGCAATATCTGCCAAATATTCTGCTACATCGAGCTCGGGCGCGACTTTCCGTGAGTCATACATTGACGCGTAATAATCTCGGAACTGAGCCACCTGTTCGATGGGCGAGTAGTGTTCTACCCCTTGGGGATCTGTAAGTTTGTCTATACGGTGTTGTTCTGCATGATGTTTGAGTTTGGCAGCTAAATTCCGACTAGGCCTGCCTCCTTCTCCATAAGCTCTGGCTACATGCCGGCGTGAAAGGTAACGAATCTCAGATTCTGCTAACGTGTCGTAGCCGAGGATGAGCGCATGAATCCGAGACAGTGTCTCCTGACTAGGTTTTACTGTGTAGTCAGTTTCCAGAGCCGTTAGCGTGGTCTCCATTTTAGCTAGTTGTCCTCTGATATCTCCGAGTATGCCGGCAGTGGTGCCAATGCAAACCCCCTGTATCGTAACCTTAAATGCCTCCCATAGTGTGGCGGCACTATCAACGGAGCCAGCGTTTATTTCGAAGTACTGTATTACGGCTTTTCGAATAGTGTCAGCGTATATTGGGTCAAGCAAGGCCTCTGACCGAAATCGCCATGTGAAAGGGGGGCGTGTCATGAGCGGAATATGAAAAGTCATTTGTACAGGGTTATGGTCTGATAAGGTGCGCAGAAGAGTGACCACCTCGGTAACCCAGTTCGCTATCCCCTCACTGACAAGCCAATAGTCTAGCCTCGACCAGCTATTGTGCGCTGGTGTGGCATGCGTGCCTGCCCTTACTGCCTCGCTATGTATCCTCCAGATGTCCACCAGCCCAAATTCTAACAAGGCGTCGCCTATGCAGCGGGCGACTTTTGGCGTGCGAGTACTGTGTGGGCCAGATTTATCTAGTGAAGGGTCCAGGTGCGTAATTAGGTCCCCACCCCACAAGATAGCTGTGTCCGGCCAGTCCCTGAGAATCCCATACATACGCAGAAACATTGCAGGTTCGTCTGTGATTGGCCCGTAGGTGTTTATGAGTGTAATCCGGGAGTCGCCTAGTTTACCCTGAACCATCGCACATCGCCCTCCATCATCAATGTAGGTTTTGAGTGGTGTGAAAGGGATGCCCCGTTTAATCAGGATGAGAACCCCTCGAGCATAAGATGAGTAGGATGACGCTAATTTGTACCCCGCCCATTTGGTCGCAACCCTGGTCTCGGAGTCCTTCGTTAGATGTGACTCCTGCAGAAAAGCCACTTGGACGGAATGTCGGTCCAAGTAGGCAAAAACTTGGCGAATTTTCTTTGGGGAGTTTAGCCCGCGCACATTCCAGGTTAGACATCTGTACCCCTCACCCTCCAGTGTTTGTTAGTATGTTTACTGGTATGGAATTGGTCCCTAAGCGACCGATGTGTATCTGTGTATGAAATATGACCATCTTTTGTGTAACATCACAATCACATTGAACAATCCCCCAAACGATACTACTGAATCCCCCACCCCCTCCCGCTTTAGCAACCCCAATCTGCCAAAGCCATCCCCGATTACCAAGTAACACCCTAAAAAATACAGAAACAAATACATATTAAAGTGGGGTATACCCGTTCAGGGGGGCATCGCGACACAACCAGCTCCCAGGTGGACCAGGGAGTTGGCCACCAATAGTTAGTACTTGCTCCCTAAAGCAACCTTACAACAGCTGTAAAAAAGAAAAATCATAGGGCACAATGGTTTGCTGCATATTGTATAGGAAAAAATAAACAAAAATACATTAAGAAAAAATACATCTGTGTTAATAACTAATCAATCGTGTCCAGCAAAGGATATAAGGCCTCAGTTTGTCATAGTCGAACTCTGCAAAGTAGTGGTGCAATAGGTCTGCCCATTGGCACTAGGGCACACCCCTGGGCATGGCGATGCAACAAAGAAATCCTCATCTGATATGGTTCCATCAGTAAGAGATGTCTATAATGTCTATGATCTCTTCTGTCATTCCTCCGCATCAGATGTCTCAGGAGATGTCTTCCTCTTTTTCCGAAGCGCTTGAGCAAATTCCAAGGCCTGTTTCGGATTAGCAAATAGTTTGGCTTTGTCGTCCGTGCCTATGCGGAGCCGCGCCGGGTATAGCATGGCATATGGGATGTTATCAGCCATTAAAATCTTTTTTGCAGGTTGGAACTCCTTTCTGGCTGCCTGCACTGCAGCCGTGAAATCCGGATAAAAGGAGAGATTATTCCCTTGATAGTTGACATTGCCCTTCTGTCTGGAAATACGGAGCACAGTATCTCTGTCCCGGTAATTGAGTAGGCGGGCAATTACCGGCCGAGGCGAAGCGCCCGGCGGGGGGCGCGCCGCTAGCGTGCGATGTGCCCGTTCGACAAGAAATACCCCAGAGAGAGTGTCGTCTCCGCACATGTCACGCAAAAACGTTTCCACATAGGTCTCCAGGCGGCCCACATTTGTTGACTCTGGAAGGCCAAGAATGCGTATATTATTGCGCCTCGAGCGTGCTTCGAGGTCTTCATTCTTGGCCTGTATAACCGCAAGGAGTTTTTCCATGTCAGTCGTTTTTGTTTCCACTTTCTGCAGCCCATCTTCCGTGTTCGAGATGCGCTGTTCCGCCTCGCCAATGCGCACTCCTTGTCTGTCTATTTTTGCGGAGATGTTGTCTATACGGCCATTAAGGGCCTCCATGTTGTCATTAATGGCTTGTAGGCTGTTTTGGATGGCAGCAAGCGTTTTCTCTAACGGGGTCGGGGCCGCAGCAGCCGTGTCGAGCTCTGAATCGGAGGCCGCAGTCTGCTGTGACTTGCCGGATTTGCGTAGCTCAAAGTTAAGGCGCGGTTGGTGCTTGTCAGGCTTACCCATTGCTGCCAGTTTGCGGCGTCGCCAGGCACACGGTGGAATCTGTATACCTAAGGCGGTAGTGTGCACACACAACCCCGCTCGTCTGGGTTTCTGTGCTGGACCCGATATGTTGGCCCTCCCCTGGGCCGGAGGATGCAGAGGTATGTTCGACAAAGTGCACCGGACTTCTGCCGCGTCAGGATAAGTGAGACGCCTTGATCTGGGCGAGCACCCACAGTAGGTCAGCAGCGGGGATGGGCAGCGCGGAGCTCCGGGAAGGCCGACACCACTCCGGCAGGCGGGAGGGGCCGCTGCAGCGCGGCCACGTGTTTCGCAGCCTTGTCCAGCAAGTCGTAGTGAGATATACGGTCACATTCAGTGTCCCCAGGTGAGCTTTCTACTTTACCCCACTGACACTACCAATTATGCTTGCTACTCACCGCGGCTCTCAGCAGTGTGACGGTAGTCCCAGAGTAGCCTGGTACAGCAATCTGTCCACGTGTGACTATTACTCCCTTTCAATCGCCATATATTTATGTGCCAATTGTTAACGGCGGTCCCCACTTCCAGGACGAGTGCACACCAGCGCTGTATTTCCCTGTGCGTCGCCGCGCAATCCGCTGCAAAGCCGTGATCCTCGACTCTCCCAAGCTCCACACCACGCGGCCACAGCCCTCCGAATTCACCTCTGCACGGGAGGCGCCGGATCTAATGCGTGCACTGTTAATTGGCGCCACTCACCGCGTCAAAGCTCAGCATACCACCGGGGGTCCGTCCTCATCTCCAGGCCATGAACACAGTCCGAGAAGTGCCCCACTCCGTGCACCAGCCCAGCGGGCCGCCACAGGGCCGCCCCGGTCACCCGCACAGCGTCCTCTCAGCGTTACCGGGCCCAGCCACGCGCCGCACGGCGTATCGCCCATCTGCACCCCTCGTGGTCCCGGGGCGACTCACCGGGACGATCCCACCGCAGCAGCACACACAGAGCACATCCGTCCACGGCGACAGTTCCACCACAGCCCACCAAAGCCAGCGACAGGAACAGGCCCGGCCCTCACCTCGGGTCCCCGTCTCTGGGCTGTCTCGTTGGGGACTAGGAGGCCGCCATCTTGTCCCCGGCACAGGTCAGTGGGCTATGTTCGTTTCTGGGCTTCTGGGTCTGCAAGTTCGCCACTCGTGCGTGCAGAGGGTAGCGCAATTTCAGCGCCACAGATGCGTTAGTTTTGGTTAGCTTGATGATGAAGGGAACGCAGGATTGTTGAAGGATGATTTCGGTGGCCGGCAGAGCCGCGTTACATTGCGACCATCTTGCCTTGCATCAAGCCACATCCTCCGCAATGTTTAAATTTATCTATGATACTGGGTAAATAAACTGTTGCCCGCCCCGGAAACATTTACTTTGCCTTCATGGATCTGTCCTCCGCATTTGATTGCGTTAATAGAGCTAAATTGTGGCAGACCATGAGGGCAAAGGGGTGGACAGCAGTATTGTGAACTTTTAGTGGACCTGCACAAATCAACAAAAGCTAATGTCAGGTTCTCTCAGGACCTGCGGGTCACTAGGGACTTTGAGATAAAAAGGGGTGTACGACAGGGATGCATCTTGGCCCCATTCCTGTTCAATTTTTACATTAATGATCTGGAGTCTGACTTAAGAGCAACAGGGGTGGATTACCCATATGTAGGACGGCGCGGTATTCCGATTCTGCTATATGCAGACGACGCCGTCCTCATATCTAGAACGGCAATAGGCTTGCAATCCCTTCTGGAGGCATTTGCCAGATTCATGTCTAATCGGGATCTGGCAATCAATAACTCCAAATCTTTTGTAATGAAGGTGGGGCAGCACTCTAATAAGAGTTTTCAATTTAGTGTTGGTACGGCCAAGATCCCTTGCACTAATGTTTTCTCCTATTTGGGGGTTCTTCTTGATGACCAACAGAAATGGGGACCCCTAATAGTGACATTTGGCAATTTTTAACTTTGCATCTAGGATAGGGAAGAAACCTACGGGGGCTATGGTGAAAGTTTATCAAGCGAAAAGCTTGGCCATAGCCACCTATGGCAGCGAAATATGGGGACACATTGCTGCAGACTCCCTTCAGGTGGCAGAGAACGATTTTTTGAAACACCTATTGTGTGTTCCTCGTGGAACCTCTAGTTTAGCGGTCCACGAGGAATTGGGTGTTTCCTATATAAGTGACACCCTCGCATTACGCCCACTGATCTTCTGGTTAAAGTGCTGGTTGAATAAAGATTTATCTCTTAACCACTCAATTTTGAGAGTGTGTATGGCTCTAGATAATGCTTCCAGAATCCCCTGGCTCAAATATGTTTTGTAGGGGTAGGGCGTGGTGATTTATTTTATAAACCTGAATCTATAGTTAAGAAGGATGTAGATTTATTCAGGATAGCCTTCTTGACGGCAAGGAAAATGGACAGGGAGGTGCAGGAGCTGTCGAAACCTAGTGTCCGCATGTATTTATCCTTAAAAACAACCCCGTTAGCAGAACCGTATCTTATGGGGCTCTTTTCATCACATGAGAAGTTTTTATTAACTAGGTTTCGGATGAACCTGTTCCATTTCCTGCTAGCTAGGCCTAAAGGATACACTAGAGGTCAAGTGCTAACACCCTGCGGCTGCGACGGCCAGTCTCCGCAGGACTTGTTGCATTTTATGTTTTTATGTAAGCTATATGAATTTCCTCGAAGGCACTTCCTGATTCCAATTTTAAAAAGGATGAATTTTAAACAGGCCCGCCCTGCCCTTATGTATCTACAAAAGTTGACAGAGGATTGCATCCTTTTTATAGTAGGGTTCCTAAAAGCTTGTGTGAAATCACGTACCTGTATGGATATCTAGTCATTTATTAACTAAGTTGTATCTCCAGGACTGAGTGTTTAGGCCTTTTGGAACAAAAAGAAGGGTCATCATGAATCTACTTATTCGTGCACAAAGCACTTTATGATTTATATAATCGTGATTGGGGTGAATGCGTGGTTTATTTATAAATTTTATCATTAGGAGCCAGACTGTTTGATCTGATTTTTAAATGATTTATCTGATGTCTTGTTTAGGTCTTTGGAATAAAAAGAAGGGTCATCATGATTCTATGTATTCGCGCACAATGCACTTTTTGATTCATATAATCGTGATTCGGGTGAATGTGGTTTATTTATAAATTTTATTACTAGGAGGCCTTGACTGTTTAACTGTTTGATCTG
Source organism: Calotriton arnoldi (assembly GCA_963921515.1). Taxonomy (NCBI): domain Eukaryota; kingdom Metazoa; phylum Chordata; class Amphibia; order Caudata; family Salamandridae; genus Calotriton; species Calotriton arnoldi. The sequence goes on along the minus strand of CAWUFW010012500.1, from coordinate 172,184 downwards.
GTTTTAAATGATCTATTTGAAGTCATGTTTTGTATCTGTGTAACTTTTATGGTTTCTTTGTAAAACCGAATAAAGTTTATTGATGATGATGATGATATACTAGGGACTGATAAGGGTACCCCAGTATCCAATCTGGGATGTACCTAATTACTGAACATAAAAATGTAAGGGAGAAAGCAGATAGACTGGGGTCCTGATTAGCAGGATCCCAGTCAGACTAGTCAGTAACAGCTTAGCACCAGGCAAAAAAGTGGGGGTAACCATAAAAGCAGATCCTACTTTCCTGCACACCCCCCCCAAACGTAAGGAGATGAGACTAACCTTGCCCAGTTGAGTCTTCATTTTCTAAGTGGAAATATCTGGAGAGTCCATCTGCATTGGCGTGGTTACTCCCAGGTCTATGTTCCACTGTATAGTCCATCCCCTGTAGGGAAATGGACCACCTCAAAAGTTTAAACTTTACCTGTTTAAGCCATAAGAGGGGCTTATGGTCTGTCTGAACAATGAAGTGAGTGCCAAACAAGTATGGCCTCAACTTCTTCAGGGCCCAGACCACAGCAAAGGCCTCCCTCTCTATAGCTGCCCAACGTTTCTCTCTGGGGGTCAACCTTCTGCTGATAAAAGCTACTGGTTGATCCTGGCCCTCTGCATTCAGTTGTGATAACACAGCTCCTACCCCTAACTCAGATGCATCTGTTTGCACAATTAACGTTTTTGAGTAATCAGAACTCTGCAGAATGGGAGCAGTGCACATGGCCTGCTTAAGGTCATCAAATGCCTTTTGACAGCTGACTGTACACTGAACTTTCTTGGGCATTTTCTTTGATGTGAGATCATTCAGAGGAGTCACTATGGACCCATATCCCTTTACAAATCTCCTGTAATACCCAGTCAGGCCCAAGAAAGCTCTGACCTGAGTCTGGGTAGTTGGAGCAACCCATTCCATTATGGTCTGGATTTTGCTCAGTAGTGTTTGAACCTGGCCTCCACCTACCAGGTGGCCCAGGTACACAAACTTACTCTGCCCTATCTGGCACTTAGTGGCCTTGATAGTGAGGCCTGCCTTATGCAGGGCCTCCAAAACATTCTTCAGGTGGACCAGGTGGAGCTAAAGACAGCTCTATCATCTACATATGCTGCACTATAGGCATCCAGACCTGTGAGAACTTTGTTCACCTACCTTTGGAATGTGGCAGGTGCATTCTTCACACCAAAGGGCATTACAATACATTGATAATGCCCACTAGGGGTTGAAAATGCAGTTTGTGGTTTGGCATCTTCAGCTAGTCTGATTTGCCAATAGCCAGCAGTTAGGTCAAGTGTACTTAGAAACTTGGCTGAGGCTAAAGTATCAATAAGATCATCTGTCCTTGGAATTGGGTGAGCATCAGTCCTAGTGACTGCATTGAGTCCCCTGTAGTCTGCACAAAACCTCAACTCTCTTTTTCCACCCTTGGTGTGAGGTTTAGGTACTAGGACTACTGGGCTAGCCCAAGGGCTATCTGAGGGCTCATTCACTCCCAACTCCAGCATCTTTTGGACCTCTGTCCTGATGCAATCTCTGACATGGTCAGGCTGCCTGTAGATTTTATTCTTAACAGGTAGACTCTCACCTGTGTCCACTTCATGGGTACACCAGGTGGTTTGACTGGGTGTCAGAGAAAACATATACCTGTATTGATTGAGGACCTTCCTGCAATCAATCTGCTGCTGATCAGTGAGGCTGCTTGCCAAGGCCACTCCATCAACTGATCCATCATCAGGGTTCTGAGAGAGGAGATCAGGGAGAGGATCACTCTTACTCCTGTCCCTCATCAGTTGCCATAAGCAAGCCCATGTCAGCCCTGTCAACAAAAGGTTTTAGCCTGTTCACATGAAGTAGCCTATGGGGAATTCTGGGAGTGCCAAGGTCCACCAAATAGGGGACCTCACCCTTTTGTTCAAGTATAGTGTGGGGTCCACTCCATTTGTCCTGGAGAGCTGCTGGGGCCACAGGCTCCAACACCCACACTTTCTGACCTGGCTGGTAGACAGTCAGGACAGCCTTTTAGTCATGCCAAGCTTTTTGAAGTTCTTGGCTGGCCTCCAGGTTTTTGCTTGCCTTCTTCATGTACCCAGCCATGCGGGAGCGCAGACCAAGTACACAGTCCACTATGTCTTGTTTTGGAGGTTTGAGAGGTAACTCCCATCCCCCTTTACCAGACACAAAGGACCCCTAACTGGATGTCCAAACAGAAGTTCAAAAGGGCTGTAGCCAACCCCCTTCTGGGGAACCTCTCTGTAGGCAAAGAGAAGGCAGGGTTGTAGGACATCCCATTTTCGCCTACGCTTTTCTAGGAGGCCCATGATCATACCCTTGAGGGTCTTGTTGAATCTTTCAACAAGCCCATTGCATTGAGGATGGTAGGGTGTGGTGAATTTGTAATTCACTCCACACTCTTTCCACATAGCAGTTATATAACTTAACATGAACTTAATCTGTCAGTTAAGAACTCCTTAGGGAAGCCCACTCTGGAAAAAATTCCCAAGAGGGCCCTTGCCACTACAGGAGCTGTAGTGGTCCTAAGGGGAATAGCTTCTGGGTACCTAGTGGCATGGTCCACCGCCACTAGAATATAACTGTGCCCAGATGCTGCTGGGGGTTCATGGGACCAATAATATCAATCCAACAGTCCACCAGGTACTGGTGCAAAAGCTGGTTCTGACAATTATTAAGGATATGTTCCCTCATAATCAAATTGTACACTCCTAAGTAGTCATGCACTTTGCTGCCATGCAACCAACCTTACAGAGCCTTAATGGCACAATCCAGAAAATCTACCCAGTCCTGGGTCTGTGCATTCTGGGTGGCTCTGAACTTAAACCTGTATTGCTCAGTGGTTAAGCCAAACCCATCAATGAGAGCACTCTTCAAAACTGAGTAATTATCAGCATCCTCTTCTCTAACAGTGAGGAGTGTATCTCTACCTTTGTCAGCAAAGGAGAGCCACAGGATAGCTGCCCACTGTAGGAGAGTAGGATCTGCTTCACATGGGTACCCCCACTTTTTGCTGATGCTTCACTGTTTTTCGACATTAGTCTGGCTGGGGCCCTGCTAATCAGAACCCCAGCCTAGCTGCTTCCTCTCTAAAATGGTTTCCATGTGCCTTAGGCACATCACTGATTGGAATCTGGAGTGCCCTTATAAGTCCCTAGTATATGGTATACTATGTACCAAGGGCATAGGTACCTCAGAGGCCTACCAGGGGCTGCAGCATGTATTATGCCACCCCTGGAAGGCCATCCAAACTGACACCACAGGTCTGCTACTGCAGCCTGGGTAAGGTAGTGCATGCACCCCTTACTGTGATATAGGTTACCTATATCACTAAATACATACACACATATAAACCTATAAGTCACTCCTATGGCAGGCCTTATCAATCCTGAAGGCAGAGTGCGTGGTTCCTATGTGAGAGGGTGCCCCTGCATGAGCAGGGCCCCTCTGCAGCGTTCGGAGACCCTTCTCTGATGCTGTTTGTAGTGCAGCCTGACCATATACTCTTAAGCGCATTATAACCTCGCGTTAAATGCTAACTTTGGAATGGCTGCACCTAATCATGTCGTGTTTGGTGTCAAACATCTTGGAATACTACTCCCCCGCCAATTCTGGCGGCGGGGGTAGCATTCCACCCTTCTAGAGGGAAAGACATGTTAACTCTGGCTAGCCCGGTAACTTCTTTCTAAAGCCCTGGCATCACAAAATGGATGCTGCTGCCACAGACACGAGTCTGGCCTCCTGCTGCTGGACGAAACTCCGGCAGGGGAGGCCTGGACAATAGGTTTCCTGTCCCAGGGAGGTGTGACCACCTCCCCAGACAGGATAATGTGTATTGGGGCTGGGCGGGAGCACTTTCGGGTGCTTTGAAGTCCTGCACTGGGGGCACATTTGGTGTCCCTATGCATACCCCAGTTCAAACCGGATCAGGGGCTTGCAGCCCCTGCTTTGGCGCGAACTGGACAAAGGGAAAGGGGTGTAGCCACCCCTCTGCCCTGACCCACCCATAGGTGGGGCCACAGAGTAGTCCAACCCCTAAACTTGGTATAAGTATAGGAACCCAGTCCTTAGGACTTTAGATTATCCCTGGACGAAACTCTGAAACAGAATCCTGGACCTTCGACGCTCTACTCAAGACTAGAGGACAGAAGAATCTCCCTTGGGGTCAAGGAGTGACTCCCCTGCTTGGCAGGCACCAAAGAAGCAATTGTCCGGTCTGCATCGCCTAAGCTCCCGTCGGACGCCGAAGTCTTTGCATCACCAGAGGTGGATTTCCAGACTTCCCCAAGGCTGCCCTGAGTCCCCAGCAAAGCTGAGGCCCGTAGCTGTCGTGGGTAACGTGGAACCGTGACCCCTGGACACCGCACGCATTTGCTAGTGCATCCTCTTCTGGGTCTCCCACGAAGTCGTGCTTTGGGCTCCGAGTAGCCCTAGCCTCCAGCACCAACTGCACCGAAGATCACTGGCCTCCACTCCACGAGTGTCCTGTGAGCCAGCTCCACGTGCGACGTCTCGAGGCTCCTTCGCGGTCGCTAGCCCGTTGGCTAGTAGCCCTTCACGAAGGCCAATCCTTTTGTTCTTGGGCTCCCTGGTTGCTCCAGGCTCGCCCTCACTTACCCTTGCTGGGTGAGTTCCTCAGACCTTGCTGGTCTGCATCATCGTCATTCTTTACTTTCATCGAGACTTGCCGTTGCCAAGGCTTGTTGGGTCCAATCCGGTCGCCGACACCTCAGCACTCAACAGACATCGTGTACCAGCCCGAATCCTGCTCCTGGTCGCCGACAACGCCTCCTGGACCTCGTGGCTGAAGAGTCAAGACGACCGTCAACCTACCTGAAGCACTCGACATCGGTGGGCATCCGCTCATCGCCTTCCTGGTCACTGGCTAGTGACCCAGACTCTGTCCCCTCTGCTTTCAGGTTCTTCAGATCTCCGATCCACTCTTGGATCAACCCGGACACTTTCCACTTGGTCGCCAGCAGCACTTTGCAGCAGATCGCCATTCAAATCGACGACGAAACCCGACCCCGAAAGGCACCTATGCACCCGGCTTCCCTGGGTGAGGTAACAAGAGTACTCTGGTGCTCCGGTGGGTAGAGACTCTAGAACGACCTAGTTCTCAAAGGGTTTGCTCCAAGTCCTCCTTTAAGTGTCCCTTTTCTTTAATTTCCTGATCGCGACTTTCTCCATAGAAGTTAACGGCGTATCGCGGTTGTGTATTTACACTGCACGCGTCCCCCGTGGGGCCCCTGTGTCACTACCTTGGGTGGTTCCTTGTGGTCCAAGCACTTCTAGAGGCTCTAGGCCTAGTGTCTAATTCAGTCGTGGTTCTTATACCACTTTATTGGTATATGGTTTGGTACGCCCCTAGGGCCCAAACGTGTATTTGTGCTATTACTGTGTTTAAATAACTTATAACTTGTGTACTTCGAACTCTAGCCTCATAAAGAGACTAGAGGGGTGTGTTTAGCAATAAATACATATATTTTTAATATATACCTGGTGTGGTGCTCTTTCATTTGGTCACTCAAGAGATTATAGACTGGTAAAACAAGCTGCTTTACATTCCTTCAAGACTTAGCATGAAGGCTGCTCTCCATAGCTACCACTATGATAGCTTTCAATAAGGTTGTCTTTAACCTATCTCCAATAAGGGGTTGTTTGGACTGGTGCAAGGTGCCCACTAGAATTAGTGGACAGCATATGCCAGGCCAACTTCTCACACCCACTGCTCTTGGGGGACCTTCTGAACTTCACACGCCCTTTCTAAAGCAGTTATCCATTTGTGGATGTCATCCCCAACTTGGTAGGGAGGGACTATCTTGCTCAGGTTCCTATGGTCATGAGAAATTTCTCTAACTCTAGGGACACTGTTGCTGCCACCATGGGACTCTAGTCCCAATTTCTTCCTAGCTCTCTGGACTTCTAGGGGCTCTTTGTCAAGGGCCAGCTGCTCTTGCCTGAGCCTAAGCCTAGCTTTCTCAAGTTCAAGCATTTGGTATTCCCTATCCAAAGAGTTCTCCCTCTTACTAGAAATGGAGGTCCCCACTGACTGTCCTGATGAATTGGATTCTGCAGAGAAGGATCAACACCTCCTTGGTCTACTCTGCACTTTTCCAGGAGGAACAAAGGGGGCATCCTCTTGGCCACCTGCAGTATCCTCTGGGAGATCTGAGTTGTCCAGGTGTGAGTCATCAGGCTCCACCTGGTCAGGGTTAGATTCTAGGTCAAAGAGGGGTCCCCCTCCTGGCCTATCTTCAGTCCCCTGCCCACCCACTCTTTCCTGTTCATCTGACCCACTGGCTTTCCTTAGGTCATATAACAGTAACACCTCTAGGAGGTGTTGAGTGTTGGCACTTTTCCCTGTGTTCAGCTTCCTAGAGGCACACAGGGCTTTCAGTTCTTGGAACGAAAGCTCACTGTATGTCAGAAGGCGTCAGAATGACCAAGAACCGATGACTTGCACAGGAACAGAAGCTGCCTATTTCCCAACACCCTCTCAAGGGTCCCTCGGAGACCGTTGTTCTGATTCAGTCCCCAAGGCAACCCTCAAGGGGGAAGGGGGAATGGAGAAAATAATAAACGAAAGAAGAGACTGGTTCAGAACTTCTGGTTCCTCTTTTGGGTATTCTCTTCTGCGTCTAGTTTTCTGGTTACTGTTGTACAGAAGGCACCTAAGGAAACTAACACACAACAATTACTAAACAACCTACTCTACTCTATATGTCTTGTTATTATATCTACCTTCAGGCATAAACACCTACCCATGGTTCTAACAGCAGTGCTCCTCTTCTATTGTTACTTGTAAGGCGTTTTGGGAATGGCACCTGTGAATACACAACACAATGCTACACTCTTCTGGCTCTCTCTCTCTCTAAGGTATATGCTAAATATTACTCCTACCAATACCTACCTATTCCTCTGAACGCTAGTTAATTATATCTCAGTACAATCTTCTTAGTTAATTTGATAATCACTAATTTGCCATTAGCAGTGACTAATTAATGTCTTTTTCCTGTTTAGGTTATCAAAATACTTCTTATTATCAGGTAAGTCTTTTTCTTCAGTCTCTATATGTATATATATATATTCACTCAAATTCTTTAGTTTTGTCTGTAGGCTTATTATATTAATTTCATTAATAATGACACATCCTGTCAACACTTAGCTCTCTTTGTTTCTTTCTTTCCGGAATCATCTGATAACGCTGTTGTTCCGAAAAACCACAGGACTCTGACGAATCTGCTGCCAAAGAGAAGGAGGTCGCGGAGGTGAGGGAGGAGTCACGTCGCAGAGCGAAGCGGAGCCCTCGGGAATTCTCTCCTCACACCTTGGGAATTTGCAGCAAGAAATGAAGGAAAGGGGACGACTTAACCCGACGGGAAAAGGACGCCCAACGGAAGCAACCCGACGATATACTACAAGGTAATTCTCTTCTTATTTACTTAAGACGTCGGCAAGGTTAAACGCTCTCTCTGAAGGCTTCAGTGAAGTGCGCATTCGTTAGGCAGCGCGCGCTACACCTAAGCTCCTCTAGCCTCGAGCGGCCAAACACTAGACTGTGTTACTAAATAGAGATCTCGGCGGCCATCTTGGAGTTTCTCCTGCGCCACCATATACTCCATAAAGTGCCTTGATTCAGGCATCTTCCTTTGTTGCTGGATTCTTCTCTCATTGTAGCGCAAACCGATTTGGTCACAGGGTTCGTAGTTCTGACACTGTATCTAGTAGGCAGAGAGCCACTGGCATCTCCTTTAGAAGACATACTAAGTGAGGTGTGGTGTTGCACCTCCCTAACCTAGTGAGAACTAAACTCTCTGAGGTTGGAGAAAGGGAGTGCTAGACCCTTGACTTACCCAACCCTAAGTTCAGTAGAACGTACTATTCTAAGTTTCTATTATATGTGCCTAGTATTAGTGATGGTTTGTCAATTAATCAACACAAAGATTTTCCCTGAGCGCAAATCTCACAAGTCTTTACATATTTTTCAATGTCCTTGTTCATTTGTGGCCACCAATACGTTCTCTTGACCAAATCTTCAGTTTTCAATTCACCCTTGTGTCCTGCCAAAGGATGATCATGACACTCATACATTGCTTGATCACGTAACTCTTTAGTTGGCAAATACAGGGCCCCCTTGTAATAAGGTAATTGATCTTGAATTTCTCTTTCAGTTCCTTGTTCAACCCACACTTGCAACTCTTCAGGACTTAGGACTAAAGCAACTTGTTCCTTTAGGCTGGTTGGAGTGGTTGCACAAATTATCTTCGACTCTGGTATTATTGCTTGGATCTCTTGTTGACTTTTTAGAACTTCGGTATCCAGCCTAGATAAGGCGTCTGCCTTCCCGTTTTGAGCCCCAGGCCTGTATGTGATGATAAAATCATAATCAGCAAAATATAGTGACCATCTCAGTTGTCTGGGGGTTAGGGTTTTTGCGGATTTCAAGAACTTTAGGTTTCGGTGGTCAGTGAAGACGGTTACGGTGTGCTTGGCTCCCATAAGATAGTGTCTCCATTCCTTAAAGGCATCTTTGATGGCTAGTAGTTCCTTCTCGGTTATGGTGTAGTTCACTTCGGCTGAAGACAGCTTCCGAGATCTATAGGCGACTGGATGGAGTTGACACGTATCTTTTTGCCTTTGAGAAAGCACTCCTCCTAACGCTTGATCGGAGGCGTCCGTTTCCACATAAAACGGTTCAGAGGGATCCGCGTGTAGGAGAATTGGAGCTGACGTGAAATTCCTTTTCAATGATTGAAAGGCTTCTTCTGCTTCACCTGTCCATTCAAATCGAATTCCTTTCTTAAGCAACCGAGTAAGAGGAAGTATTTTTCGTGAGAATTCTCTGATAAACCTTCTGTAAAAATTTGCAAAGCCGATAAAGCTCTGTACCTCCTTCACACTAGTGGGTGACTTCCAGTCTGTTACTGCTTTGAACTTTCGTTCATCCATATTTATGCCTGTTGGAGAATGAATGAAGCCCAAAAATTCAACTTGAGTGACGTTAAACGCACACTTTTCCATCTTTACAAACAGTTTGTTCTCTCTGAGTTTCTGCAGTACTCCTCGTACCTGTCCTTGGTGTTGGTTTTTATCGCTGGAATAAATTAGGATATCGTCAATGTAGACGATAGCACATTGATCGATGTATTCGCTAAGAATATCGTTAATAAAGTGTTGAAAAGCGGCGGGGGCGTTGCATAGGCCGTAAGGCATCACCTGGTATTCAAAGAGCCCGAATCTAGTCCGGAAAGCCGTCTTCCACTCGTCGCCCTCTCTCATTCGGACTAGATGGTAGGCCCCCCTCAGGTCCAATTTCGTGTAAATTTGTGCTCCCTTGACTTGATCCAATAGAACAGATATGAGGGGAAGAGGGTACCGGTTCTTCCTTGTGATCTTGTTGATGGCTCGGTAGTCGATGCATGTTCTCAGGTCTCCCTCCTTCTTGGGCACAAAAAACAGAGGCGACGAGACCGGAGATTGGGAGGGTCGGATAAATCCGTTCGCCAGATATTTATCCAAGTATTCCTTCAAGTGTTGATGTTCTTTTTCTGTTAGGGCATAAACTCGACTGCAGGGCAGGTTCGCACCAGGCTCTAATTCAATCTTGCAGTCGTAAACCCGATGAGGTGGTAACTGTTCAGCCTCTATTTCGTCGAAGACATCTGCAAAATCTTGATATTCGGGAGGAACTTCAGTGGAATCAATTATACATACCGATACTCCCGTTGTACACAGAGAAAGGGCAGGATTACTTCCAGAATTCTTTTCTGATCTCCCAAAACAATTTTCTTTGCAGTAATCTGATTCCATAACAATCGTCCTGGCACTCCAGTTAATGGTCGGGTTATGCTCTGTGAGCCAAGGTAAGCCTAAGATGAGCTGGAACTGAGGTGCGTCAATTAAGTTAAATTGGATTACTTCCCGATGTCCATCTTGCGATATCATCTGTACTTGTTCTGTATGACTCACAATGGGGCCCGAAGAGAGGTTTGTCCCATCCACTGCCCGTACCTGTTCACACTTGGGTTTAAGTATTGCTCTCAAACCCACTCGGGCTGCAAATTTCAAATCGCAGAAATTTCCCGTGGCTCCCGAATCCACCATCACAGAAACTTCAGTCAGAGTTACTTGTCGGAAAGTTATTGTCATGGATAAATTTAAGTGTGGCGAAGACGACTGCAGGGTATTTGCTACCTGATGTTCGGTTGGAGTTTCTTTCAAATTAGCATCCACCGGTACAACTCCTCCTACAGGTGGTGCCGCTAGTTTTCCTTCGGCTTAAATGGTGTTTTAGGTCTCTTCGGGCAATTTCTCACAAAATGGCCGCTCGATCCACAGTACAAACACAAATTGCCAACTCTCCTTTTGTCTTTCTCTTCCTTGGTAAGTGGACCTCTGACAGTTCCAATTTGCATGGGTTCTAAACTCGATTGCCCCTCAGTAACTTTTCCAATCTCGGACTTGGCTCTATCAAACCTTGGAACTATCGGCCTAAAATCTCTTCGTCGTTCTCCTTTTCTTTCGCCCTGCCGGAAATCTATTTCCAAGCCCAGATCCACTAGTGTTGAGATCTCTGTGGGGCGATTTGGAATTTGGGCCAGGACATCCTTCAATTCGTCTCTTAATCCTCGATAAAAGACTGCCGCTCTTTTGCTCTCTGGCCAATTTGTCTCCACGACCAATTTATTGAATTGGGCTAGATAGGCCACTAGGTCTCTGTTTCCTTGTCGTAGTTCAAGTAGTTCATTGTCGACTGCTTGCGAGATTCTTCGTCTGTCGAATATGCGAAGGAATTCTTGTTTAAATTCTTCGTAGTTATGCAAAATGGCGTCATCTCGGGAGACTAGAGGCATAGACCACGAGGCCGCATCTCCACTTAAATATGACAAGACAAACGCTACTCTGGATTGCGCATCAGGAAAAATTGAAGGACGACACATAAAATGTAATGTGCACTGAGTAAGAAATATCTGTGCCTTTTGTGGATCCCCACTAAATCTCTCTGGAGGGGCCAGTGGAATAACTGGGGACAAGGAATGAACCACTTGTGTCGTTAACCTGGTAGAACTCCCAGAGGGTGGACTTAGCGTTTCACTTTCAACGCTAAAAGGTTGTCTAATTCTAGAAGCTAACTCGGCAGTTTCTTTCCTAGAACTTATCATTTCTTGTCTTAGATTTTGATTGTCTTCTCTAACTGCTATCAGTTCTTTTTGAATGGCCTCTAGTACTGTTCCCAATGTTTGTAAATTTATTCCTTCTGCCATTTCTGTTCGGGTGCAAGTATAAACGTGGGCACTTCACTCTGTCAGAAGGCGTCAGAATGACCAAGAACCGATGACTTGCACAGGAACAGAAGCTGCCTATTTCCCAACACCCTCTCAAGGGTCCCTCGGAGACCGTTGTTCTGATTCAGTCCCCAAGGCAACCCTCAAGGGGGAAGGGGGACTGGAGAAAATAATAAACGAAAGAAGAGACTGGTTCAGAACTTCTGGTTCCTCTTTTGGGTATTCTCTTCTGCGTCTAGTTTTCTGGTTACTGTTGTACAGAAGGCACCTAAGGAAACTAACACAGGACAATTACTAAACAACCTACTCTACTCTATATGTCTTGTTATTATATCAACCTTCAGGCATAAACACCTACCCATGGTTCTAACAGCAGTGCTCCTCTTCTATTGTTACTTGTAAGGCGTTTTGGGAATGGCACCTGTGAATACACAACACAATGCTATACTCTTCTGGCTCTCTCTCTCTCTAAGGTATATGCTAAATATTACTCCTACCAATACCTACCTATTCCTCTGAACGCTAGTTAATTATATCTCAGTACAATCTTCTTAGTTAATTTGATAATCACTAATTTGCCATTAGCAGTGACTAATTAATGTCTTTTTCCTGTTTAGGTTATCAAAACACTTCTCATTATCAGGTAAGTCTTTTTCTTCAGTCTCTAGATGTATATATATATATTCACTCAAATTCTTTAGTTTTGTCTGTAGGCTTATTATATTAATTTCATTAATAATGACACATCCTGTAAACACTTAGCTCTCTTTGTTTCTTTCTTTCCGGAATCATCTGATAACGCTGTTGTTCCGAAAAACCACAGGACTCTGACGAATCTGCTGCCAAAGAGAAGGAGGTCGCGGAGGTGAGGGAGGAGTCACGTCGCAGAGCGAAGCGGAGCCCTCGGGAATTCTCTCCTCACAACTTGGGAATTTGCAGCAAGAAATGAAGGAAAGGGGACGACCTAACCCGACGGGAAAAGGACGCCCAACGGAAGCAACCCGACGATATACTACAAGGTAATTCTCTTCTTATTTACTTAAGACGACGGCAAGGTTAAACGCTCTCTCTGAAGGCTTCAGTGAAGTGCGCATTCGTTAGGCAGCGCGCGCTACACCTAAGCTCCTCTAGCCTCGAGCGGCCAAACACTAGACTGTGTTACTAAATAGAGGTCTCGGCGGCCATCTTGGAGTTTCTCCTGCGCCACCATGTACTCCATAAAGTGCCTTGATTCAGGCATCTTCCTTTGTTGCTGGGTTCTTCTCTCATTGTAGCGCAAACCGATTTGGTCACAGGGTTCGTAGTTCTGACACTGTATCTAGTAGGCAGAGAGCCACTGGCATCTCCTTTAGACGACATACTAAGTGAGGTGTGGTGTTGCACCTCCCTAACCTAGTGAGAACTAATCTCTCTGAGGTTGGAGAAAGGGTGTGCTAGACCCTTGACTTACCCAACCCTAAGTTCAGTAGAACGTACTATTCTAAGTTTCTATTATATGTGCCTAGTATTAGTGATGGTTTGTCAATTAATCAACACAAAGATTTATCTGGTAAAACAATGCAGGCTTGAATACCAACTGCTGCACACCAATGTGAGAAGCTGGCCTGGTATATGATGTCTACTAATGTAAGTGGGCACCTTGCACCAGTCCAGACAACCCTCAAGGTGATTTAAGAGGTCTTAGACAGCCTTAGAAACTCTCTAAGTGGTAGCTGTGGAGAACAGCCTTCAGGCTTAGTCCAGAAAGAGTGTAAAACAGCGTGTTTAACCAGAATGCAATCTTGTAGTATAAATGAAGTGAAAAAGAACCACACAAGGTATTTATAAAATGTGTATTTATTATATAATACTATCTAACACTTTTAGATATCTCCTACCCGGATATAATCACAAAGCACACAACACTTTGCAAAGAAACACAGTAAATAGCACAGAATACACAGTAGGCCCCGGGGGGACCAGACCATATACTAAGAAAGTGGTATAAGAACCACGACTCGGAAAAAGACAGTGTCGAGAGGATGTAGAAGTGCTGCGGACCCAAGGAACCACCCATGGGGAGTAGATAGGGACCTCACGGAGAGCATGTGCACTGTGGGAACACGACCGCGTGCTCCGTACAACTCTACGTGTAAGTCGCGGTTGGATTTTTAAAGATTAAGGAGCCTTCCCAGTGGACCCTGAAGAAACCCATGGAAGACAGAAGGTTGGAGAGCCCCTCCACCCGTGGCTAGTACCCACGTTACCTACACCAGGGAAGCCGGGTGCATAGGTGTGAAGTGCTATCGGAAACCGCCGTCGAACCCAATGTAGGACTTCAGGAAAGTGCCGCTGCTGAAGAAGGAGAAAGTGTCCGGTGGAATCTGAAGGTGGATTCGAGATCAGAGGTACCTGCGAGCAGAGGGGACAGAGTCTATGTCACTCAGGAGTGACCAAGAGACTTGGAAGACGAATGCCCTCCGATGTCGGATGTTGCAGGATGGATGACGATGACCTTGACTCTGCAGCTGTGAGGACCGGGCGACACTTAGGAAGACCAGGAGCTGTCCCACGTCAGATGTCGAAGGCTGAGGGGTTGGTGTCCGGCGGGAGCCCCAACAAGCCTTGGCAAATGCAACCAACGCAGAAGCCAAAGAAGGTGCAATGTCGGGACCAGCAAGGTCCAGGTGACTCACCACAAGCAGGGGAGTCAGCGCAGACCCCGAGCAATCAGGGGAGCCCAAAAGAAACAAAGGTGACCCTCAATTGGACCCACAGGCAATGGAGTCGCGAGAGGACCTCAAGCAGCTCACCAAAAGATGCAGGCCACGATGCACACGATACAGTGTGGCTGAAGATTCTGGTCACTTGAGGTGCTTGAGGTTGGGGCCACTTGGAGCCCGAAGATCTTCTTGGAAGGAAGCCAACAAGCCTTTGCAACTGCTAGTTGATGAGGTACACAGCGGTTCGGTTATTGAAACCCCCATGAGGGATACTAACCTCAAACTTGGTGAGAGGGCAGGGCAGGCCTCAGGAGCTGTGGAAAACCACCACCTGTGTTGCAGAACCTTTCGGAGTCCGGAGGAGCTTAGGATCAGCAGACCGATCGACTTAGCTGTGCGGCCTGCGAATGCAGGGGAGTGACTCCTTCACACTAAGGGAGATTCCTTCAGGTGTCTTTGATGCCCACAGGCCTTGGAAGGTTCCTGTATGGTGCACAGGCACAAACGAAGTCCAGCGAAGTCCAGAGCGCCCAGACGGTAGAAGAAGTGGTGTCTGATCTGAATCTTATCCCACGACGAATCTAGGGACCCATCCACAGGTAAGCTCTTAAGTACCCTCAGGAAAGGGTTGGGACGATTCAGGGGACCCTTCCAGTGGACGGTCTGGACAGGGGGGGGTTACTCCCATGTCCTTTGACCACTTTCGCGCCAGAGCGGGAGTCAAAGGCTCCCAGAGCTGGTTTGAACTGGACTATGCATGGGGACACCATATGTGCCCCTCATGCAGACTGAGTGGTGCTGGCAAGCGCACCCACCCTGCCCCAATACACTAAATCCTGTCTGGGAGGTGGTCACACCTCCCTGTGACAGGATGCCTATTGTTCTGCCTTCCCCTGCTCGAGCTTGGCTCAGCAGCAGGAGGCCAGAATCGTGTCTCTGGCCAGAACACAATTTCTTAAACAAAACCAATCCCAGAATACCCACAATATACACTCTTCCTAAGATCCATAAAAATCTGGAACATCCGCCAGGGAGACCCATCGTCCCAGATTGTGGGTCCATCCTGGAACCATTAAATCAGTTCATAGACAGCTTTTTACAGCCATTCGTCATGGACACTCGTTCATACCTTCGTGACACTACGCACACCATTCAACCAGTGGAGAACCAACCGTTCGACAAAATGACCCAACTTCTGGTAACACTTGACGTTTCATCACTTTATACCAGTATACAACAGGATCAGGCGATTGAAGTTATCCACAGAGGTCTTGATAAACGCCCTACTCCCCACTGGATTCCAACTGATTTTCTATTGGAACTACTAAGAATCGCCATGACAAGGAATTATTTTGTCTTCCAAGACACCTACTATTATCAATGCAAAGGCGTGGCTATGGGGGCTGGGTTCGCTCCCAGTCTAGCAAATTTGTTCATGGACTACTACGAAGACATCAATATATACGATCTTTCAAATCTCTTTCTTGATAACATCAACGTTTGGAAACGTTATATTGATGATGTGCTGATGATTTGGACTGGCACCGAACAGAACCTTTTGGATTTCACAACTTGGCTTAATGGACGTTCCTCGGATATTCAGTTTACGATGACTTACAGTAATGAGAAGATCTACTTTTTGGACCTCACATTGGAAGTGGAAGAAGGAAAAATCATCACGACTCTCTATAGAAAGCCATCTGAACGAAATACCCTTTTGAAGTATGACTCTCATCATCCGAGGAACTTGAGAGACAACCTCCCATATGGCCAGCTTTTACGACTCCGACGCAATTGCTCACGGAGGGCGGACTACTTCAAAGAATCAGACATCTTAATAACCAAACTGTTGGATCGTGGTTATCCCAAAGGATTACTCAAACGAGCAAAAAAGAGAGCCTGGTACAGTCCCCGAGAGACCCTCCTTGAAGTTCAACCAAAGGACAATGAAATGAATAAACTTGTCTGTGTCACAACGTTCAACACAAGGAGTCACGAAATTAAAAAAGTGGTCAAGAAATATTGGAATTTAGTAGGCACGGAAATCAACATGAAAGATCAACCTCTATTTGCCTTCAAACGAGCTAAGAACATCAAAGACTATGTGGTTAGCTTATATCTCGAAACACCAAAGACCCTGGACATTAGACAACAACTGAATTTGCCACCGTTGATAGGTCATTTTAAATGCCATAACTGCAAGTTTGCAATCTTACCTTGGTTGGCACATCATTCATCCATCATGGCCAAACCTATTCCCTAACACATCACACCAACTGTAATAGCTGTAATGTAATCTACGCTACAAGATGCCCGTGCGAGAAGATATATTTGGGCCAGACAACACAAAAAGTAAAACCAGAATACTGCAACACTGCAGTAGGATCCGGTGCAAAGTTCAAGGGGCACCACTTGTGGATCATTACTCTGCCACTGGCCACACCGCAGATAACCTACAATGGTGGGTATTGGAAAAAATCTATTTGCACCCTAGAGGCGGTGACATACTTTAAGGTGTGCAAATGGATCCATACTCTTGACTCTGTTAATCAGGGATTAAATTAACAGGAAGAGACATATCGACAGATGGCCAGGCTGTAGTTTGCTTGAAGTCCCACTGTCAACCCCTTTCTGTACATTAGCAATGCTGGCTCTTAGCCCAAAATTGTGCCGTGCATGACAATTGTAAAATAATAATCTAACACTCTATCTTATGGTATACCTAGAATCTGTACATACAGGTGTTTTGAGTGTATCAATTGGTATATATAGAATCTTGCACATAACTGTGTGTTTGAACAGGTGTACATATGTAATCTTGTATATAACTGGATGTTTAATTATTTTATCATAGGTACACGTTTTGTACTATGAGCCTATATTTAATTCAACTGTGCACGCGAAAATGTAATCTTGTCGGTGCAATCATATTTTATATATGTATACAACGTACATGACTCTGGATGTGCATCCTTTTATAAAATATCCATTGAAGTAATGGCTCTCTGGTGACTGAGTGGAACACTTCATACATTGTCATGTTTATGTATCACAATATGAGGTAAGTCGCGTCCCATATAGCCGAAAAGTTATGATGTACGTTGTTGGTTGCAAGAATGACGTTGATGCCACCTATATTAGCACTATTTAAATCGATACACAAGTGGTCTTTACTCGAATTATGTATCACCATTAGAGTTTATAATAACATGTGTTTTATGCGACAATTATGTACACATTTCTATTATCACTTACGCGTTAATATGACTTCAATACTTATTGTGCTAGGGATTCAATCAGAGACATTACATTTTTGTTATGTCCTTTATAACTTCAATATAGACTAAACCAACAAGTCTACTTGAAATTTAATATCAATGGTTCACATTGTTTGCGTATGGGTTTTGCAGGCATCCCCCGTTTTTAATCATGCTCTTTTATCGCTTCGAGATACCCGCAGATAGGTTGCTCATACAGAGGCACCAGCGATCACGTCATAAGCCTCATGACAGCCCCATTGAGCTGCTGCACCTCAGAGTGCACGTCAGCTCAGCCAGCTGATTCTCACGTCAGGGAATTGTCATTAGCTAGCGAATTCCACCGCGCTTGTGGGAAATCGCTTGACGCACGGCTTACGCTGGATTCATTTTGAAGATGAGACGGGCTGCTATCAGACATATTTTGTCTGGTTACATTTCACGGCATCCCAACACTCGGGGTTTTGATTTAGTTCTCTTTTTGTACTTTGTAGTATCTGACCCCATTTAGTGGGACTACTAAATTATCCCACATCGGACTTCGACTTACTTTAAAACTGTGGGAGCTACGGCTCATTTCTAAGGTATGCTAACTTTTGCAGCGCGTCCCCGGTCATGAGTGTCTGTTTACCAATTTATGTATCCTTTGCTAATGCAACCTTTTGCTCATTTTTGTTTAGACCCCAACCTGCCCGTGGTGATCTACTTTCCTTTGCACATTTCTTGAGGAGAATGCAACCGGATGGTGGATGTACTTTTTTACATAAAATTGATTTACTCGATTCCCTTATTTTCTGATCCGCCACAGGATCTCTGGTAAGGCTGCATTTCTATTTAATATTGTTGTCCCAATGATTAGTTTAGTTTAAACTACCTCTCCCTAAAAACACATTTCAAATTAATTCTCAGATTCCAATCTGATGGTGGATGTATATTGTCACATAAAATTGAATTTTCAATCCCCGATTTCCTGATCAGCTGCAGGATCTCTGGTAAGGCTCCTTTCCACCTTATAATGATTCCCTGTGATTAGTCTAATTGAGCCTGTTTAAATAATGTTAGCCTTACGTACACTGAGAACACACCCGGATTCTTTTTATTAATGTCGTAGGCTGTCCAATTTCGCCCTTCAGAGTCCTGAGGAAGACCTGCTCTTGACGCGTCCCAATAGCGCTGTTAATAGGGTCGAAATGTCGACGTTAACAACATACCTGTGTATAGAGCTTCCTTGACCCTAATACAGAGTCATCAATGTGTCTAGGATTCATGGAAAAACATCAGACATTATATATATCGAAGAATTGTTTTGAGTTTAATCTATTTATGTCACTCGTGTACGTCCTGTATATAGTGTTCCACTATTTCACTGATCACCATATGTCACACATTTTCACTATTGTCACAACTCTTGTTTACAATTTAGTTGCATTTGTGACAGCCTCTTCTTATTATAACTGAAAAGTAAATAAAACTTTGTCTTTGGAAATTCTCCGTCTTTGTGTGTTCTCTTCATAAAGTTTCATTCCTTCTCATTTGAAAATTTACATTTATTGTACCACCAATTGAGATATTGTTTTCCTTTTGCATTAATAGCAACCTATCACAGCAATTGTATTACCTGACAGGACCAATTGCGTGCTAGCTTGGCTCAGCAGCAGGAGGGCAGAATCGTGTCTCTGGTCGGCAGCAAACATTTTGTGCCGTCCGGGTCAAGAAGGCTAGTACCGGGAACACTGAGAGCCTAACGGAGGACTCTTCCAGTGCTTGGAATCATACCGCCCACACCGTTTCATGTTTGATACCAAACATGATAGGATTCGTTGCAGCCAGTTTTGAGATGGTCATCGCGTAGTTACGTGGTACCCCTCTATATAGAGAATGGACTCCGAAGGCTGTAGGGGTGTCCTGCTCATGCAGGGGCACCCTCACACTTAGAACCACGCACCCTGCCTTCAGGATTAATAAGGCCTGCTATAGGGGTTTTAAGTGCAGTGACCCTAGATATAGGAAACCTGTATCTTTAGTAAGTGGTGCTAGCACCAGCTTACACAGGCTGCAATGGCAGGCCTGTAGTTCCATTTTGAATGGTCTCCCATGGGTGGCATAATGCATGCTTCAGCCCATGGGGGACCTCTGGGGTACCTATGGCCTGGGTACCTTAGTACCATATACTAGAGACCGATAAGGGTACCCCAGTATCCAATCTGGGATGTACCCAAGTACTGAACATAACAATTTAAGGGAGAAAGCAAATAAGACTGTGGTCCTGATTAGCAGGATCCCAGACAGATTAGTCAGTAACAGCTTAGCACCAGGCAAAAAAGTGGGGGAACCATAAAAGCAGATCCTACTTTCCTACAGTCCGTAACATTATAAAAGATGTACTATTTGGGGAGGAGATTGACCAGATTATTCAGATCAGGTCGTTCTGCTGCTGTACAAGTGAGGTCTAGATGGTGTGTGGGCATCTTGTATTAGGGCCTGTTATGCTGAGGCTACTTAATTTCGTAAAGCCACATTGCATTATGGCTTGAATTAATGAATTTGGCTTCTAACTTTCTATAATAATTAATTTGACATTTAAATATATAAACTGCGTTTGCTCTGGCCATTGAGCCTATGGCAATATGGGCAAGACAGGAACTGGGCCGCTGGGGCATACAAATCGGGCATAGTACGCATCTTATTTCACTCTATGCGGATGATGTGTTGTTTTATGTTACGTCTCCGCGTGAAGCCATACCGCGCTTACTGAGGCTGATGGACAAGTTCGCGACTTATTCAGGACTGCGCATAAATAGGCGTAAATCCCTGGCGTTCCCCCTAGCAGGACTGAGAGACAGTGAGGCGGTGGAGTTGTCTAGCCTGAGATTGAGATGGGAGACCGACCATTTTAGATACCTAGGGGTGCAGGTGGCTCATGGGGACGCTAAGCTGCTCCAGCTGAATATGAAGAGGATGGTTGAGTAGCTGAGGCACTCCGTAGAGTTCTGGAATACGCTGCCGCTGTCCTTAATGGGTAGAATAGCGGTGGCAAAGATGGTGATGCTGCAGAGATGTCTATATGCTTTGCAGAATGTGTTGTGCCCGATTCCTGCGAAAGTGTTTCGGCAACTGAATTCTCTCCTGGTGACCCTGCTTTGGGCAGGAAAGCGTTGTAGGGTTGCGCTGCAGGTGCTCCAGAAACGGTAGGAGGAGGGTGGTCTAGGAGTACCCAGATTTGATCTTTATTACTATGCGGCGCACCTTCAGTATGCAGTGCAGTGATTGGATGAGGGTGATCACTGGGGAAAGCGTTTATTAGCCGGACGAGTGCAGCCAGAGGATCTCCCTACGATTTTGATGGAGGGTGCTGGGGTGAGCACGGAGTTGCCATATGTTATTAGACAAACGGCCTATATATGGCAGAAAGTTGTGGAACGAGTGCTGGGGCGGGCTCCCTTCCACCCGGAATTGTCCATCTGGCAGTTGGTCCCTGTGCGCAGGATGGTGGAAAACATGTCTTTCCAGGCATGGAGTGAGGGTGGCTGCATGGTATTGGCAGATTTATATATAAATGATACCTACCTTACATTTGAGCAGGCGTGTGAAGGGTTCGGTTTGGGACAGGGGCAATATCTACAATATGCTGGCCTGATGGAAGTGGCTAAGGTGACATGGCCCACATTTCCGGATATGCCCCGGACCACTGAGACCTTGGACATATTGTTAACATGTGGAGGGGGGCGTAGATTGGTGTCTTTGTTGTACAAGGCTATGAGGGCGGACTCGGGGTCTTTGGCGCTTAGGGCGTGGGAGGCTTGGAACAAGGATTTGCAGGTGCCGTTACTGGAGAGGGAGTGGGTCAGAGTATGTACGTTAACATGCAAGGTGTCTTGCAATGCCCGGTTGAAGTTGCTGCACTATAACTTCTTGTAACGGGTGTGTATGACCCCGGCGAGGCTCCATCGTATCGATGTCTCCCGCTCGCATGAATGTCCTAGATGTCATGGAGCCCATACTGGGTTCATGCATTTGGCGTGGGAATGCCCAGAAGTAAATCAGTATTGGCTTGAGGTAGTAGCACGGCTCCGTGGAAGGGTGGGAATTGCGCTGGAGGCTAGGCCTGAGCAGTGCCTCCTAGGGCTGGTACTGCAATGCAAGAAGAGGAAAATGGCCAACAAGCTACTACACTTAGCGCTGGTATTGGCTAAACGGAGGGTTGCCATTTGCTGGATGGGTGAGCGGGCCCCCTCTTTTGTAAATTGGATGAGAGACGTGGGGGAGTGGTCCTTGGCGGAGGAACTACACATGAAAGCCTGCCACAGGGACGAAAGGTTGGATGAGGACATAGCAAGTTGGAGAGAGCTATGCAGAGAATTGTTGAATTCAACAGGGACAGATAGTGAACAGACTGCCGAGACTGATGGTGACGATAGTATGTAAACGTTGGTGCCTGTGTCACCCTAACTGTATATGATGATGTATCTGCTGCTAAGCCATGAAAAGTGTAAAGTGTATTCAGCTGTGCTATGTGTTCGGGACTCTAATGTGTGTAATGAAAACAAGTCGATGGATATTGTCTCGAAGGATTCTGTATATGACCGCTCAGTTTGATGTGAAAATTTACAAATAAAGTTTTAAAAAAATATATATATATAAACTGCGAACTGGAATAAGCCTATTCGCACATACTATTAGTAATGGGTTTGGCTGATTATTTAACTCGAGGATACTCCTTAACCTGTGAATTGACCCTCTTTAATGTTAACTGAGTGAGATCGTCAACACGCTGTTAGAACAGGAGGAAGTCAAAATAGATCCCTGGTCCTACCCTCTCTCCAGTGCACACTGCCAGTGACAGGCCCCAGAGCAGGCCTCTATACATCTACAACTGCCTTAATACAACATTGGGGCCAGAAGCCCCACTCCCTGCCCCACAAGGAAGGCCCTGTCTATAGAATTGGCTGTGTGTATTACACCTGTTCAGTAACTGAGGTAAGCTTGTTTTGCTGATGCGCAGGCTGTGGCTGTTGATGTTTAAAAAATGTGCTGCTCTACCTGTTCTGTGTTTAAGGGAAAGTTTGCATTGATGCTAACTGAAATCTACCCGAACTTTGAGTGTTATGGAACTATGTGCTACTCTTCCTTTTGCTCTACCAATGTGTATGAGGGAAACAAGCAGTGCTACTGCTGCATATTGTGCTTAATATTTGGAAGTTGTGTAAGTTTATTTAATAGCAAATAAAGGGCTGCCACCTAGCAGGTTTTATACTGGCATGACCAGTATTTTAATGTCCTTGGTGGTACAAAAATTAGGAAAATCACTTAAAATCAGTATTTTTCTCCCTTATCACATACATGCCAATAGACCCAATGCAGGAAGGATACTCCCGATTTTGCAGCCCAAAAAATCATTTTGGCTTTCTCCCACCTAAAATTGCTTCTGCTTCAATAGAATAATGGGGGAAATAATTTTTACACTTTTTTTTTTAAATCTCCGACTTACCTCTTCTAAAATGTTGGCATGTATGTTATCAGTACATACTTTAAACAGTAAATGCTAAGAGAGAAAACACTTAAAATGTGTTCTAAAGATGCCTTAATGATCCCTGACTGATAGAGTTAACAAAGGATGGAAAGACAATGTTATAAAATAATACAGACGATTTCTTGATAAATAAAGTTAATAAAGACAGAAAGGCCGTGTTAAAAAATTATACAGACGATTTCTTATAAAGTTCCACTTAAGTTTGAAGTCCATACCTTTGCAGAATATTAAAACGTTAACAGATGACCAGTAATTTTCTCTGGGAAAGGTTGCAACCCTAAGCGAATATCATGCTTGTTCAGCGATCTTTCGCTTCACCCCTTAAATTAAAACGTGCTTTGTCACCGGCATTCAAAGTTCATTAAACATTTTAGCTTGTTATGTCATATGGTGAAAGGCATTACCACTTTTTTTATATACGCTTAAGGGGCTCGACACCAGACCACTGACTTTATATGATAGTTTAAAAAAGGGTGGCGAGACTGTTGTAAAGTTATAATTTGTAAACGTTCTTCAAACTGGAGTAGTTTTCAATCGCCCTCCACTAGAGGGCAGTAGAACATTTGGATTGCTGTACGAGAGTCGCGTGTTCCGTCCAGAAGCTTCTGCAGAAGGCTGATGTCACCCCTCCAGGTCTGCAGAAGAAGAAAAAAACACAGACTGCAGCCATTTTTAATCTCTTTCATTGCCGTTTTAACCACAGAAAAATATTTTATTAAATATACATTTGCCCATGCTACAATACATTCAGACAAAACTGTGAAACATGCAGCTAACTAAAAAAAAGATTATATACTACTGCGGAATTTATTATCTTAATTTAAACGGGGATTGGGAAGTAGGGTGTTTACAAACATACCTTTCAAAAATTAATGAGCAGAACATTTTTAACCTTAATCTTAGCTTTAATACATGTGCACTATCCCGTGCGAACCTGTTCTACCTTCACATCCGTTTTTTTTTATAAAAACCAGACTCAATGGGACCCATCCCACACGGTTCTTTGTAGAGAAGTTCATACTTGAGACCCACCTGCTGCGTAACAATGTTCTATAAAACACTGCTGCATAGAGGCTGTTTTGCCAACGTTTGTTATATTAAAATCTTTGATTTCTCGCTCATAAAACCCCATTCTGTTCAATAAAAGACCCTGGTCTCAAAATCTCTCAGTTGTTCAACATTTTGGTTGCACCAATGACACGCTGTCCACGAACATGCAGCGGGGGGTTGAGTGGGGGTATGGATTCCTCTGGCAAGCACAGAACAGTATTTTAAGCACTGTGACGTATTGTTCTTAAGTGTAAAAACATTCGCGATGAAGTCCGGCGTTTGAAAACACTGAAATATATGTTGTCCTGAAACAAATCAAACTCAAACACGGATACTTGCAATGATCTCACAAGTGGAGAAAAGGCTTCGCTGGTTCTTGGAAACAACGCTATTGCAGTATAAGCAGAGTGCAGGCAACGCCATCTTTACATTATTGTCGAAATTACTGCTGATCCGTGAAAGTGTTCAGCGAAACAAAGCAGATGCTCTAGTCGAGAGGGTGGGTGGTGCCATTCTTCAAGGCAAATCTTTCAGTTTACGCCCTTCCCCCACAAAAAGCAAGGCTCGAAGCACACCACGTGCTGCTGGAAAAAATATATATTCCTCGCTGTACTGAAATCAGATAAAAGCAAACGCTTCCGGCCCCGTTGCAACGCTCAAAGCAGAAGCTTCAAGAGTAACACAAGCGAGAAGCACATTATAAAGGAAACTATCGGCTATTTTTGTGCCCCTGTTCTGCCAACGAAATGTAGTTGATCTCATTTCCATTTACTATTATCCATCCTCCAATACTTAACTCGAGCTCTTCCTATTGATCATGAATCAGTCAGGGTGTGAGAGTTCATTTGAAAGCCAAGGACGACTGTTCGAAGCGACACATAAGAGAAAACCATCTGGTCACTCTACCTACCCTATTGTCTTTACACATTTCTCCAAGCGTGAAGCTTTGTGCATTGTTTCTGAAGTAAAACCTCACCATGTGTGTGAGGCTTTGTGGAAGATTTCTTTTATTTATTTTAGTTTGGCAAAAAAAAATATATATATATATTTTCACTGAAGAAATCAAAGGTTACAGGGTCGTTATAGTTAGGTTCAGATTTTACGCACACAAAACCTTAGAAATTCAGCAATTATAGTTTTCTCAAGTAACTATAACTCATACCCTAAGGCCGTGGTTCCCAAACTGTGCGCCGCGGCACCCCGGTGCGCCGTTATCAGTAGCCAGGGGCGCCGCGCACGATGTGGGAAAAGTGCGTCTGGCCGTGTGTAGGCAGTAAATATTATGCGTCTGTTTGAGGGCCTGAATGCAGGATGAACTAATTCCAGCTTAGCGCAAGATGCGCAACATACGGGGAGTTACAAATGCCCCCTGCATAATGCGGGTACAATGGTTTGGCCCAAGAGCGTACGTGCATACGTACGTGTTTTCGCAGACGTAGCCTCCGCGCCATTACTGCATGCGCAGCTCGCCCGCCCTGTTCTGCGGTGCCTCGTGGGACCCTCCGTGCCTCGTTGGACCCTCTTTAGAAGTTACAAATAGGTATGTGCGGTCAAGAAAGAGAAAAACAAAGTTGATTATTTTGTGGGTTAATGTTGACCTTTCACTCGCCAGACTTCCTCAGCTGAAACCTCCGAGAGAGGTTTTGTCAGGCATAGGGACATTTTGGGTCCACCCCGCGGTCTTGCAGTAAGCTTAGTTCCCGTCTGTTAAACCAACTGGGCTAACTCAAAAGAAAACTATTGTTTATTTTAGTGGAAAAAAGATCAGGACTGCGAGCGTTATGTCCCAATGATAGAATCACGTACATACCCGCTCCTCTGGAGCAGATTTCCCAGATTGATCTTTGTCAAATGTATTGCCTCTTCTGTGCCCGCGTTCACTATACACTGCCTCCAGTCGAGGTCTATATCAAATTAAAATAAACTAAACTTTAGTTTATTTTAATTTGATATAGACCTCGACTGAAGGCAGTGTATAGTGAACGCGTGGCACAGAAGAGGCAATAAGTACATTTGAAAAAGATCAAGTAAAACACTGCCTCCAGTCCACCCGTTTCGCACCAATGCTTCACAATTGTATATCCTCCGCCCGCCGTTTCGTGTCCCCTCGCCTACTCCCTGCGCCTTGCTGATGCACCATGATTATTGACGCCTTTACGATGGGGAGTGATTTAGGTGTATTTGTCTGTTTGTAAATGGCGGATTATTACAATATTTTTTTTTTGGTGGTGATCACCATATTTAGGGTTGGACACGTGGTATGAATGCAGCGCGTCGCCGTTTCCACTGACTAGTGTAGTCTTAAGACAAGCAGCTTTTCTGCGCATTTATGATCGAATTAGATTTACTGCAATTTATTCATCACTGTCCCCTGGCATCTGCTGTTCATCTCGGGCCCAGCCAGGAAACAAGTGAAAGCTCGCGGCCTGTGGGGCCGCTGTCAGGTTAGACCAGGCCCAGGGTGGTCACAAGAGCAGCTGGGGCGCGAGGCATCTGATTGAGGCCCAGACGGTTCCCATTAGAGCAGGACCAGGGCTGATTTGCACATGACTGCGGTGCACGGTGGGCAAAAAACGATGGACTGCTACCTCGAGGGATCGCAAGTGGTGAGACCATTTCAAGCCACTGAAGGGTCGAGCCGGATGCCTGGCTCCAGCTCAGCTCAAGATCCTCTTGGGGCCTCGAGCCCGAAGCGAGCCGAGCTTTCATGTGGCTTCTGCCTCCTGCTGCCCTACTTCTCTCATCACCTTCTCTCCCCTGCCCTCCTGCAGCAGAAGCGCCTGCCATTACACAGAGAGGACACAGTGAAGACCAACAGAGCCCGTATTCACACAGCCCCTTCCCTCGGGGGTAAATAA
This sequence comes from Calotriton arnoldi, assembly GCA_963921515.1. Lineage (NCBI taxonomy): Eukaryota > Metazoa > Chordata > Amphibia > Caudata > Salamandridae > Calotriton > Calotriton arnoldi. The sequence goes on along the minus strand of CAWUFW010012500.1, from coordinate 145,462 downwards.
ATAATACAAATGCACAAAGATTTCACAGGGAGCTCTGCCACAGCGCTTCACTCCTAGAGATGGGAAGAGGTGTCCTGCTGTTGGGCCTCCCACTCGTGACATTGTAGCTGCCTTGGATGAAGTGTTCTCCTGCTCCTAAACTGGGCTCTTTGAAGCTGGTGACATCATTATGAGAAACCAGCCTTCCCTTAACTTTGTCATTTTTTCCACCAAGAATACTTTTGCCAACTTGATTTAATATGTAATTGCGCAGACTATTCATTCCTGTTCCCCGTTTCTATTATCACTGCTTCTGTTCAGTCTGCCTTTAATCAGAATTGTTATTTTTTAGGACTATGTGTGGAACTCATACACAAAACATTTTTACAAAACATTAAGCGTAGAAGTCCTAAATGTGGAAATTACGCTTAACTGAATTATGCATATATTTTGTAAACATTGAAATGGAAGAATGCTGGCCGGGCCCTTAAGACCGTCATTCCTCTCTCCTGCAAGATGATTACAGGGCCTGCAGGCTACGTCTGCGAAAGTGTTAATTCCTCTACACTAGCCTTCCTCTGTCCGACCAAAGAGACCAAGTTTTAACGTCCGGGCACCGCCGCCATCGTACACTGCTAACATGCTGCGCGTCCACAGGTTTGAGCTCTATATAAACGGTGTTTAGGCCAGGACTTGTCAGGCCATCCATATCGCTTGTACAAGTCTGTTTGTGGCCACGGAACATTTTCATTTATTGCTGGTCTGCGTTATTTTCGAATTCCCTCTATTTTTACCCCTCTCACTCAACCACCTTCAATTGTTATTGCCCCCCCCCATGACATGTTCTCTTTCCTCTTAACATTCTCTTGTCTTCCTCGCTCCTTTCCTCGTTCCTTTTGCCTCTTGCTCGCGCGCATCACCCTCATCTCTTCCACATCCCATACTTTTTCCCTGGCCTATATCCATAACCTGGAAAAGAAGCGAGCACTAGATTTTCCCTACCTACACAGACGTTATGTATCTCAACGAACCGTCACCCCATGGACAAACCTGCCTTCTGCAGACTCTCAAAAACCCATGTCATACCCAGGGGCGGCTGGTGGAATTTGAAACTGGTATGGCGTATGCAGAGCGAATCAATGCATGCGAGCGCAGCGAGCGAGTCCAACGGCAATAAGGGGGGTTCGGGGGGGTTCTCCCCCCGTGAAGATTTTTTTTAAAAATTGGCATCTTTTTGGTGCGATTTTCAGCACTATATCTGTGATAAATGGACTAAAAATTCAGTAGTTCTTGGCATTCATAAAAGAAAACTCAAACATTATTTCTGAGAATTTCTGGGTTGCCAAGCAAGTCTGACTTCTGAAGAGGGTTAGGGTACTAAGCTACTCCGGAACCCATGTGTTAGTCGCCAAATGTGCACAGACAAACTTCTGGAATGGATGTTTGCATGGCGTAAACCGGCTGTACCCTTCATTGCACACAGTCTCAAAAACTGCGACGGAGGCCTGCATTGGACACCATGCCTCTGTCGCGATGGGCCAGTGATGCATTAAAATGAACAAAGCTCGCAGTGACAGACATAGTGGCGCTGCCACTCCATCCAGAACCTGCATTGCAGTGATTCCCCACAGCCCTTCATCTTTCTAATTATCTGCAAGGAGTTATTTTTTATAATTGTACATCTGTTGGAAATATACCACATGCCAGTTGGAAAACGCCACCAGCAACTTCCTAAAGGTGTTCCCTTCAATATTACGAATTAACTTTTTTTAAATTTAAAGCTAAAATAAAGGGTCTATCGAGCATTGTACTCTGTAGCAGTAAGACACTGACTGACTTTTACATATTGTCAAGACTAACACAGATCTCAAGCAACCCTGTGTCAGGTGTGAGGAGTTCAGTCAGTCCCGGTTTTAAATGTAGTCCTGCATTCCTAAAGGGAATATCTAGACAACACGTACCAGAAAGCACAGCCAAAGCCAGAAAGTGTTACGTTATTTAGATCAGACAAGGAACAACGGGAGATCTCTTAGCGTGGATGCTAGTTACAAACGACGCCCTCCTGTCAATCGAAAGTGGTTGCTAGAGAGAGAGGGAGGTATGCAAAGTGCTCAGTTGACATAAACAATGTGCTACGTGGAAAATATAGTAGGTAACTTGAAAAATGCATAGTGCATCATGCTGCCCCCCTTAAATGCCTAGTGCATAACCAAACCCCTGCACATTGTACAGAGAAAGCATTGCCATATTGTAATCAGAAACAGGGTTTCAATAAAATCTTGAAAATAAAAAACCATGTCGCGCTAATCCTAAAATGAACACTGTTAAAACTACGTCATGCTGCATTTAAAATATGGCTTGCTGGAGTACATTTACTTCCTTCTCTAAAAGGGAGCACCACAAGTCAGAGTCCGTAACATCATAATTGCATTGACAATTCATTGTGTTAAGATGGCAATAATGCTCATTAGCGCAGGGGATTTAGCCCAGATGAATCACCAAGAGACACTCTAGACATAATTGCTGATAACTAGAAACTGTGTGTACCAGAGTGAATATGGAACTGAAACAATATTTTGCCACCCCAGCAAAGACTACCCATACCATAATGCCTCAGTGCATTAGTCCGCACATTCCTGAATGGCCCCGTTAGTTTATAGGCATCTCAAGGTATGTGTGTAGACAGACATCAACGGCGTAGTCCGATAGAAAAACATTACGAAGACACATAAATATCCAGCAATGTGTAACCTGATAAGGACGATGCATGCCTTCGCCAGGAAACTACCGGACTCAGACTCCATGCGTGTTTCTTTTTAACTGATCCCGTGAGTGTGGGGCCATCTCATTTAATTCACGGAGTGTCCACTAAGAAAAGCAGCATGCAATACGAGCTAAGCCAAGTAAGCAGGGTCGGGGAGACCGATATTAGTCTATGACAACACCAGGGAACAGCTGGCCTCGGGGATAATGTTTCACGAGCTCAGCATCACTTTTCAGCAATTAGAAATACACCTCCAGACATTCCCGAGAGATTCAGGTGAGTCTTAAGATACAGACAATGAGGAGGGTGGGCGAGCACACGCAATTTTTAATGGGAATATGTACAATTGCACTATTTTTGGAATTCTGCAAATGATTTTAAGTAATGGCGCAACAAAAATCTTCATTCATTCATTCCCACGTGCACCTTCACACACACACACAGGCACAAGTGACAAACACAATCACCCGCTGAGAGAAAGCCGTACACGAGCACGTATATAGATATGATTAACACCCACATTAACACACAGACACAACGCAACGAGGCACGCACCACGAAACACACATACACCTTCCCGCACAATCAATAAAGGGGCAAACACACCCGCACCCACTGAGATAACATAGAAACACGCAAACGGAACCTTCATACACACAAGCAACCTCCACACGCACACAACTGACAAACGCAAGCACACAGACACATATAAAAGACACACAGAAACCCGCAAATATAGCCTTCACACCCTCAGACATACACACAACCTTCACACACACAGAGGACAAACACAAGCACAGAGTACGCAGAGGAGGTACGCATGACACAAAGACGTGCACACAAAGACGCACCCTTCACCCATGCACCGACCAGCACAACCCCCTTGCTCCCAAACTAAGAGACACATACATACTCAAGCGCATGTATAGACACATTTAGACAATCACGGTTGCCACCTTTGTTCAAGCCAGATCCTAATAAAGGTGTATATTCATACAGATGGCAACAACACAACTTGATTTTGCCTTCCTCATTTCACTAGCATGTTTCAATAAAAATATGCAAGTGCGCTCATGTGACCTCTCCAAAATATTTTCGTCTAGCGCTTTGCCTAAAAGAAGCAGAGGTGTTGTCAGCACTACTGCCTTGGCAGCCGGTTCTGCAGCAAGGGCACTTCGCCTGTCCGGTTCTGCAAGATTTTCTGGTTTGAATCCACTGCACAAACCCTCCACCTTTAGGGAGTACTCCTTTCATATCTATTCATAGATGAGGAATCTGCGGTTAGAAGTATCCATCAACAGAACAAGAACTTATCCCTGCAAACGCTCTTTCTTGTGGATACTTTATTTAACCATAGATTCCTTACTGTTCTCACCTACCCGTCTTTTGGGGTGGGCTCGCTTAACATCTGACAAGGTCCCAAGTTATTCCTCAGCACACGGTTATAAACAATTGTTCACAGTTCGAGTCTGAGGGCAATGAAAGGGAAAAGATAAAAACTGATGTCTGCGCGCAGAGGTGGCACCAATTTATTGTTAGCATATCCATTGTAATCTAGTTCAAGTGAAGTGTGCAAAAACGAGAATTCCCAGAATGCACTGTCCCTAACTGAATTCTCTGGTTCTGTCATTCAATTGTCAAGGACATAATCTCAAAAAATATTAAAAGCATTCACTTTCCAGATCCCACCAAATGGATGAGTGGTGGAGTAGGCCCTGCCAGATGTCAAGTCTAAGGTCTCAAAGCTATGGGCAGCTCGTCGTACAAATGGTGGAACCTCCAAATCTATCCAATCAAATAGCATCTCAATATGGGTCAAGTGGCCAGCAGTACAACATATTCACCTGAAACAGACACTCTTGTATTAAGAAGGAAAACAAACTGGAATAAACATGATGCAAAGTAGGTAACAATCCTGCTCTCCCTGAAACCAGCTTTATAATTTGGTATGGGCTCGATTCACAAAGTGCCTCCCCACTTGCACGACTGCGGGGCCCCGAGCACACTAGGACAAGGAGACAATGACGAGCCCACTGGCTCTAGAGAGCATTGGCATGTACATGGAGAAAAGGAGACATCAGCGCATCCACCTGGGGCACAGAGACACTGACAGTGAGAGGAGGACACCGGTGCATGGACTTGTCGCAAGATGACACACCTGCACACCTTACAACAATACAACAATGCCTCCAACCAGAACAGCAACAACACCCTCTCCAATCACTCTGTAAAACACATCAAACGACTCCAGCCTACCAGAGCTCCGAGTGCAGGGCACATCCTCTATCTTAGTGACTGACTGACTACCCAGCATGCTCTGGTGTGACGTCATAACAATGGCAGAGGGTCCGTCCACAAAGTGATAATATAACTTTAAGGAAATAATACGCCACTACTCAGGTCTGTGGCTGGGTTGTGCTTTATAGGATGTATATGATGCCAGAGTCTTATGATATTCTTATCACGTATATTATTCTATTCCACTAGTTTCCATTTTATCGACCTCGGGAGAATGAAAGCCTAAGCCAGGATGCAGCCAACGAGTCATATGCAGATTATTTACAGAACTCTTGGACACACGAGTTAGCAAGAGTCTTGTATATGTCAGGATCAGCTCTGGAACAAACCCGCATCAGAGCACGGCCGGAACTGGATCAGGCGTCTGTTGCTAATCTATGAGGCACTGTTAGCAATAACGCGGTCACGATGCATTTTAGAAACAAACTGAGGAGGAGAGAAGTGGTGCGAGTGTACAGAGGACAGCACACTTCAACCTACAGGGCATTAAAGTGCGTCACTTACCGACATCATCATACACGGTCCAGGCACACCTAGTCCAACCAAGTGTGGTTTGCAATGGACCTTTCCCAGGCGCGGCCAGCATGACTGGGGTGGGGGGGGTACACGCGGGGAGGGAAGGGGTGGGGGTTAATTTACTACATAAAACTTACCAGGCATCTCCTACGGTCCCGCGTCGCATCACGTCTCCTCTGCAACCTGGTGGTGGAAGTAACTCCTCCCCGCTCTTTTCTTTTGCCGCAACAGGAAATTGGATGCGACGGGGGGCCCTGGCGGCTGACCCTTGTTTACTCTGTCCTGGCATTTGATAGGGCATGGGGCGACTTTAAGCAAAACACGTCACCGCCCGAGCAGGAGCCTATCTTCAGAGGCCTGCACTACACTGGGCATGCGCAGCATACCTAATGGTTTGTGAATGTGAGTGAGGAGCAACGCTCCTCACTCACATGCGCAGACCATCTTCTGGACTCCTGCTCGCCTCTCGCCTGCGTGCGCTGTGCGTTGACATGCGCACTTTCACCCGTGAAGCACAGGCCGGCCCGGAAATGTAAACAGACGAATTGTAAGCTGTCAATTCGTCTGCTTACATTCCTGTTGCCCGATTCTTTTGTGGGGCGCTGCCCCGGCGCCCCTATGGACCAGCCGCCCCTGGTCATACCCCAAGCCTCCGCTTTCCTTTTCTCTGGGCTAAATTAAATTTAAAATCCACAAGAGAATGTAATTGCATTTTTAATAAGGACATTTCGTCACCACAAACGTCACTGTTCCCTGCAGCAGTCAGTGACTTGGAATAGCCTTAAAGTACGCAGGTAAATGTGCTTTTTCCATATGACGAATCTGGTGATGGTTTCCTACATTTCATAATATTACCAAGTGCAGTAGGTAACAACCTGTATCCTGATTTCTAAATCATTTTGAATGAGACACTAATTTCTATCCACTGATGGGGGACCAAAATCAATCAGGTGTCACAAACATGCTTATGAATCGCCTCGCTGCTATTAGTGAAGTCGACACATCTCATCTGAGCAGAAGGATTATGTATAATTCTGTTTTATTTGAAGGGCCTTTATGAGGACAAAAGTCATATTGGGGGTAATGTTGAGTTTTTATTGAAGGAGGGGTTGTTTCCAGCGAGAGTTTTACTGTTCTTTCATTTCTCGCCATTGTAAGCAGTTGTGCAAGTCATCTACTGCGATGTGATGCTATTTGGATACTACTTGATGTGCTTACAACACCTCTGAGAATGACTAATGGTGCTGGTAGTTTGTGAATAGCAAGTTTTTATAAACAACTTATATTTTTATTTTGTTACAAATATGATTATAATACCTTCATTCTTCATTGCATCCCAATTAATTTACGGAAGACAACAGGAAGTACTCCCGAGGTCGGGCTTACCTCACCCCCCACCCGCCCACCGGTAAAAAAAATGGTGGGGAGCCACGGCCAACTGCCAATTAGGTCAAGGGAGCCACGGGTCATAAAAGTTTGGGAACCACTGCCCTAAGGTAACTATAATTCGCACCCCCGCCATGCACAGTTTTCTCATCAATAATTTCACTGCAAATGTTGCAGTGATATTATCAATGATGTCATAGAAGCTGTCGTGACTGGTGTAATATGTGGGGTCATTAGCAGTGCATGGCGAGGGCATGAATTATAGTTACCTTAGGGCATGAGGTATAGGTACTTGAGATAACTATAACTGCTGAATTTCTATGGTTTTGTGTGTAAAATCTGAACCGAACTAGAACATGCCTGTAACCTTTGTTTTTTTCAGTGAATTTCTACTTTAAAAAAAATAATATTTCCTAACTATAACATGGCTGTATAGGTGTGTGAATGGGTGTGCGGCTGGTTTTCTGGGTCTCTGAATGGGTGTCTGGCTGTATGGGTGTGTGAGTGGTTGTATGGGTGTGTGAGTGGTTGTGTGAGTGTGTGGTAGGTGTGTACGTGACTGTGTGGGTCTGTGAGTAGATGTGTGAGTGGGTATATAAGTGTGCACGTGAGTGGGTATGTGAGTGCCTGTGTGGGTCTGTGAGTGAATATGTGGGTGATTCTCTGGCTCTGTTATTGGGGTGTATGTGGCGGTATGGGTGTGTGAATGGGTGTTCAAGTGGTTTTCTGGGTCTCTGAATGGGTGTGTGACTGGCTGTATGAGTGGGTGTGTAAGTAGTTATTGAAGTATGTAAGTGTGTGTATGTGCTGGGTGTGTGAGTGGGTGCATAAGTGGCTATGTGGGTCTGTGAGTGGGTGTCACTAGCTGTATGAGTGTGTACATGGGAGTGTGTGTCTGAGTGGGTGTGTGAGTGCCTGTGTGGGTCTGTGAGTGGATGTATGAGTAGTTCTCAGGGTCTCTAAGTGGGTATGAGAGTGGCTGTATGAGTGTGTAAATTTGTGTGTGAGTGGTTTCTGGGGTCTATGGGTGTGTGAGTGACTGTATGGGTGTTTGAGTGGGTATGTGAGTGGATTTCTGGGTGTCTGTGTGTGTGAGTGGCTGTATGGGTGTGTGAGTGGTCGTGTGGGTGTGCAAGTGGGTGGGTGTGTGGGGGTCTGAGTGCCTGTGTGGGTCTGTGAGGGGGGTGTGAGTGGTTGTCTGGGTCTCTGAGTAGATGGATCAGTGACTTTATGGGTGTGTAAGTGGCTGTATGGATGTGTGATTGGGTGTGTGAGTGGCTGTGTGGGTTTGTGAGAGTGTATGAGTGGGTCTGTTAGTGGGTGAAAGTATTTTTTTCAATGGAGTTTGGATCCGTGGATCCGCCGCGGATTCACGTGGGGGCTTCTCTGAGCGCCGATGTGGATCTGCGGATCCTCACAAGGCAAAAAACGTATTTTGACAATTAGTTGCCCATGAGAGGTCCTTCACAGACCCCTTACTCAGTCACATGGGGTCAGGATACATCTATCCTGACTACTTTTATCCTATTTACACTTTATTCCCTCCCCCCGGAACCGTGTCCCAATTCACAAAATAGCGGCCGCAACCTTTCTTTCTGGTTGCGGTCAGCAAATCATGGCATTGCTGTTGGCACATGGATTCGTGGCTAGAAATACATAAATATTTTTTCTTTAATAACTCCAAAAATACTGAACATATTTACACAAAATTACAAAAGCCTTCATTTTGGACCAAGATCTAGCTTTCTGCCAAATTGTTTTGAATTCCGTTCAGTAGGCTGGGCTGTAGTTGTGTTCCATAATCCCTAATGGAAATTGCATGGGGAAAACGTGTTTTTGGACCCCCACTTTTTCTTGACTCCCCGTTTGATAAATCACCTCGAAACTTTCCAACAGCAGCTGAAGTGTCTAGCACACTAGTTTTGAACATTCGTGAAGGGAAGCTTGTGTTTGCTCCCACTTGACAGGAGCATTTTTAAAGCGGACGCCAAGCGGGAGCGAACACAGAGTCTGCTCCCAGCAGGCTGAAGCTTTAGAAATGCTCCTGCATGCTGGGAGCAGACTTGTGATCTGTTACAGTGCAGACAGCGAAGCAGAACACATATTGCACGCGCCCTGAGGGAGCAGCATAAATAGCTTCTCCTTCTGGGCATGAGCAATGCTGGCTCCCACAGCACGCGGTGAGTCGGCTGGGGCCGCAGGGGCTCCTCCCGTGGCCCCCAGCATCTGCTTGTGAGTGCCCTGGGTGGGCACCATAATAGGCTCAGGGAAGAGAGTCCCACGCCCCCCTGCCCCTTTAAAATAAAAACAGCCATAGGCAATGGAGTCCCCATGGCCTGATGAGGTGCGTGCGGGGAGGGGGCCAGATGGCCCCCTTCCTCTTTAAAAAAAATATAGTCCTGGGGGATTGGGTCCATAGGAACAAATAAGGTTCAAGGAGGGGGGGGCACCCCCCCTTTCCTTTTATTTTAATTTCAGCCCCAGGGGATGGGGTCCCTGGGGTCTAATTAGGCTCAGGTGGGGGGGGGGTGCACCCCACTGCCTTTATTAATTACTGAGCTCCGGGGGAAGGGGTTCCCGGGGCCTGATGCACGTTTATTTTTAAGAACTCCATTATTTCACTTAACCTTTCCAGCTGAATGGGGGTGATATGCACAGTGAAATCTCTGTTGTATTTGGAAAGCTGACATGCCAAGCATTGTTTGGTCAGTGAAGTGAGTCTCATTATCACTGTTTATGGATAGTACAATGCCAAACCGAGGAATAAAGTCTTTTCGCAGTATTTTTGTTACTGTCTTTGCATCGGCTTTAATACAGGGATCAGCTTCTACCCAGCGTGAAAACATACAAACAATAACAAGTACATATTTATTATTGTGACATTTAGGCAAGTTTATACATTCCTCTTTAATATTTACAAATAGCCCCCATGGTGATGGTTGGGCAGCCTGCGTAGTTCGAGCTGCTTTATCTACATTATAGGGTTGACAAATGGCGCAGCTATAACAATACTGCTGTGCCACGGTGAAGAAATTTGGTGCGAACCAATCTATTCTATAGCAACAATCATTCCCCCCTTGCTGACGTGCCATTCCATGAATGCCATAAATGGTCCAAATGTAACCTACCTTTCTTCCACCTCCCCAGTTGTTTCTCGCCTTCCGATGTGTTATGTTGTAGCTTAGCAACCTCTTGCAAGGTTGTCATTGAAGATTTACAATGGGGGAAGAGAGGAAGCATCAGATTAGAGAGAATGAAAGGGCCGCAGCTCTAGCTGCTGAATCAGCCAGAGCATTTCCACAAGTAATTTAATCATGGGCACATTAGTGGACTGCACACTTTATGGCAGCAATTTCATAGCGTAGTTGAAGGGCATCTAGCAGGGGGGCTACATAGGGGCCATTTTTGATTTGCCTCCACTGGAAGGGAGGAAGCCCCATTTCTTCCACAGATGTCCATAGTCATATACTGCTCTCAAGGCATAATGAGAATCAGTGTAAATGTTGGCTGATTTACCTTTGGCCAAAATACAAGGTCTGGTTAGAGCAGTATACTCAGACAGCTGAGCGGAGTGGACAGGGGGCAAGTGGTTACTCTCTGTGATCTCGAGCTGGACACATACTGCGTAACCAGAAAACCACGTCATTGTGTAAACAAGAGCCATCCAGATTAAAGACCAGATCAGGATTGTGCAATGGGATTTGAAAATGGGAATGTCTTTAAGATCGCTACGAGATATTGCTAAGTGGGCTGTGGCGATGAGGCAGTCATGCTGCCCACTTACCTGGGGGCTAGGTAAGAGAGAGGTACTGTGACCTGCAGATAACAATAGAATCTCATATCAGGTGAGTCGCATACTAGATAAATGTTGGGTTTTGTAGCTCAGTAAATGTGACACTACTGAGTGTGGGACAGATACAGTGAGGGTAGACCCCAGGACTACAGCCTCAGAAAGTTGCACCATGATGGCAGCCATGGCTACCGCACATAGGCAAAGTAGTAATCCAGTGGCTATGGTGTCTAGGGCCTTGCTGTAAAATGCTACTGTGCAGTGCCTGTCACCATGCATCTGAGTTAGTACCCCTAAGGCAAAAACGCCTTTCTCATGACAGTAGAGGGTAAATGGTTTCTAGTAATTAGGGAGACCCAAAACTGGGCCATGAGAGAAAGCTTGCTTTAGTGCAGTGAAAGCCTGTTCTGCCTCTTCTGTCCAGTGTAACGGTTCAAGTGTAAGAAGGTGGTTGAGAATCTGAAGGGGGTTTCTGAGGGAAGCATATCTCAGAATCCATTGGAGACATTAACTTGCCACCCCAAGGAATGTTCTCATTTGGAAGACCCTGGGAGGGTGGGGAACTTTAAGAATGGCTTCAATCCTAGAGGCAGGCAGATGCCAATGTACTGCAGATATATAATGTCCCAAATAATTAACTTTTGACAGGCAAAATTGCAGCTTCTCTTTAGATGCTTTGTGCCCTTTCAGAGCCAAGGCAGTGAGAAGTATCAGCGAATCCTTCTTGCAAGCTTCAAGTGATGGTGAAGGCAAGAGGAGGTCAATCACATACTGTAGAAGCACAGACCCTAGAATAAATTGGACTTCATCTAAATCCTTTTTCAGAATCTCGGATAACAGGGAAGATGATAGGGTAAACCTCTGGGGCTGCCTTGTAAATGTGTGCTGGTCATTCTAAAACTTGAAAGCAAAAAGGAACTGGCTTTCTGGATGTATGGTGATAGAGAAGAATACTGAGCGTAGGGTGTGGCTTTACTACGATGGCATAGGAAGCACAATGGGGTGCTCCCGCCGATTGATCCCCATCAAATAGCATCCTGACACAGATAGCCGGCTCAGGGGTTTCCAAATGAAGGAGAAATACTCCCTCACATCATCAGCGCCTTTGAGAGAAGCATAAACTGGCATTTGGGGCTGTTGGGGGTATGAGACAGGACCGAGCGGAGGAGGACCCAGGATGGCAACCCCATCTGGCTTGAGAGATGCGTGGGGGCACAATGACGCAAATGAGATGTACCGGCCTCAGACACCACTTAGTTGCGGAGTGGTTTAGCCCGATTTGGCAAGCCCAGAGCCTTGACCTGCAGCTCAGTGATGACTGCATTGTTTGTTGTGCCTGCAGACTGACCGCCCAGGCACCGAGAAGCTGTGCCACGGACCAGACACAGAGAAACAGAGCGGAGGCTTGTGCAGCATGGAGAAGGAGCACTAGTAAGCAGGGACCCAAGCGGAGGGGGAGGTCTACGGTGGAGGGCCAATGTAATTCCACCCACAACCCCTGCCACCCAGAGCAGCAGATTGGCATGCAGCTGGCCCGGACTGCGATCGGCGGTTGGACTCCTGCCACACTTGAAGTACAGCACAGGTTATAGAGACACTTCATGGGTGATAGCAGCGCTGGGGTGAGAGAACAGCAGAGTGGGGGTTTTGAGAACTGAGACCCTCCAGCGGACCTCACAGGTGCCACGAGGACGAGGCCTCAAGATGGTAGCCATATGTGACATGTGGAGAGTCGGTAGGAGTGGAGGGGTGCTTGTTTAGGAGCGGCCAACAGCGCCAACTTGGGTACCTGCCAAACAACAGGGTTGACCAAAGGAGGTGCTAAGACGAAGACACCAGAGAAAGGACAGCTGGGCTCATTATCCTACATGGGAGCTATGTGAATAAAAACAGAGGGCCTCATCAATTGACAGGGATATTGGGTGGTGGAGGTTGGCAGAAACCAGAGGTAACTGCTGAGAGTCAGTACAGAAGGAGACTCTATGAGGGAGTCTGATGAATAGTACACCCCACCGGTGAGTGAGCTCTGGCGAGAGGGTACTTGCCCAATCTCCCCCTCTTCCCGGCATGACAGTCTGCTGAGGTGGTGTCACAGGCCGTGATCGGCTGTAGGATACTCACTTTGCTCAGGGGCCGCCCAACCATGGACTTTGAGCAAGGGGGGAATCTCTGGGGATCAATAAAGGATGAGCAGCATGTGAGGGAAAAGCTACTAGACCACACCAGTGAGTGCGCTCCGGCAAGAGGGCACTTGTCCAATCTTCCCCCCTCTTCCTGGCACGACAGTCTGCTGTGGCAGTGTCATAGGCCGATATTGGCAGTAGGGTACCCGCTGTGGTCAGGGGCCACCAAATAAGAGACTTTGCGCTCAGGGGAAATCTCTATGGTGATTGATGAATGAGGAGCGACAAGTTACTAGACCGCAGAGTTACCCAGGGACATAGCCGTGTGCAGAGGAAGGACAGCACTAAGCGCTGCCCGAGAGGGCCACAAGAACTGCAACAATCTATATCTCGGGTGTTGGTGAATACTGCCACCCTCCTCCCCCACCCGAACAATGGGGAAAATTGCTAACAAGAGAGACCAGGACACAAGCACTGCATCCGTCGAAGTGAACGTGGACTCTAGGCGGGAGGACGCTGATGCGCGGCCTGGGTCCCCTGGGGACCTCACACGGCAGGACATCATGCAAGCCATTGATGCCTCTAGAAGCTCTAGAGACTAAAATAGACACCCTGGTGACGGATCTTGGACTTCTGAGAGACAATTATCGCCGCTTGGCTGAGCACGTCACCACGACAGAAAGGGGCCTAACAGATTTACCGCCAGTGTTGATGTCAGTGATTGAGCAGCTTGCCACCCTTGAAACCAAGGTCCGCTCTCTGGAACTGAGGGTGGAGGATGCGGAAAATAGATCGCGTCGGAACAATACCAGAGTGGTGGGCTTGCCAGAGAAAGCAGAAGGGAATAGCATGGTGGCATACCAAGAACGATGGTTCCTGGAGGAGGTAGCAGTGGAGGGTCTTTCAACATTTTTCACTCTGGAGCGAGGACATAGAGTGCCAGCGAGACTTCCACTCCTGGGGGCCCCCGTGACCTGTTGTGGCCCGTTTGTTATACTATGAAGATAGAGACCACATACTAAACCTGGCCAGGCCCAAAGGGGACCTCACTGTAGAGAACAGTATCATCCGAATCTTCCCAGACTTCTCATGGGAAGTGCAAAGCCAGCAATCGTCCTTCCTGGAAGTGAAAAAAAAGGCTCACACAGCAGGGTATCCAGTATGCAATGATCCTCCCGGCCAAGCTAAGAGTGTGGACAGCGGGGGCACGCAGTTCTTCCAAACCCTGCAAGAAGTATAGAACTGGTTAGACCAGGGGGCACAACCTGGACCCAGCCAAAACACTTGCAGTGGGCGCCCTTGCATGGCCAGAGCAAAATGCAGAACCCAGCTTCGCAACATTGCTGTCCTTACAGCAGATGAAGTTCGACAGGAACGGCAGCGAGCAATGGAGGTGGCGATTTCATTGAGCGGCAGTGGAGCAGGTCCTCCGTCAATGGAGGAAGACGCAGAGGCATGAGACTCGGACTCTGATAATAGGTCGACTGCAACTGGAGAATTGAGTCTAGAGCTGCCTAAAGTGACCACAGGTGCGTCGATAAAATTATATGATAGAAATCGGCTGCCGGTAATGTGAGGTAGCTACATGTGGGAGACAGAATAGAAAAATGGAGTGAGAGAGGGGAGGGAATGAATGTTTTCCGCTGAATTAGGGGATAGACTTCTTACACAGAAGTGGCCTGGACCCAGCCAAAACACTCGCAGCAGACGCCCTTGCATGGCCAGATCAAAATGCAGAACCCGGCTTCTCAACATTGCTGTCCTTACAGCAGATGAAGTTTGAAAGGAACGTCAGCAAGAAATGGAGGCGGTGATATCATTGAGCGGCAGTGGAGCATGTCCCCTGCCAATGGAGGAAGACGCAGAGGCATGAGACTCGGACTCTGATAATAGGTCCACTGCAACTGGAGAATTGAGTCTAGAACTGCCTAAAGTGACCACAGGTGCGTCCGATAAAATTATATGATAGAAATCGGCTGCCGGTAATTTGAGGTAGCTACATGTGGGAGACATAATAGAAAAATGGGATGAGAGAAGGGAGAGACTTACTGTTTTCCGCAGAGCCAGGGGCTAGATTCCTTACACAGAGGGTTGGTGGGAGAACTCGGTTAGGAAGCACAGAATGGCCTTACCCCATAGACAGAGTTACATGTGGGTTCTCCCGCGAGTGGATGTGAGTAGTTTGCAAGTTTGGATTGAGGGTCATTGCCTACTTGTCCTGGGGAATGGGAGTTGGGCCAAATGTTATATGTTGAATGCATGGGAAAACATGAGATGTGTCCCCAGGGATACAGTCACAAAGGCTTTCTCTAGGAAGTCGGTGAAGGGAGGCGGGTTCACACTCTGAGAGCGGAGCCATCTGAGTGATCACAAGGTGGAGAAATGGCTACCCCCACGACCTATAAATTCCTTTCCTGAAACATTGGAGGGATGCACACAATGACAAAATGGTATAAAGTCTTTTCTTACTTAAACAAGAGAGGTATACAAATCGCGCTCTTACAAGAGATGCACCTAACAGCTAAAGAGGGAGCAGTGCTACAGAGACAGTGAAGAGGTCAAGATTACACCACCACTTTATCGGCTTATGCACGGATACACTGATTTGGATCAGGGTGCCATTCCAACACACATGCCATTTGATAGACTTGAAGGGCAGGTATGTGGTAGTGACGGGCCAACTGGATGGTCCAGTCATAGCGCTCATAATCATCTATGCCCCTAACATTGAGCAGGGAACATTCTTGGCTGCCTTATTGGGAGCATTGGCCCCCTACCTAATTCGTTTGACGATACTGGGGGGAGACTTCAACTGCCTGGCAGACCCCTATTTGGACCGCCCGCTCCCTCCACTGAGGGACTCATCAGTAGCCAGAATGGCCCAGCTCTTTACGGTCTGGCAAAATAGGTGGGGGCTGATAAGACACTTGGAGACAAACACACTCGCAGAAGAGAGACTACTCTTTCTTCTCGAGCCTACACAAATTAAATAAAAGGTTAGACACATTCCTATGCACCATAGATGTCCACACCCTGGCCCAAAAGGTAGAATATCTAGCTCGAACAATATCCGACCACAACCCAGTGCTGTTACACCCAATATGGGAGCACCCCAAACCATGCATCCCTACGTGGTGATTGAAACCAAAATCTTTAGAGGACCCACTCTACCAGGAGGTAATCAGGGACAGTGTCAAGCAATATTTAGCAGATAACAGAGACATGGCCGCCTCCCCCCAGGTGGATGAGTGGTGCTCAGGGGCAAGTGCATAGCCAAATCGGTAGGAGTTAGCGCTACATTAATGCAGGATGTCCTCACAGCGGAGAAGGAACTGACGGAGATGGAGCCGCATAGACCTGGGTGTTCAAATTTGCAAGAAAGCTTGCTGGAAAGTAAGGAGAAAGTAGCGGGTCAGGTGGAACGACTCAGATTTTTTGATTATAGAAACTATATGGTGAGGGCACATGCGGAGCGAGACCACACAGGGCCCTTGTTGGCCTGACGTGCTGACCCAGCAAAGCGGAGCTCAGTAATAGTGTAAATGGAGACTGAAGGGGCAGCTAAACTATACAGGCAGGATGAAATTAACCAACACTTCTACTGATATTACGCAGACTTATACATGAGCTCTGTCACACATGAGGATGGGACGTTACAGTCCACTTAACACCATTACCCCTCCACACCCTAACACTGGAAGAAGCGGAGGGACTGGGTGATGACATCACCCTATAAGAAGTTAGAGTGGCAATAAAGGGATTAGCAAAAGTATAGACTAGGTATGATGATAAATTGGCCCCTAAACTGGTCGAAATTTACAGGGCCGACAGAAAAATGAGTCGACTTTCTGTCTCCACTATAGAGGCGTTGGTGATACCATAATGAAGCCAGGCAAGCCTGCAAGTAAATGCAAGACTTTTCTGGCCATTGGCAATGCTTAACAATGACTACAAGATCCTAAGCAAGATTCTGGCAACCAGACTACTCCAATACATGACAAAACTAGTACACCCAGATCAGGCAGGATTTATCTCAGGCCGTAATATGGCACTTAATATACGTAGACTTCTGACACCGTTGAAGGCCAATACCTAAGATCACAGGGAAGCAGCGATATTTCCTGGCGATATAGAAAAAGCATTTGACAGCCTGGAATCGGGGTTCTTACACAAGGTACTAGAACAAATGCAGATGGGACGGGAATTTGTGCCATGGACCTTATTGCTATACATGGATCCCACAGCTGGGGTCCGCACAGATCAAACCATCTCCAAGAGCTACAGTGTAGGCTTAGGGACAAGGCAGGGATGCCCCCTTTTGCCGTTACTGTTTGTGCTGGCCATGGAGCCGTTGGCCTGTCAGGCAAGAACCAGCAATTGGTTCCAGGGAGTGCAGGTAGGCGAGCATCATCACAGAATAGCTCTATATGCAGATGATCTTTTACGCTTTCTTAGAGACATTACAGAGGACCTAGGCAGGGCCAAGGCCATGCTGGCAGAGTTTGGTGCCCTGCCTGACCTCAAAGTTAATTGGCAAAAATCTAGGCTGTTCCCAATAGAGGCGAACCAGGACAACCCCCCCTCCTCCCCAGAGGGGCTAGACCCTCTTCAGTGGGAACCACAGTGCCTCTCATATCTAGGTGTCAGAATCTTCCATGACTAGGCCGATCTCCGCGATGGGAATGTGCGAGCGGTAATCAGGAAATTAAGGGTGACTACACACTTCTAAAGGGCGCTTCCTTTCTCAGTAGCAGGCAGGGTTGCGCAGCTTAAAATGGTGGCACTCCGTGGATTGCTGTACTTTTTCCACTGCCCTGCCGGTATGGATCCCCAGAGGGATGTTCAGGGAGCTAAACTCCCTGGTCACCGCATTTATATGGGACTCAGGGCGTAGGAGAGTGGCACTATCTATACTGCAGCGACCGGTGAAGGAGGGTGGACTAGCTGTACCCTAATTTGAAGGATATTATATTGCAGAGCAACTCCAGTGGTTTACACAGTGGAGGGTAGGCAGACAGACCCCAGGCTGAGAGCTAGGGCTGTTCGTCCCAGAACTGCATAGACAAACACGTCCCAGAACTGCATAGACAAACAGGGGGGTTATTGAAGACAGGTCACCCTACAGAGGAAGACACACGGGAATTTCAAGTATTGCACCACTGTTAGAATTGTTGTCTTCAGAAGACGCGCCACCAAATCCCATACTCGTCTGACTTGCCTATCACTCTACTCACATCATACCTCATGGTGGAAACTGGGGAGGACTGTCGAAATAGGTGGAGGCAGGGGAAATGAGAGTATGAGACTTGTTCCGAAAGGGGGAGCTCCTCCTGTTCAAGGACTTTAGGGAAGAGTTTGACCTCCCACAGGTCCACTTTCTACTCCATAGATTGGTGATGGTGGCATTCTGTAAGCACTGGAAAACAGGCCTAATTGAACAGCAACCTCATAAAAGCTACAATATATTGTACTATCATTGGGGACCTACAAGGCAGTAACGAACAAGTTACTTACCTTCGGTAACAATATATCTGTAAGAAACATAGGTTAGTTATAGAATCCTTACCTTAGAATTACCCCAGGCGTCGGACTGGATCCGGGAAGTTTTTCGTCAGCAGTACCCCTTCGCATCGGAAGGTGGCGTCGGCCGACTCCGTGTTCGTCGTCGTGGTCGTGGTCGCCGGGATGACGTTGCAGTAGCTACTTAGATGCCGCCCTCGCGCGCTGACGTCAGTTCTGTACACGACTTTCCACGCCAGAAACGCAGAGCCATGCACGACACTGACCACTGGTGCACAAAACTAGGGCCCTGAAATGATGTCCTTAACCCTAGAAGTCAGTTCGCAGAACGGGGAGGATGGGTGGGGCGGTAAGGAATCTATAACTAACCTATGTTTCTTACTGATATATCGTTACCGAAGGTAAGTAACTTGTTCATCTGAAAGAAACAGTTAGTTATAGATTCCTTACCTTAGAATAGATACCCCAGCAATACCAACCCCGGAGGTGGGTCTGCGAACCAAGTTCACACCAGAAAGTCCTGGAGAACAGAACGGCCAAAGAAGCCGTCTCTCCGGACTTGGCTGTCCAGACAGTAGAGTTTCAGAAACGTGTGCAGCGATGCCCACATAGCTGCCTGACAGATGTCCTTTAGGGGGACTCCTCGTCCCAAAGCAGTAGTAGCTGCCGTCGCCCTGGTGGAATGGGCGCGCAGCCCCACTGGAGGCTCCTTCTTAGCCAAAGAATAGCAGGCTTTAATGCACAGAACAACCCACTTGGAGATGGTCCGTTTGTGCACGGCCCGACCTTTCTTAGCGCTCACGTAACCAACAAAGAGCTGGTCGTCCACCCGGAATTGTTTGGTGCAATCCAAGTAGAAAGAAAGTGCATGTTTTGGATCCAGACGGTGGAGCCTCTCTTCCTCTTTGGAAGGATGTGGAGGCGGAAAGAAGGTGGGCAAAGTGATGGTTTGGCCAATGTGGAAAGAAGTAATCACCTTGGAAAGAAAGGAAGGTCTAGTTCTTAGGACGACCTTGTCCAGATGGACAGCCAGAAAGGGAGGCTTAGAAGACAGAGCTTGCAGCTCACTCACCCTGCGTGCAGAGGTGATGGTCACCAGAAAGGCAGTGGCTCAAAGGGAGCGCACATAAGGTACGTCAGAACCAAGTTCAAGTCCCACTGGGGCATTACGAAGGGGACAGGAGGAAAAAGAGGAGTAATGCCCTTAAGAAATCTATTTACAACAGGGGACTTGAAAAGAGAAGGCTGATCAGGTAGCCAGAGAAAGGCTGAAATGGCCGAGAGGTAGCCCTTAAGAGTGCCCAGAGCAGAGCCCTGCTGGGCCAAAGAAAGGAGGAACAGAAGAACCTCAGAAAGAGGGGCAGAAAGGGGATCCACAGCCTTTGCTGTGCACCATGCCACAAATTTATTCCATCTGCAGGCGTATACCGTCTTAGTAGAGGGACGCCTGGCTGCAGGTCAAACGACATCAACTGCCGCCGCTCAATCTCCACGCAAGGAGGTGGAGGCTGGACAGGTTCGGGTGGAGGACCGTCCCCTGATGCTGCGTCAGAAGATCCTCCCGAAGAGGCAGACGGATCGGAGGATCGATGGCCATGTTGAGCAGCTCGGGATACCAGACTCTTCGTGCCCAATCCGGAGCCACAAGAATGACTTGGGCCCGGTCGCGCTTGATCTTCTTCAGCACTCTGGGCAGAAGTGGTATAGGCGGAAAGGCTATAGAAGACCGCAACTCCACTCGCGACAAAAAGCGTCGCCTAGCGAGTGCTGCCTTGGAAATTCCAACGCGCAGAATTGCTGACATTGCGCATTCTCTTCGGTGACGAATAGATCTAACCAAGGCTCTCCCCACTGCCGAAAGAGACCTTGCACCACCTCCGAGTGAAGACGCCATTCGTGATGCATCATGCACCTGCGGCTGAGTTCGTCCGCCCTGGCGTTCAGTGAACCTGACAGGTGTTGAACCACCAGAGATATGCCATTATGTTCCAGCCATGTCCAGAGGCGGAGGGCCTCTTGACATAGGGTCCACGACCCCACCCCGCCCTGTTTGTTGCCGTACCACATGGCATTGGTGTTGTCCGTGAACACCTGCACTACTCTTCCCCGGACAGAGGGAAGGAATGCTTTGAGTGCAAGACGGATCGCCCGAAGCTCCAGAAGGTTGATGTGGAGCTCGGACTCCGCCGGAGACCAGAGGCTTCTGATCTCCGCCTCTCCCATGTGGCCGCCCCATCCCAGAAGGGATGCGTCTGTCATCACTTAGTGTTCTGGTTGGGGAAGGGAGAGGGATCTGCCGTTGACGCAATCCTGGTTCGTGAGTCACCACTGCAATTGTCGTGCAGTGCCCTCCGAGATCTGGACGCAATCGGACAGATGCCCCTGATGCTGCGCCCACTGGAACTTGAGGTCCCACTGCAGAGCCCGCATATGCCACCTAACGTGATCGACCAGCAGGATGCAGGAGGCCATGAGGCCCAGCAGCCTCAGGGTCATCCTGACCGAAACCCGGGATAGGGGCTGAAAGATCGGAATCATAGCCCGAATATATCCCGGACTCGCTGTTCGGGAGGATAAACCCAAAACTGCATCGTGTCCAGAACCGCTCCGATGAAGAGGAGCTTCTGAGAGGGGGTCAGGTGTGACTTCGGCGCGTTGATGGAGAACCCCAGCGAATGCAGGAGGTCGGCCGTAGTCTGGAGGTGGGAGACGACAGCCTGGGGTGAGCCCGCCTTCAACAGTCAGTCGTCGAGATAGGGGAAGTCTGGAACCCCTGATCTGCGTAGATGAGCTGCGACCACCGCCATCACTTTCGTGAACACCCGAGGGGTGTTGGTAAGGCCAAAGGGGAGCACGGTAAACTGAAAGAGCTCGTGGCCTACCGTGAACCGCAGGTAATGCCGGTGGGCCGGCAGGACGGGGATGTGAAAGTAAGCGTCCTGCAAGTCCAACGCTACCATCTAGTCTCCAGGGTCAAGGGCAGACAAGACCTGAGCGAGCGTCAACATCTTGAACTTCTCCTTCCGGAGCAAGCGGTTGACGTTCCTGAGATCCAAGATAGGACGCAGGCCTTTGTCCTTCTTGGGTACCAGAAAGTAGTGGGAATAGCAACCACAACCTACTTCTGGGGCAGGAACACGCTCGATGGCACCCTTGGCCAGGAGTGCCGAAACTTCCTGTTGGAGAAGGGCCAGGTGATCCTCCGACATGCGATGGTACTGAGGCGGCATGGAGGGAGGGGTAATCTCGAAGGGGAGGGAGTGGCCCCTTCGGACTATTTGCCAAACCCACCTGTCCGACGTGATGGTGCGCCAGTGGGGGAGGTGATGGCGTATCCTGCCGCCCACTGGCGTTTGGTGGCCCTGAAGGTCGGACTAGGAAGGTTTGGAGGCTGCTGCAGAGGGGGTTGTGGTGGACTGGCCCGCATGCTGGCCCCCAGAACCACGCCGGTGGTTCCCACGTCCCCGGCCGTGCTGGGGCTGAACAGCTTGCGCCGGCCTGTGGCTCTGGGTGGGACGTAGCGGGGCACCCCTTCCGTAGCCACGAAAGGGGTGAAAGGCAGACTGCGCAGGGCGGGTGGTGGAGAGGCCCAAGGACCTGGCCGTAGCCCGAGAGTCCTTAAAGCGCTCTAGCGCGTTGTCTGCCTTGTCGCCGAAAAGGCGACGGCCATCAAAGGGCATGTCCATAAGGGTGGATTGGACATCCCCGGAAAAACCAGTCGAACGCAACCAGGCGTAGCGTCGAAGGGCTACTGACGTTGAAATCGTCCAGCTAAGTGCGTCGGCGGTATCCAGCCCACAGCGGATGGTAAACTTCGCTGCGTCTCTCCCCTCGGCAACTGCACGGGAGAGTATGGCCCGGGCCTCCTCCGGGCACTGAGGCAGCACCTGCGCCACCGTATCCCACACGGAGTAGGTGTAACGGCCCAACAGACATGCGGTGTTTACCGACCGCAGTCCCAATCTGGCGTTAGAAAACATTTTCTTACCAAGGTGGTCCAGCTTTTTGGATTCCCTTTCCGGTGGTGCGGTAGGGAAGGCGCCTTTAGAGGTGGAGGCTTGAACCACCAAGGTCTCAGGGGTGGGATGTTGGGAGAGGAAAGTGGGGTCGCCCGGGGCCGGGCGGTGGCGTCGGGCAATCATCCTGTCCACAGGAGCCCCTGTGTTGGGCCTGGACCAAGTGCCCAAAAGGATGTCCGTGAGGGCTTCATTAAACGGGAGCAGGGGCTCCGAAGAGCTTGCTGCTGGCTGAAGCACCTCTGTCAGGAGGTTAGTCCTGACTGCCACCGTAGGAAGCTCGAGGTTGAGAGCCTCGGCCGCCCTACGCAACACCACTGCATATTACGCTCCCTCCTCCGTAGCCATGGTAAGAGGAGACAACATGCCTAGGTCTGGGGAGGTATCCAGACCACTGGCATCCCCCAGTTCCTCTCTCCAGTCCGGACTGTAATCCAACTGTTCCGTCAAAGGGTCACCAGACCCCTCCCAGTCTTCCTCACCCTCTTCTGGCTGCCAATCTGGCTGAAAATGGCCAGGGTGGAACACAGGGACAAAAGTACCCATTGGTCCGGCTCCGTGTCCACATCGAGGTGGAAGCCGGGATCCAGCCGGCGTCAGCTGCGGACGTGGTGCCGGTGGAGTCGGCGCCGGTGGAGGTGTAATGAGGTTGACCTGCGCCATCACGGATCCAGGCCTGGATCCAAGGGGGCCCTGCAGTGCCGAGGCAGAAGCCGCTGGCGTCGAAGGCCTAGGGCCCCCAGCCGAGTCCGCAAGGCCCGAAGGCACGCCGGCGGAGTCGAGCTGCCCAAAGATGGCGTGCATCGCTTCGTAAAATTGACGAAGCTGCGCAGGGGTCGCTCCCGGTCCCGGAAAGGGAGGGAAGGCCGGAGTCGACCCTGAAGGCTCCGTACGCGGAGCCGCGGAAGTGGCACCACCCGCACCCTTCGTCGCGTCGGCTGACGGACGAGGGGAAGTCGAAGAGCGACGATGCTTCTTCCACTTCTTGTGCTTCAACTTACCTGAACCCGAGTGCGAAGACTTAGAAGAGGAGTGATGATGACTTTGCGATTGGTCCCTCGACCTCCCACGCAACCGGGACCTTGCGCGACACGGAGCCGACTGCCGGGCCTCGAGGAGCTTTCGGGACCGCTCCCGCAAAGACTTCGGGCCATGGTTCGACAGTCGGAGCACCACTTGGGGTCATGGTCGCGCTCCAGGCAGAAGAGGCACACGCGGTGCGGATCCATCACCGACATAAGTCGGGTACAGGAACCGCATGCCCTGAAACCGGGCATCCCTCGTGCACCAGGAGTCGGTTTTTAGACTCAAAAACGAAGTCGACAAAAGTCGCAAAAAACTCAGTCAAAAAGTGACTGGTGGTACCGCTTTCTCTGGATCTGCGCTTGCTGGCGCGGAAAAAGAAAGAACTGACGTCAGCGTGCGAGGGCGGCATCTAAGTAGCTACCGCGACGTCATCCCGGCGACCACGACGCCGACGACGAACGCGGAGTCAACCGACGCCACCTTCCGACGCGCAGGTGTACTGCTGACGAAAAACTTTCCGGATCCAGACTGACGCCTGGGGGTAATTCTAAGGTAAGGACTCTATAACTAACTGTTTCTTTCAGATATGCCTGTATATGGCAATAAGGGAAGATGTACTTCAGCCACTAGACCCTTACTCACCAGATGGGAGGTAGACCTGGGAGTTCCTTTCCCGGAGGGAGATTGGGCGACAATGCTAGAAAAAGTACCAAAAGGTGTCCAGGAATGCCAGATTTTATCTGATCAACTTTTATGTACTTCTTAGGGCGTATCTCACCCCAGACTGCGTTAATAAATACTTTAGTGTAAATGATGCTGCATGTTCAAGACGGGGAGCAATAGGGGCGGAACACCTGCACATGTTATGGCACTGCCCCTCACTGCACATTTACTGGGAAGAAGTAACAGTGACCGCAGAGGTCATAACGAAAGAAGTTGTTTGCCGAGTTGTTTCCCCCATACCTCCAAAACAAAAACCACAAGTATATTTTAAGATCTAGCGTTCATATTGGCAAAGAGGGAAATCACCAGACACTGAAAAGACACAGGGGACTGAAGAGTTATCACATGGCATAAAGACCTGGAGAGGTGGGCTGGATATGAGGGTGGAGTGCTGAGGAGGGATGCCTAGGAGGGGAAAAGGGTAGATGGACATGGCCCGTGCATGGGATGCATTGGTGGGCTATTTAAAAGACAGAGAACCCCGGTCACAGACTCTGTCACGGGAGGGATCCCCTGCCCCACCATCCCCATAGAATGAGCCATTAATGAATGGACTGATCCTTGATACTGTGCATCCCAATACCCCAGCATTTATGGGAGAGAATAGTAAACTCCCCATGGAATTTGCAGTTTTTGAGAAGAACCTACGCAATGGATAGATATGTTAAATTGGGACACAAAACATGGAAAGGGAGGGGAGTGGTTTAGTAGGTTGGGGAATGTTAAGAATGTTATTAGATTGAGTGGAATAATGAAGACATGCCCATGATGAGCTGCCAGTTGCTGACACTGTTGTACTGAGGCACTGATGTAAAACTCAATAGAATTGGTTTATAAAAAAAATAGATCAGAATGCAGAGCATAGATCTACCACAGTGAAGAAGGTTGCTGTTGCAAAGCTAGAAATCGGGTCTCTAGTTAGCAGAGTTATGCACCCTGTTTAAGCATGGACCGCAATTCTAGTCATGGTAAGTCAGTCACACACTTAAATCAGCCCATGCTCATCCTCTGGTAGCTTGGCACAGAGCTGTCAAGCTTAACATAAGAGGCAATGTGTAAAGCAGTTGTGCATGTGTGGATACAGTAACACAGTGAAAACACCACAAAAAGACTCTACAAGATAAAAACGATATGAATCAAATTAAAGCATCTCAAGTTATGAATACTTCAAGAATGGACAATGCTGAATGAGGCCTTGCGCTTTCAGTAAGTTCTTTACAGCTACGCTGGGGAAATGACAGTGATCCACGCCGAGGACTGGAAACAGTCTTTCTCCCCGGGTCAGTGCAAAGCAACGCTTCCAAAGTTATTACAGTTAAAATACAATGTCAAGTTTGCGGGAGACTGATCCACCCTCTCCGTTCACAATCGCCCGCAAGAGTGTTGGTGAGCGGCAGAGACCTCACAAGTCCTGGAGTGCACAGTACCTCACTCAGGAGATTTCAGCGATGCAGAAGGCCTCAGGATTGGGGCCCGCATCGCTGGAGTCTCCCATTGCTGTATACAATGCAATGATTGGAGTCGCGGAGGGCAGACGCCCATCTTTCCTTGATGCGTGCCGAGTGCGCCGGGTCACACTGGACTGCCTTCAGGTGCTGCGGTTTTGGCGAAGTTGAAAAACATGATGGTCTCAGCTCAAGCAGGCAGACACGGTGGTTCTTGATCGGCGCATCACGATGATGCATGTGGGTGCCCAAAGCGGATGTTGACACTCTGAGAAGGCCGAGGACTGGTTGAGGGCAAGTCAGGCAGAGTCAGACTCTAGATTAGTAAAGCCTAGCAGTGGACGTTTGTGCGAATGAAATCTTTGATGGCCCTGAGATTTCATGAACATGTGGCAAGCCAACAAACATTGGAGTTACTTAGGTTGCAAAAGGTTGTAGGGAACAGGTACAGCCCTTCTTACCAATAGAACAGAACCCAATAAAGGACTTTCCAATCTGCACCTCACGCTAGTTTCGTTTTTGGTAAATTGTCCTGTGCACAATTACTCTGGCACCGGCCGTTGTACAGTGCCCCTGTTTTCCAGATCTTTAGTCCATAAAGCAATGGGAGGTGCGTCAGGTGATGAAGTCAAGGCAGGCGTACTATTTTTCAAAAACCTTTATTCATATTCCTTTTTCAAATGTAATTCCTTATTACAACAAAACAGCTCAGCAATAAGGAATTACATTTGAAAAAGGAATATGAATAAAGGTTTTTGAAAAATACTACGCCTGCCTTGACTTCATCACCTGATGCACCTCCCATTGCTTTACAGCCCTTCTTACCTCCCAGGTCAGAGGCACCAGGCCAACACAGCAGAGCAGGTTGCAAAGTGGCAGTCCCTTATGTAGCCCAGCAATCAGCAGGCAGCAGGCCAACACAGCAAAGCAGTAGCAAAGTGGCAGTCCCTCCTGTAGCACAGCTCCTCTTTTTGGCAGAGTCTCCTTAAGACCTCAAAGTGAACCGAGTACATGGTGTCAGAAGCTGAGTACCTATTCCCATTTTAGTCTTTCAGGGGTAACTGTAAAATCAAGACAAAGATTCATTAATTGCAAATATGAAAAAACATCAGAGGTTGGATGGTGCACCCTAATTTACATAGCAAATCTCTCCCAAGTAAGTTGACAGGAGAAGATGGACTGAGGAGAAAGGCATGCTGGTCAGAGATAGGGCCATGGGTAACAATGACAGGCTGGGAAACTGGGTGACAGACTACATTGTTGGCTACACCCACTGAATTAATGGAGATGTCAGTGAGGGGCAAAGTAGGGAAATCGGAAGCCTTCAAGGCTGAACGGGTAGCACCTTTGTCTACTAGACAGCCAGTCACTTTTCCATTGATTGTGCAGGAGATATAGGGGCCGATTCCGATCTCGGTCGGAGGCGCACCCAATAGCATTCGGTCGGGAAAAAAGCCATGCGAAAGCCTGTTTCCCGACCGATCCGTACAGCACACCGAACGAGTAAGTACGATGCGCACAACAGCAAAGAATCCGGCCGAGCCGTACTCACCCAAACCAGGTCCTGTTCCCCGACCGAGGCGAATCCGGAAACGCCGAATCGAGTCGCACGGAAGGAAAAATGCAGCTCCGTCCGGCCGAACGAGTACGATGCGCTTTCCGTACGCGCCGAACCCGTCGCTACGCACGGCACGTCAAAGCATCCGGGAGAGGCGCACATAAGCTCCGATCCACGGCTCCGAGACGAACACGCCAGCGACGAGGACGAGGCGAAGCGACGAGGACGACGCGAAGCGACGAGGACGAAGCAACGAGAAGGACGAACGACACGAACCAACCATGAATCCCTTCGTCCCGATCATACCAATATTCTACATTTACTACCGGAACAGGCACGGACGCGTACGGCGCAGAAGGTAAGCCAGACACCAACCACAAAACACATACAACACGTACACGACACATCACACACACACAGAGGGATGCAGAATATACTTACACCAGCAACAGCAGCACCATAGGGGCGGGATGCCCATCACCAATGCCACATATGCACACAGGGGCCTGAATGCGCCCCACCACCCCTACCCAGGGGGGCAGGATGCCTACCACTACTACCACCCTTAGCCAGGGGGCTGGATGCCTACCACTACTACCACCCTCAACCAGGGGGGCTGGATGCCTACCACTACTACCACCCTCACCCAGGGGGGCTGGATGCCTACCACCACCCTTAGCCAGGGGGGCTGGATGCCTACCACTACTACCACCCTCACCCAGGGGGGCTGGATGCCTACCACCACCCTTAGCCAGGGGGGCTTGATGCCTACCACTACTACCACCCTTAGCCAGGGGGCTGGATGCCTACCACTACTACCACCCTCACCCAGGGGGGCTGGATGCCTACCACCACTACCACCCTCACCCAGGGGGGCTGGATGCCTACCACTACTACCACCCTCACCCAGGGGGCTGGATGCCTACCACTACTACCACCCTTAGCCCGGGGGGCTGGATGCCTACCACCACTACCACCCTCACCCAGGGGGGCTGGATGCCTACCACTACTACCACCCTCACCCAGGGGGGCTGGATGCCTACCACTACTACCACCCTCAGCCAGGGGGGCTGGATGCCTACCACTACTACCACCCTCACCCAGGGGGGCTGGATGCCTACCACCACCCTTAGCCAGGGGGGCTGGATGCCTACCACCACTACCACCCTCACCCAGGGGGGCTGGATGCCTACCACCACCCTCACCCAGGGGGGCTGGATGCCTACCACCACTACCACCCTCACCCAGGGGGGCTGGATGCCTACCACTACTACCACCCTCACCCAGGGGGGCTGGATGCCTACCACTACTACCACCCTCACCCAGGGGGGCTGGATGCCTACCACTACTACCACCCTCAGCCAGGGGGCTGGATGCCTACCACCACCCTTAGCCAGGGGGCTGGATGCCTACCACTACTACCACCCTCACCCAGGGGGGCTGGATGCCTACCACTACTACCACCCTCAGCCAGGGGGCTGGATGCCTACCACTACTACCACCCTCACCCAGGGGGGCTGGATGCCTACCACCACCCTTAGCCAGGGGGGCTGGATGCCTACCACTACTACCACCCTTAGCCAGGGGGCTGGATGCCTACCACTACTACCACCCTCACCCAGGGGGGCTGGATGCCTACCACCACCCTTAGCCAGGGGGGCTGGATGCCTACCACTACTAGCACCCTCAGCCAGGGGGGCTGGATGCCTACCACTACTACCACCCTCAGCCAGGGGGGGCTGGATGCCTACCACCACTACCACCCTCACCCAGGGGGGCTGGATGCCTACCACTACTACCACCCTCACCCAGGGGGGCTGGATGCCTACCACTACTACCACCCTCACCCAGGGGGGCTGGATGCCTACCACTACTACCACCCTTAGCCAGGGGGCTGGATGCCTACCACTACTACCACCCCCACTCATAGGATGGACAATGCATGACACAACCAGCACACCACTACCTAGGGAATGCAAGAAGAAGACATCCCCCAACACCATGACAAGCGTGTGTAGACTGTGTCAAATGCCTACAACACCGAACATGACTTTGAACATACAATGTGACCCCTAGCACATGTGCCACACATATATGTGTGTGGCACCCACAATGCAAGCAGGCCATGACCATTGTGGCAATGGGGTCCAAACCCCCATCATCACAGTGACCAAAATGTAAGTGTGGGGTCCATAGCTGAAGCACATTTTGAACATTGTGGCAATGGGGTCTAAACCCCCATCACCACAGTGACCAAAAGGTAAGTGTGGGGTCCATAGCTGAAGCACATTTTGAACATTGTGGCAATGGGGTCTAAACCCCCATCACCACAGTGACCAAAATGTAAGTGTGGGGTCCATAGCTAAAGCACATTTTGAACATTGTGGCAATGGGGTCCAAACCCCCATCATCACAGTGACCAAAATGTAAGTGTGGGGTCCATAGCTGAAGCACATTTTGAACATTGTGGCAATGGGGTCCAAACCCCCATCATCACAGTGACCAAAATGTAAGTGTGGGGTCCATAGCTGAAGCACATTTTGAACATTGTGGCAATGGGGTCCAAACCCCCATCATCACAGTGACCAAAAGGTAAGTGTGGGGTCCATAGCTGAAGCACATTTTGAACATTGTGGCAATGGGGTCTAAACCCCCATCACCACAGTGACCAAAATGTAAGTGTGGGGTCCATAGCTGAAGCACATTTTGAACATTGTGGCAATGGGGTCTAAACCCCCATCACCACAGTGACCAAAATGTAAGTGTGGGGTCCATAGCTGAAGCACATTTTGAACATTGTGGCAATGGGGTCTAAACCCCCATCACCACAGTGACCAAAAGGTAAGTGTGGGGTCCATAGCTGAAGCACATTTTGAACATTGTGGCAATGGGGTCTAAACCCCCATCACCACAGTGACCAAAAGGTAAGTGTGGGGTCCATAGCTGAAGCACATTTTGAACATTGTGGCAATGGGGTCTAAACCCCCATCACCACAGTGACCAAAATGTAAGTGTGGGGTCCATAGCTGAAGCACATTTTGAACATTGTGGCAATGGGGTCCAAACCCCCATCATCACAGTGACCAAAATGTAAGTGTGGGGTCCATAGCTGAAGCACATTTTGAACATTGTGGCAATGGGGTCTAAACCCCCATCATCACAGTGACCAAAAGGTAAGTGTGGGGTCCATAGCTGAAGCACATTTTGAACATTGTGGCAATGGGGTCTAAACCCCCATCACCACAGTGACCAAAATGTAAGTGTGGGGTCCATAGCTGAAGCACATTTTGAACATTGTGGCAATGGGGTCTAAACCCCCATCACCACAGTGACCAAAAGGTAAGTGTGGGGTCCATAGCTGAAGCACATTTTGAACATTGTGGCAATGGGGTCTAAACCCCCATCACCACAGTGACCAAAATGTAAGTGTGGGGTCCATAGCTGAAGCACATTTTGAACATTGTGGCAATGGGGTCCAAACCCCCATCATCACAGTGACCAAAATGTAAGTGGGGGTCCATAGCTGAAGCACATTTTGAACATTGTGGCAATGGGGTCCAAACCCCCATCATCACAGTGACCAAAAGGTAAGTGTGGGGTCCATAGCTGAAGCACATTTTGAACATTGTGGCAATGGGGTCTAAACCCCCATCACCACAGTGACCAAAATGTAAGTGTGGGGTCCATAGCTGAAGCGCATTTTGAACATTGTGGCAATGGGGTCTAAACCCCCATCACCACAGTGACCAAAATGTAAGTGTGGGGTCCATAGCTGAAGCACACTTTGAACATTGTGGCAATGGGGTCCAAACCCCCATCATCACAGTGACCAAAATGTAAGTGTGGGGTCCATAGCTGAAGCACATTTCGAACATTGTGGCAATGGGGTCCAAACCCCCATCATCACAGTGACCAAAAGGTAAGTGTTGACAAAGAAAGAGGTGCAACTGCCAAACTGCATGGATGATTCCTGGTCACAGAACAACAAACACATCAGTGGCAAAGTAGTGTATGTGTCCCATTGCAACATAAATTGGGGGAGCCAAATACTGCAGTGCAAATAAGACATACCTTTGGCCATGTGCAGACAAACAACACCCATGGGGGCTGACACCGTCAACAATCATCAATGACACAATGACAGAAGTGACCATCAGAATGCAGACCCACATATTTGCACCAATGGGCACACACATGCAGATACCCTGTGGAGACTGCAGATGTGAGGTGAACAGATACCATACCATGGCAGCAATGGGACACACAAACCTTGATCATTGTGCTGACCGATGACCTAGGAGTCCCAGGGACAGCAGGGGAAACCCACCAAACTACATACAGCCAATGGCACACCCAAGATATGCCAATGCAGTGGTGCAGATGCACAAACACAAACAGGCAGACCCACACTGCACATCATACACAACAGGTGAGGGGGGTGCCAGTGTCCCCAGGCAACCACACAACACATGAGGAGACCTGAATACCAATCATACAGATGTGCATACAGTGCCACACAAAGGTAACTCATGGATCCAAATCCCCTATGTGGGCAAGCAGGCATTGTCAGATGAGAGGGAGCACAAATCACACATGTCACACAGGCACGTAGGGACAGCAACTGACACAGCAAGACACAGACACACTACAGCACCACCCCCAGGGCCCCCACAATGTGGTGACCCTGGGCTGCATTACAATCCCACTGTGATGACAAAGCTAAATGTGGTT
Source organism: Calotriton arnoldi (assembly GCA_963921515.1). Taxonomy (NCBI): domain Eukaryota; kingdom Metazoa; phylum Chordata; class Amphibia; order Caudata; family Salamandridae; genus Calotriton; species Calotriton arnoldi. Next base: position 113,587 of record CAWUFW010012500.1, on the reverse strand, counting down.
CACACTGTGAACCACAGTCATGTGTCCTGAGCAACTAACTACCATCACACCTACACAAGCACAAATCAAACAGCATGGCCAGTAAGCCAAGGCCAACATGGAGGCAGGGGCCTAGCCGGGCAACAACTCTCATCTGCACACACTCAACACCACACCCCTCGACCTCCAACAATGTGCAGCAGTGAAGCACACATGCACTGGTGACATTGCACATGCACCCATGACTATTCCAGGGTGGTGGGTGGGAACCAAGGTGCAGAAACACATCACACATGGCCACTCAACAAGACTCCTGAATGTCTGACACACTGCACACTATGCTGTACATGGACATGACGGCAATACCACACCAACCAATGGGATCCCAGCCACAGTCACACACCAATGAAGAAGCCAAGGTCACCCACAAAGAACACACATAGACAACAACCAACATTGCAGCCCGGACCCTGAGGAGTGCCAGCAGTCACACACACAACGTGTCACAATCACTGAAAGATAACACAAACTGGAAATCACATGACAGGGGCAAACAACAAGTGCCAAGGGGAAACCTGACTGTGACCCATCTGCGTCTGCACACAAACTCAGCCCTGACAGCAAACACACCTATGGGTGACACCCTGATGACCAGTAATGTTCCATGCACCCACATCACAGAGAACCCAGGGCGAAGACTTTGGGGGAACATAGGTCAACTCAGCTAGCATCACAAACAGGTACAACACTAGGGATCACAGCATGCACAGCTAAACGGAAGTGAACACACAGACATGCACATACAACACACACCTTGGGCGCAGGCAATGTCACAGGAGTACACACTGCCATGAGGGGACTCCACTCCTGTGTGAGGAAAGCTGTGCCATATGTTGCCTCAGTAGGGCCCCATCATGTCAGCTGAGCACTTGGTCACACAATCAACAATTAGCACCAAATGAGGGCTCCCGTAACATCAGCCTGGTCATGGAAGTGCCAACGGAATCATCAGCACAGATCCAACACACTTGTATAGCAATGTTGCACTGACAACACAGATGAGTCCTTCCCCATTGATGCCCAAACCTGCATGTCCACTGGAGATGGCCACACGGTCAGGGAAGTAGACGAATTGAACAATGACAGGCACAACAGATGTGCAGGGGTGGAAGCCACAGATGTGAAATAGGCAATCTAAGTAGGAAATCCCATTGCCAAATACTGAACACATGACACCCTCAGATGCTGCTATGGATGACATGGATACACCACAGGATAGGACACATTCCCCCTGGACCACATGGGTTCCTGCACAGTAACACTTCATTATCATGAGACCAAATATCACCATCACTGCAGCAAGGGCATGGTTAGCATCATCAACATCATGTACATCAGAAGCAAAAGCACTAGAGAACAGAAAGTTGCTTTATTCAGCATATGTGGCATTAAAAGTAGAAGTCCAGTAGAAAATAAACAAAGGCCAATGGCCAGTCCATCAACAAAGTCACAAGTGGGTGACAGTGGCAGATGCCACCCTACACATGCCTGCACAAAACCAGGGACAATCCACTAGGAGGGGCAACCGGGGGTAGGCCAGGCACCGCAGGGACAGGATCAGGGCTCACCAGGAGGAAGCAGGGAAGGGGTGGTGGGTGCTGGAGAGCCACTGACAACTGCAGTGGAGGTGTCTGACATGGTGTGTGCCGGCACAACTGGGGGCATGGCTCAGATGTTGTGGGTGCCGGCACGACTGCAGTGGACCCTGCAGATGGAGTGGACAGGTCCGCCACTGCAGTGCCCAAGTCAGACAGGGTGGTAGTGGACTCCACTGCAGTGCCTACCACCAGGGGAGGAGAATGGGGAACAGGCAAGGTGGGCTGGACAGAGGGGGAGGACACCCTCACCACATCAGTGGCACAGACAAGCGCAGCAGGGGGTGTGGTGCCGGGAGAGCAAGTGGCAGGGGGAGAAAGCCGGATCCTCTTGGGGATGGTATATCTGTGGGTGGGGGAACCTGGGGCAGGGTGTGGTGGGGGCACCTGTGGAGTGGGGGCCTGAGGGATGGAGGAAGGAGACCTGGTGCTTGAGCTGCAGGGCGGCGGCGGGGTCTTGCTCTTACCACTCCGGGGGACTTGCGGGTGGGGGCCTCAGTCTGTCTGCGCCTGGGGCAGGGTGTCCGGGGGCGAGGGGCACTCTGCTCCGTGTGGGGGGGCTTCCTCTTCCCCCTGGATGCTGGAGCAGCTGGATCGGAGGGGAAGAGGCCGAGGTCACTGAGGAAGAGGCGCTGGGTCTTTGGGGTTGCAGGTGAGGCAAGGGAGGGTGCTTTGTAGGGAGAGGCAACTGAGGACTGCGCAGTGCCCGTGGATGCGTGTGTGTGTACCAGGGCCCCATCCCCTGTGAGTCTGGTTTCAGTCCCCTGACTGTGCGTGCGTGTGCGTTTTGTTTGTGGCGTGTGTGTCTGTGTGCTGGACGTGTGTGTGCTGGTGTGTGCCTGTGCCGGTGTGTGTGTGCTTGGGACGGGTAAGGTGCTGGGGAGTGTGGATGGAGCAGAGGCAGGAGGGGTGAGGGACTGTCTGAGGAGGGACACTGCTGCCGTCAGGGAGGAGTCCATGGACCTATTGCCCCTCTGTAGGTCAGACATGCCCGATGAGATGCCCTCCATGAACGACACCAGCTGAGTCAACAGAGCGGTGTGCGCATGGAGGACACTCAGCATGGCTGTCTGCCCTACATGGAGCTTGCGAAGGAGGTACACAGACTCCTCACTCAGGGCAGCAGGGGACACAGGGGCAGGGGGTGCGGTGCCTGGCCCAAAGGAGACACGCTCCCGAACATGGGAGCCTCCACGGACCTGGGGAATGGGAGCCGATGGGAGGGCGGTGGTGGTGGTGGTGGCGGGGACAGCAACACTAGCTGGGGTGTGGTGGCTGCTGACACCCGCCTCCATAAGGGAGTCATCCTCCGAGTTGCTCTGGTCCTCAGCTGAGGTGGATGGTGCTGAGGACTCCTCGGTGTGGCTCCCCTCGCCCTCCGTGCCACTGGGTCCCTCCGACCACTCCTCGGCTGCTGACCCAGTCTGGCTCTCTGGCTCCTCCTGGTCCGTGGAGCTGTCCCCTTCCGTGGCCGTGGATGTATCTGCAAACAATGGGGAAACAGACAGACATCAGTCACCTGCACCAAACGCACACACCACTGTGAGCACAGCACATTACAGAGCAAGCCCTGGCATCATTAGTTGTACATTGCTAAAAGTGCCCTAACTGAACAGGAGAAGCCAATTGTCAGTCTGATGCCAAGCATGGCACTCACATCCCACATGGCCTTGCACCCATCTGTCTGGTGTCTGTTGGATTGCAACACCCCAGTGTGGACACATGCACCAAGTACACAGTAGTTGGACAGTGCAGAGGACACAGTGTGGCATGTGGACATGCACACATCACAGCTCTTGCCACTGAGTCAGTACAGGTTTCCGGATGAAAGGGATGCCCAGAGTCAAATAGGAAATGCATGTGATGCATACCAGCGACAGACACCATGATGCACCCATGTCCTGATAGCCACCGCCACAATGGTGTGCATGTAGCACATGTCACTCCCCTGCAGGACCACCAATAAGTTGACACAAGCCATGGCAGAGGCATGACTGCTAAGTCATACATCACTGTCTCAGTGATGTATGACTTGGCAGCCAGACAACAACACTATGCACTGTGTCACAATAGTAGGTCATGGGGAATGCAAGTCCTGGAGCTGCACAAGTGCACATGTACATCCCCCACACAACACATCATCTTAACCCTCATCTGTCCAGGTCATACCTATTGGACATATGGGAGACCTGTGACACTACCCTCTGAACCTGAGCCCCTCACAATCTGCTGTGAATGGGGAACAGCTGCCTGAACTTCACATTCGCATACCCCAGTCTGCACGGGCAGCTGATCAAACACCTATGTGACACACAAGTATCGTCTCCTTTGGTCACATCTCCAGGGGCATGCTGAGCCCCTACCAAGAAACACCCCAGCAGTCCTGGCAACTAATCCACAGCACACTGACACAGAGGCAGACACCTGAGGGGTCAAATCACTGCGCACAATGTGTCAGCTGATACACGGGAGTGGGAGTACAGAGTGCATTGCATGGCCTGGAGTAGGCATGACTGTCCTGCTCCACATTAATGAGGGATGAGCCCTGGACAGTGGATAGCTGGCTATGTATGTGTGACACACGTAATCTGCACACTCCTGGGGCCCAAACATTGTTCCCACCCGCTGCATGGGCGTGTGCCACATACCCCAGGCACATGTGGTGGCTCAGCTCAGCAAGTGGACCGCATATCAAAGCAACACGCAGATTACATGTCCGAACACAGGCGTTGTGTGAACAATGGACCCACCCATGATGCCCACAACAGAGTTAGGGAAACAGATGCTGTCCCCCACCTTTAGTGAAGCAAACTGCAAGGACACAGTCCCAAGTGACACAATTCCCTGAATGTAAGGGCCACACCTGGGTATCAGATGAGCAGTGGGCAGTGCACAATAGAGGGACATGGCTCCTGGACAACATGACTGCTGCACTGTGGCAGTTGAACCAGGCCAGAGGAGGGCACAAAGCATGTAATACAGAGTTCACAGTGCAGTCTTTGACTCACCCCCTCCTTGCTGCTGTCTGGCCTTCAGCTGCCCATCCAGGTCTGGAAACACCACCGCCAGGATTTGGAGCATGTGGGGGGTCAGGGTCCGTGTTCCGCCCCTCCTGCGAGGAGGCGACAGCTTCAGCTGGACCCGTGCAATCCTCCGGGTCCAGCCCCGAAGGTCCTGCCACCTCTTCTGGCAGTTGCGGATCCGGCGCTTGTAGACCCCCACGGACCGGACGGCCCGGACGATGTCCTTCCAGATCTCCTGCTTCCGATGGGCATTAACCTGTCAGGATGACAAAGTGAAAAGGCCATTACTACACATGCAACATATCCGTGCATGACACAGTTGTATATACATGTCTCAATCACAGGGGCACATGATGTACACAGGCAGTGCAAAGCTGCCCATGGACAGTTTGCCAGACGTCACTACATGGTATCATTGCATGGGAAGTAAAACCTTGTTCAAATGCACTGTCACTGCACCATACCTGTCCAGTGCATGTCACTACACACTATGGGGGGTGACAACTACTCAGTGAGCCTGCTAGCCAGTGGCGTGCAGACTTTCAGCCTTGCTAGTCAGACAATATGCACATTCAGAAAGGCAGTGCACAGAACACTCACCTGCTCCCCTGGTGTCCAATACAGCTTGCTGTACTGTGGAAGTAGGCTGTCCAGCAGGGCCTGGTTCTCCTCAAGGCTGAAGGCTGGGGCTCTCTCCACAGTACGTGCCATTGCAGGGTCCAGAGGGGCAGAGACAGCAGCAGTGCAGTGGCAGATGTCGTCCTGGAGCATGTAGTGCAGGCAAGTGAGCTCTCAGGGGAACAGCCAGCAATATATATGTGCTGGAGAGGCAGATACTGTCCCTTGTGTCCAAAGTGATAGGTCCAAGTCGTTTGCATCTTCTGAATCTGGCCAATCCATGGAATAGCAGCACCAAAACACGCCCACAGCATCCTTCAAATCTTCAACTTCATGACATACATGATTTTGCAACATTGTTGTGGGTGACCAACTGATTTTCCAGCAACCGACTCGTTCAAAATTCGAAAACGCGTCCGTTGCCAGGCAAGCCCATTGTCAATGGGTGCGCACCGATCGGTCCATTGCGGTACAACGCGTACAGGGGTACAACGCGTACCCGCACACATTGAATGCAATGGGCCGGCCGGGGGCACCGATCGGTCCATTGCAGTTCAACGCGTACAGGGGTACAACGCGTACCCGCACACATTGAATGCAATGGGCCGGCCGGGGGCACCGATCGGTCCATTGCAGTACAACGCGTACAGGGGTACAACGCGTACCCGCACACATTGAATGCAATGGGCCGGCCGGGGGCACCGATCGGTCCATTACGGTACAATGCGTACAGGGGTACAACGCGTACCCGCACACATTGAATGCAATGGGCCGGCCGGGGGCACCGATCGGTCCATTGCAGTACAACGCGTACAGGGGTACAACGCGTACCCGCACACATTGAATGCAATGGGCCGGCCGGGGGCACCGATCGGTCCATTGCAGTTCAACGCGTACAGGGGTACAACGCGTACCCGCACACATTGAATGCAATGGGCCGGCCGGGGGCACCGATCGGTCCATTGCTGTTCAACGCATCACTGTACATGTGACTGGCATATGTCAGCATGCCTGTCTCAGATGGACATATGCCAGCCACATATAGCTCCCAGGGAGTGAGGGGCACACCTACATCACGACAGCCTGTCCAAACTTTATCATAAGGCATGTAAGGCTGCATTTCCTATTGTGTGTATGTTGGTGTACATGTTGTCCTGTGGGTGTCACCTGTGGGCAGCCACCCCCAGGCTGTGCACGTGTTAATGGGGACAGGATCCTGGGTGTTACGTGTACATGACCACTGTGATGTGCAACTGTTCATATCTGTGCATGTGCCATGGTCACATTTCACGGTGGTGTATGTGTATGTCATGTCACATACCCCGTGAGTCCCATGTGGGACGGTATGTTTGAGCCAGGGTGGCACAATAGTGATGGTCCTCCACAGTCTTTGTGCATGTAGTGTTTACAATGTCTCTGATTTCATGTGCACAATGGGAGACAGTCTCCACATCCAGGTTGTGTGTGCATGGACTTTGATGTTGTGCGTGTGTGTGTCACAGACGTCCATGTCTGTCCTGCCGTGGCAAGTGGGACCACTACCTGTGGGGGTCATGGTTGTTTTGCTGTGGTGTATACATGATACTCCATGTAATGCCAGTGTCCATGTGGCAATACAGGGTCCCTGGGAATGTACCTGTCGTTGAGCTGTGGTGCCTGGGGCACATCTGTCCTCACATGTCACTGTGGGGGGTGATTGTGACACGGCAGCAGGAGATGGGAACTGTGACACGGCCTCATGATATCCAATGGGCCAACCTGGGACTAATTGATGCCACCTGTTGGACCGTGTTGACAGATGTTGGCCATGTATGTACCATACATGTCCTTACGGAACTGCACACTTCATGTAGTTGTGCCACATAATGATGTATGTTGGGATATTGAGTGTGTTCAATGCCGCATATGTGGGGTGACTGACAATCTTGCTTACTTCTCCTCTGCACTGCAGGGCTCCTGCTGTCCATCGACCATTCCCAGACCTGGCAACGATGGTGGAACGGGACAGCATCCGACGGTACCGCTTCACCAGGCAGCTGATTGAGGATTTGGCAGTGCAGTTGTCCCCACATTTGCAGCCTGGCCGGCCGTATCCTACAGCGCTGACCCCCAAGGTGAAGGTGATGGCAGCCCTACACTTCTTTGCCACCGGTACCTTCCAACATACTGTGGCGACTGCTGGTGGGATGTCACAGACCATGTTGAGCCGTGTGCTCCGCGATGTTTTGGCGGCAATGTTGCTATTCCTGAACCGGTACATCTATTTCCCTAGACTGCGACGGCTCACTGACGTGAAGAGTGACTTTTATGCCCTGGGGAGGATGCCGCATGTCATTGGCTCTATTGATGGGACACATGTGGCTTTGGTACCACCACAGGCCCAGGAGCAGGCCTACAGGAACCGCAAGCACTACCACTCGGTCAATGCACTGGTGGTGTGTCTTGCAGACATGACCATCACACACGTGTGTGCCCGTTTCCCTGGTTCAGCACACGATGCCTTTGTGATGAGGAGTAGTCGCATCCCCAGGATGATGGCACAGATGCAGAACCAGCGTGCCTGGCTTGTCGGTGTGTACTGACTTTGTGCCATTGTGTGTGATCTGATCTGTAGTATTCCGCCCACTTTTCCAAGTCAGCTAATGTGCACTTGTCTGTCCGTAGGTGACTCGGGATACCCCAACATGTCGTGGTTGCTGACACCCCTCAGGAACCCTGTGACACCAGCCCAGATGCGCTACAATGAGGCACATGGTCGGACCAGGAGAGTGATTGAGCGGACATTTGGTCTCCTGAAGAGCCGCTTCCGCTGCCTGGACAAGACCGGAGGGTCCCTCCCATATGCCCCTGCGAAAGTGTGCAAGATTATCATCGTCTGCTACATGCTCCACAACCTGGCAGTGCGGAAGGAGTTGCCTCTCATCCAGGATGACAATGACCAACATCCGCCACCTGTGGAGGATCCTGGCCTGGACCACGATGCCAGTGACGACGATGATGATGATGATGATGATGGTGATGTCCGCACACAGCTCATCACCAACTTCTTTAGCTGAATGTGAGTATCCTGAGGTGTCATGTCAATGATGTGAGTTGGCATGATGTGTAGGTGGTGCTCTGGTGCTGTTGGAGTGTGTCCATGGGCTACTTGACTGGATGTGTGTTGCGATGTGTGCTTACAGGTGGGCTGTACTCCCCAACAGTGTTGACATGCTAACTTGGTGCTGGGTGGGTATCTTGTAACATGTATTGTGCATGAGTTTTGCTGTTCTGTCCTGTACTCCATTGCTTTTGACTGTGTGTCATTTCTGTCCTTTACAGGGTACTTTCAGATTCGTTTGGTCAACTGTGTCCACCGACGACGTGATTGCACTTCCAGGCTGGTAGCTGTTGTGTCCCTACAGGTGATGTGCGCCACACCCATGGACTTCCTTCCGTCTACAGTTGTTGACTGTGTGCCCGCTTCCAGGTGGGATTACCTTGCATCTGTAGTGGTTACGACATGTTGCAACTGTGTAATAAACCTGTGCTTCACTTTGTGATGTGCGTTGTCTGTGGTCACACATTTGACTGCCATTTGCTTACTGCACCTGTGGGCTACTTGACTACAACTGGGAATGGGTGTGGTGTCTGTGCATTGCACCGTCTTCCCTGGCAACATCAGTGTAGGCAATGAGTCAGATGGCCTAGGTGTGTATGTGTTGTGTAACCCTGGTGGTGTGTCTCCCTCATATATGTCACGTTGCCTTTACTCACATGCCTGTGTTGTCCTTGCTGTTGCAGTTCGCATACACAGTGTAATTTTGCAGTTCATCATCCCCATAACAGCACCCACGTTGGAATCACAACAGAGGCAAGTATGGTGTATTAGTGTGTTTATTGTGATACATTTGTGTGAATAGTGCATAGGATGGGTAGTGCTGTACATAAATCTTGCAATCCGAAGTTCCTAGGTGAATTGAAAGTCCTGGTAGACAGAATCCCCAGTATCGGGGCCACAGTTGTCTGACACATTGGTCCAACTTGTACTCCCCATGCAATGTGTGGGAGTAGTGTTGCCGTCAACAGGGTGAACAGTCTGTGCACAAAGGTGAACATCCAGAACAGGTTCAGGCTTCCTGGGAGTTGCGCTTGGCCATCGGCCTCTCACTTGCCCCTCCTCGGACGACCCCTCTTCTTGGGGGGGGCCCTCAAGTACAGGCTGCTGCGGTGCAGGGGACTCTCCGCCAGAGTCATCCTCCCTCCCTGTGGCAGTTGCAGTTTGTTCGGCACCAGATGTTGTTGGCACACAGGGAGGTGTGGACTGGTTGCTGTTCATCTGGCGGAGGCATTGTAAAATGTCCCTGTGCACCGCCGTCATCTCATGCAGTGCATCCCACTTGGACTCCACGCGGGACATGTGTAAGTCCACGCGGGACATGTGTGACTCCACGTGGGACATGTGGGAGTCCAAGCGGGCATGATGGGCAGCCTGCTGCTGTTTCATGTCTCTGAGGAGCCCCACTACCTGGCTGAGGTCTCCGGTGCTGGACTGGTACGCATCAGCTATGCGTACCAGTTGTGGGTCATCATGCACACCAGCAACCTCTGCAAGCAGCGACCTCTGTCTCCCACCCCTCCCACCACCCCTGCTGACATGTGCAGTGTGTGCAGTGGCACGCACAGATGACCCTGGTCCACCTTGGGGGTTGGTGGTGGTGGTGGTGTCCATGGCCCCAGGTTGGTCCAGGGTCCCTGTGCTGGTGTTGCTCCTTGTTCTGTCCATGTCGGCAGGGATGGTATTTGTGGTGACAGTCGTTGGAGGGGTGGGTGCAGGGGGTGCAGCTGGTGGTCCTGCTGGTGCTGCAGCTGGTGGTCCTGCTGGTGCTGCATGTAGACTTGCACCGGATGTGCCAGGTTGGTCTTCATCGTCCGAGGAGGACAGAGGCTGTACGACGCCAGTGAGCTCCGCATCCTCTTGAGCCTGGGACTGGGACTCCTCAGCGTCTGCTGCTGTGTCCCCATCATCACCTGTTTTTGGGAGACACACACAATGTATGTTATGTTTCTGCAGGCATCAATGGTTGACACACATGACAGTTGTGACTGTGCCTCTGGGTGCGGGCCTGTACATTGCATTGTCCTAAGTCGTCACAGTCAGGGGTTGATATTGGTGTGGCACATTGTCCTGCATTATTTGGGCATTTCTATGTATTTTTTGGGGTGTGAACATGGTCTGCATTGGTTGTGTTTGGTTGACAGCCGGCCCTCCTTCCCACCCACCCAGCCAGTCAGTTATCCCACCATGGAACGTGCTTGCATTGCAGGGAGTGGAAGTTGTCTCTCAGGATGTCAGTCAGTGGTGTCCTGCTGTTTGTTGTTGCACAGTTGCCAGCAGGGCCTTGTGCTCCCCACAGCAGTAGCCAGTGTCAGCCATCTTGTGAGTCCTTCTCCACTCCCTGTGATGTGAGCATGGTTCAGGGTGGTGTTGATGGGACAGTTGTGGGAGTGACCAATATCAGTGACTACGACTCCCATCATGCTATTGCCTCCACCCCCTTCCCTGCATGCCCATGCTTCCTTCCTTTTGACTCTGCTTCCCTGTGGGGTGGGCTGGCTGTGCTGACAGGATGGCTGGGAGTGTTGTCCTGGCAGTTGTTTGGCTAAAAGTCCCAAGAGTGTCCCTGTGCTTCACACAACATAACCCAGGGTGGTGGTTCTTTGTGGGATCTTGTGTTAGGATGGGGGGCATTGCATTCTACCAGGTGGGTTCTGTGGAGTTTGTGTTGGGGGGTGTGTGAGGGGAGGTGCTTGTGACTATGGTCAGTGCTGCAAGTCCTCCTTCCCACCCAGCCAGCCAGTTATCCCACCATGGAACGTGCTTGCATTGCAGGGAGTGGAAGTTGTCTCTCAGGATGTCAGTCAGTGGTGTCCTGCTGTTTGTTGGTGCACAGTTGCCAGCAGGGCCTTGTGCTCCCCACAGCAGTAGCCAGTGTCAGCCATCTTGTGAGTCCTTCTCCACTCCCTGTGATGTGAGCATGATTCAGGGTGGTGTTGATGGGACAGTTGTGGGGGTGAGCTATGTCTGTGACTACGACTCCCATCATGCTATTGCCTCCACCCCACTTCCCAGCATTCCCATACTTACTTGCTTTTGTGGGGAGTTCAGTGTGTGTGGGTGTGAGAGCAATGGCAAGATGGCTGACAGTGGTGTCCTGCTGTTGGTTGGTGTGCAGTACCCAGCATGCCCTTGTGCTCCCCACGACACAGCAACAGTGTCAGACATCTTTGATGGGCCTTTCCACTCTCTGTGGGATGTGCATGCGTGAGTGTGAGCTTGCTGGGCCATGTGGTGGGGGATGTAGAGCTGTGACTACGACTCCCATCATGCTATTGCCTCCACCCCCCTTCCCAGCATGCCCATGCTTCCTTCCTTTTGACTCTGCTTCCCTGTGGGGTGGGCTGGCTGTGCTGACAGGATGGCTGGGAGTGTTGTCCTGGCAGTTGTTTGGCTAAAAGTCCCAAGAGTGTCCCTGTGCTTCACACAACATAACCCAGGGTGGTGGTTCTTTGTGGGATCTTGTGTTAGGATGGGGGGCATTGCATTCTACCAGGTGGGTTCTGTGGAGTTTGTGTTGGGGGGGGTGTGAGGGGAGCTGCTTGTGACTATGGTCAGTGCTGCAAGTCCTCCTTCCCACCCAGCCAGCCAGATATCCCACCATGGAACGTGCTTGCATTGCAGGGAGTGGAAGTTGTCTCTCAGGATGTCAGTCAGTGGTGTCCTGCTGTTTGTTGGTGCACAGTTGCCAGCAGGGCCTTGTGCTCCCCACAGCAGTAGCCAGTGTCAGCCATCTTGTGAGTCCTTCTCCACTCCCTGTGATGTGAGCATGGTTCAGGGTGGTGTTGATGGGACAGTTGTGGGGGTGAGCTATGTCTGTGACTACGACTCCCATCATGCTATTGCCTCCACCCCACTTCCCAGCATTCCCATGCTTACTTGCTTTTGTGGGGAGTTCAGTGTGTGTGGGTGTGAGAGCAATGGCAAGATGGCTGACAGTGGTGTCCTGCTGTTGGTTGGTGTGCAGTACCCAGCATGCCCTTGTGCTCCCCACGACACAGCAACAGTGTCAGACATCTTTGATGGGCCTTTCCAGTCTCTGTGGGATGTGCATGCGTGAGTGTGAGCTTGCTGGGCCATGTGGTGGGGGATGTAGAGCTGTGACTACGACTCCCATCATGCTATTGCCTCCACCCCCTTCCCAGCATGCCCATGCTTCCTTCCTTTTGACTCTGCTTCCCTGTGGGGTGGGCTGGCTGTGCTGACAGGATGGCTGGGAGTGTTGTCCTGGCAGTTGTTTGGCTAAAAGTCCCAAGAGTGTCCCTGTGCTTCACACAACATAACCCAGGGTGGTGGTTCTTTGTGGGATCTTGTGTTAGGATTGGGGGCATTGCATTCTACCAGGTGGGTTCTGTGGAGTTTGTGTTGGGGGGGTGTGTGAGGGGAGGTGCTTGTGACTATGGTCAGTGCTGCAAGTCCTCCTTCCCACCCAGCCAGCCAGTTATCCCACCATGGAACGTGCTTGCATTGCAGGGAGTGGAAGTTGTCTCTCAGGATGTCAGTCAGTGGTGTCCTGCTGTTTGTTGGTGCACAGTTGCCAGCAGGGCCTTGTTCTCCCCACAGCAGTAGCCAGTGTCAGCCATCTTGTGAGTCCTTCTCCACTCCCTGTGATGTGAGCATGGTTCAGGGTGGTGTTGATGGGACAGTTGTGGGGGGGCAATATGTGTGACTGCGACTCCCATGATGCTATTGGCTACACTGACTTGGCCAGCATACACAGAATTCCTTCCTTTGAGTGGTCTTCACTGTGTGTTGGTGTTGTTGTGGTGGCTACATGTCTGGATGTGTTTGTTAGTTCTATTTGTGCCACTGCCTAGCTGTAGTTGTGGTTGTGTTTGTACATGTGATGGCACAGTTGGATGTGACTTTTTTGATGGCATGTGTTGTGTTTATCTGACTGACATACACATTTTGGGATGATTCTGTTCTGGTTGCTGTGTAATTGCTATGAGTGCATGGTTTGACTCTCCCCTTGACAATCAATCAATCAATCACGGCATTTATAGAGCGCGCTACTCACCCGGGAGGGTCTCAAGGCGCTGGGGGAGGGGGTAAGTTACTGCTCGAACAGCCAGGTCTTGAGCTGCTTCCTGAAGGCGAGATGGTCCTGGGTTCGCCGAAGGTGAGTGGGGAGGGAGTTCCAGGTCTTGGCCGCCAGGTAGGAGAAGGATCTTCCTCCGGCGGTGGTTCTGCGGATGCGTGGTACGGTGGCGAGGGCGTGGCTGGTTGATCGTAGCTGGCGTGTGGGCGTGTAGAAGGACATGCGGTCGTTGAGGTACTTTGGGCCCAGGTCGTGGAGGGCCTTGTGTGCGTGGGTGAGGAGTCTGAACGTGATTCTCTTGCTGACGGGGAGCCAGTGCAGGTCTTTCAGGTGTACGGTGATGTGGCTGTGTCGGGGGATGTCCAGGATGAGTCGTGCGGAGGCGTTCTGGATGCGCTGGAGTCTCTTTTGAAGTTTGGCTGTGGTTCCGGCGTAGAGGGTGTTCCCATAGTCCAGTCGGCTGGTGACGAGTGCCTGGGTGACGGTCTTCCTGGTTTCAGTGGGGATCCATCTGAAGATCTTGCGGAGCATGCGCAGGGTGTTGAAGCATGAAGATGAGACGGCGTTGACTTGTTTGGTCATTGATAGGGAGGAGTCCAGGATGAAGCCCAGGTTGCGTGCGTGGTCCGTTGGCTTGGGTGCGGTGCCCAGGGCCGGGGGCCACCAGGAGTCGTTCCAGGCGGAGGGTGATGAGCCCAGGATGAGGACTTCCGTCTTGTCTGAGTTCAGTTTAAGGCGGCTGTTCCTCATCCAGTCGGCGACGTCTCTCATCCCGTCGTGCAGGTTGGCTCTGGCGGTAGTGGGGTCGTTGGTGAGGGAGAGGATCAGCTGGGTGTCGTCGGCGTAGGAGATGATGTTGAGGTTGTGTCGGCGTGCGATGGCTGCGAGGGGGCTCATGTAGACGTTGAAGAGGGTCGGGCTGAGTGAGGATCCTTGTGGAACGCCGCAGATGACTTCGGTGGCTTCGGATCTGAACGGGGAGAGGCGGACTCTCTGGGTTCTTCCGGCGAGGAACGAGATGATCCATTCCAGTGCTTTCTCTCGGATTCCGATGTTGCTGAGGCGCTTCACTAGGGTGCGGTGGCAGACGGTGTCGAACGCCGCGGAGAGGTCCAGGAGGATGAGGGCAGCTGTTTCCCCGTTGTCGGTTAGGGTTCTGATGTCGTCGGTGGCTGCGATAAGGGCGGTCTCGGTGCTGTGGTTGGCCCGAAACCCGGACTGCGAGGGGTCGAGGGATCCATTCGTCTCGAGGAAGGCGGCAAGCTGTCTGTTGACGGTCTTCTCGATGACTTTGGCCGGAAACGGAAGGAGCGAGATGGGGCGGTAGTTCTTGAGGTCGGTGGGGTCCGCCGTTGGTTTCTTCAGGAGGGCGGTAAGCTCGGCGTGCTTCCAGCTCTCCGGGAAGGTGGCGGTGCGGAAGGAGGAGTTGATGATGTCCCGGAGATGGGGTGCGATGGTGGCGTCGGCTTTGTTGAAGACGTGGTGTGGGCAGGGGTCGGTTGGTGATCCGGAGTGGATGGAGTTCATCGTGCGGGTGGTGTCTTCGGTGTTGATCGGGGTCCAGTTGCAGAGGGTGGTGGTGGCGGGCATTGGTTCGGCGGTAGGGTGCGTTGTTTGTGCGTTGAAGCTGTTGTGTATGTCGGTGATCTTGCGGTGGAAGAACGCGGAGAGTGAGTTGCAGAGGTCTTGCGAGGGGGTGATGTCGTTGTTTCCGGCGCTGGGGTTGGAGAACTCTTTGACGATGCTGAAAAGTTCCTTGCTGTCATGGGCGTTGTTGTCCAGTCGTTCTTTGAGTGCCGACTTCTTGGTGGCACGGATCAGCTGGTGGTGTTTGCGGGTGGCGTGCTTGAGGGCGGTCCTGTTGTCTGTGGTCTGGTCGAGTCGCCAGGTTTTCTCGAGAGTGCGGCAGTTCTTCTTGGATTCCTTGAGTTCGTTGGTGAACCAAGGGGTTTTCTTGCTTCCGGGTCTGCTGGGAGGGTTTTTAGTGGTGCGAGGTCGTCGGCGCAGGCGGTCAGCCACTTGGCGAGGTTGCTGGCTGCTTCGTTTGGGTCCGTTGTGTCGGTGGGTGTGTTCTGGCTGAGGGAGGCGGTGAGCTGCTCGGCGGTGATCTTGCTCCAGCTCCGGCGGGGAGCCTGTTGCGGGTGGTGGTGGGTCGCAGTCTTTCTGAAGCTGAAGTGGACGCAGCTGTGGTCGGTCCAGTGGAGTCCGGTGGCGTGGCTGAAGGAGATGTGCTTGCTGGACGAGAAGACGGGGTCAAGCGTGTGGCCGGCGTAGTGGGTGGGCGTGTTCACCAGTTGCTTGAGTCCGAGGTTGGCGAGGTTGTCCAGCAGGGCGGTGGTGTTTCTGTCGTTGTTGTTCTCCAGGTGGAAGTTGAGGTCCCCTAGGAGGATGTAGTCGGCGGAGGGCATGGCGTGCGGGCTGATGAAGTCTGCGATGTCTTCGCTGAATAGTGTGCGTGGTCCCGGGGTCTGTAGATGAGGGTGCCTCGGAGGGTGGTCTTGGGGTCCGTGTGTATCTGGAAGTGTAGGTGTTCGGCGGCGGTGAAGGTCTCGTCGGAGTTAGTCGAGATGCGGATGGTGTTCTTGTGTACGATGGCGATGCCTCCTCCCGTCTGGTTGACGCGGTCCTTCCGGGTGATCTTGTATCCATCCGGGATGGCTATGGCGATGTCAGGCGCTGAGGAGGCGTTCATCCAGGTTTCGGTGAGGAAGGCGATGTCCGGTGCTGTTGCGTCGAGCAGGTCCCAGAGTTCCACGGCGTGCCTGTGGACGGAGCGGGTGTTCAGCAGGATGCATTTCAGGTGGTTGCTGCTGTTGCTCGACTTGGCGGAGGTGGTGCACGTCAGGGGGCAGGTGAACCGGCAGGTTTGGCAGGTGAAGGGTCCGTGGGTGCGTCTCGGTGAGGCTCGGTAGCAGGCAGGGTTCCGGCCGGCATTGAGTGCGGTGAGTGTGGCGGCGTCGTAGGTCCGTCGAGTGGTGTTGCATCGGTGGGATCCAGGGGTTCTGGCGCTGGGCGCGGTCCAGTCGCGGACGGGCGCAGACGGGCTTGCCTTAGGCGCGCCTTCGGCGCGCCAGCGGCGCGACCGCACAGCGGCCGCCATTTATGGGGAGGTGGGAGGGAGGAGCAGCTGGGAGGCGGGAGGCAGGGGCAGCGAATGGGCAGTCAGGGGGCGGGGCCGCAGGGACGCAGCGGCGGGAATGGCGAGAGGCAGCGAGGGGCACAGAAGGAAAAACGGGGGGGAGAGCAGGTAAATCACGGGCACAACAACAGTGGGGCAGCGAGGGGCACAGAAGGAAAAACGGGGGGAGAGCAGGTAAATCACGGGCACAACAACAGTGGGGCAGCGAGGGGCACAGAAGGAAAAACGGGGGGAGAGCAGGTAAATCACGGGCACAACAACAGTGGGGCAGCGAGGGGCACAGAAGGAAAAACGGGGGGAGAGCAGGAAAATCACGGGCACAACAACAGTGGGGCAGCGAGGGGCACAGAAGGAAAAACGGGGGGAGAGCAGGTAAATCACGGGCACAACAACAGTGGGGCAGCGAGGGGCACAGAAG
The DNA here is from genome assembly GCA_963921515.1 of Calotriton arnoldi. Lineage (NCBI taxonomy): Eukaryota > Metazoa > Chordata > Amphibia > Caudata > Salamandridae > Calotriton > Calotriton arnoldi. The sequence continues at coordinate 96,617 of CAWUFW010012500.1, read as the reverse complement.
GAAAAACGGGGGGAGAGCAGGTAAATCACGGGCACAACAACAGTGGGGCAGCGAGGGGCACAGAAGGAAAAACGGGGGGAGAGCAGGTAAATCACGGGCACAACAACAGTGGGGCAGCGAGGGGCACAGAAGGAAAAACGGGGGGAGAGCAGGTAAATCACGGGCACAACAACAGTGGGGCAGCGAGGGGCACAGAAGGAAAAACGGGGGGAGAGCAGGTAAATCACGGGCACAACAACAGTGGGGCAGCGAGGGGCACAGAAGGAAAAACGGGGGGAGAGCAGGTAAATCACGGGCACAACAACAGTGGGGCAGCGAGGGGCACAGAAGGAAAACGGGGGGAAAGCAGGCAAATCACGGGCACAACAACAGTGGGGCAGCGGGGGCACAGAAGGAAAAACGGGGGGAAAGCAGGCAAATCACGGGCACAACAACAGTGGGGCAGCGAGGGGCACAGAAGGAAAAACGGGGGGAAAGCAGGCAAATCACGGGCACAACAACAGTGGGGCAGCGAGGGGCACAGAAGGAAAAACGGGGGGAGAGCAGGTAAATCACGGGCACAACAACAGTGGGGCAGCGAGGGGCACAGAAGGAAAACGGGGGAAAGCAGGTAAATCACGGGCACAACAACAGTGGGGCAGCGAGGGGCACAGAAGGAAAACGGGGGGAGAGCAGGTAAATCACGGGCACAACAACAGTGGGGCAGCGAGGGGCACAGAAGGAAAAACGGGGGGAAAGCAGGCAAATCACGGGCACAACAACAGTGGGGCAGCGAGGGGCACAGAAGGAAAACGGGGGGAAAGCAGGCAAATCACGGGCACAACAACAGTGGGGCAGCGAGGGGCACAGAAGGAAAAACGGGGGGAAAGCAGGCAAATCACGGGCACAACAACAGTGGGGCAGCGGGGGCACAGAAGGAAAAACGGGGGGAAAGCAGGCAAATCACGGGCACAACAACAGTGGGGCAGCGAGGGGCACAGAAGGAAAAACGGGGGGAAAGCAGGCAAATCACGGGCACAACAACAGTGGGGCAGCGAGGGGCACAGAAGGAAAAACGGGGGGAAAGCAGGCAAATCACGGGCACAACAACAGTGGGGCAGCGAGGGGCACAGAAGGAAAAACGGGGGGAAAGCAGGCAAATCACGGGCACAACAACAGTGGGGCAGCGAGGGGCACAGAAAGGAAAGGGGAGACAAGCAGACAAAACTGGCACCGGGGCCACAAGCGGAGGGCGATCTTACCTACAGGAGCAGCGGGCAGACAGCACAGGCGGAGCTGTGTGGTGGGGGAGCGACCTACCTGGCAAGGTCAAGGGTCGCTCTCCTCACCGTGCAGCGGCCGCCATTTATGGGGAGGTGGGAGGGAGGAGCAGCTGGGAGGCGGGAGGCAGGGGCAGCGAATGGGCAGTCAGGGGGCGGGGCCGCAGGGACGCAGCGGCGGGAATGGCGATAGGCAGCGAGGGGCACAGAAGGAAAAACGGGGGGAGAGCAGGTAAATCACGGGCACAACAACAGTGGGGCAGCGAGGGGCACAGAAGGAAAAACGGGGGGAGAGCAGGTAAATCACGGGCACAACAACAGTGGGGCAGCGAGGGGCACAGAAGGAAAAACGGGGGGAGAGCAGGTAAATCACGGGCACAACAACAGTGGGGCAGCGAGGGGCACAGAAGGAAAAACGGGGGGAGAGCAGGTAAATCACGGGCACAACAACAGTGGGGCAGCGAGGGGCACAGAAGGAAAAACGGGGGGAGAGCAGGTAAATCACGGGCACAACAACAGTGGGGCAGCGAGGGGCACAGAAGGAAAAACGGGGGGAGAGCAGGTAAATCACGGGCACAACAACAGTGGGGCAGCGAGGGGCACAGAAGGAAAAACGGGGGGAAAGCAGGCAAATCACGGGCACAACAACAGTGGGGCAGCGGGGGCACAGAAGGAAAAACGGGGGGAAAGCAGGCAAATCACGGGCACAACAACAGTGGGGCAGCGAGGGGCACAGAAGGAAAAACGGGGGGAAAGCAGGCAAATCACGGGCACAACAGTGGGGCAGCGAGGGGCACAGAAGGAAAAACGGGGGGAAAGCAGGCAAATCACGGGCACAACAACAGTGGGGCAGCGAGGGGCACAGAAGGAAAAACGGGGGGAGAGCAGGTAAATCACGGGCACAACAACAGTGGGGCAGCGAGGGGCACAGAAGGAAAAACGGGGGGAAAGCAGGTAAATCACGGGCACAACAACAGTGGGGCAGCGAGGGGCACAGAAGGAAAAACGGGGGGAGAGCAGGTAAATCACGGGCACAACAACAGTGGGGCAGCGAGGGGCACAGAAGGAAAAACGGGGGGAAAGCAGGCAAATCACGGGCACAACAACAGTGGGGCAGCGAGGGGCACAGAAGGAAAAACGGGGGGAAAGCAGGCAAATCACGGGCACAACAACAGTGGGGCAGCGAGGGGCACAGAAGGAAAAACGGGGGGAAAGCAGGCAAATCACGGGCACAACAACAGTGGGGCAGCGGGGGCACAGAAGGAAAACGGGGGGAAAGCAGGCAAATCACGGGCACAACAACAGTGGGGCAGCGAGGGGCACAGAAGGAAAAACGGGGGGAAAGCAGGCAAATCACGGGCACAACAACAGTGGGGCAGCGAGGGGCACAGAAGGAAAACGGGGGGAAAGCAGGCAAATCACGGGCACAACAACAGTGGGGCAGCGAGGGGCACAGAAGGAAAAACGGGGGGAAAGCAGGCAAATCACGGGCACAACAACAGTGGGGCAGCGAGGGGCACAGAAAGGAAAGGGGAGACAAGCAGACAAAACTGGCACCGGGGCCACAAGCGGAGGGCGATCTTACCTACAGGAGCAGCGGGCAGACAGCACAGGCGGAGCTGTGTGGTGGGGGAGCGACCTACCTGGCAAGGTCAAGGGTCGCACAGGGACAGTGATGTGTGTGTGTTTTGTGGCAGTATATTGTGTACATTTGTTGTGTACTCACCAGGCTCTGGGATGTCCTCTAGTCCATATACGTTCACTGGCGGAAGGATGGCCCGCACCTTCTCCTCCCAGGGCCTGAGGTATATTGGCTTGGCAGGAGGGCCCCTGCCGGTGTATTGGCTGTTGATGTAGTCTTTTTTAGCAGGTCCCGTACCCTCCTGCGCACGTCATACCACCTGTTCTGGATGTCGCTCTTTGTGCGCCGACATGGTGATTGTGCGTTCACCCTGTTGATGATCCTCTCCCACATCTTGGTTTTCTGTGAGATGGGGGTCTGTTGGACCAGTGTGCCAAACAGCTGTAGCTCTACCCTGAGGATCTCGTCTACCATGACTTCCAATTCACAATCTAGGAACTTGGGGTTCTTCTTGGGGGGCATGGTGATGGGTGGTGATGGTGAGTGATGTGTGTGTTGGTGTGCAGGTGAGGGTGTGTGAGTGTGTGTTTTGCTGGGTGTATGTGAGGTGGGTATTTGTTGGTGTGCTGATGGTGTGTGGCTTGTGTGAGGGATGAGCTGTGGGTGTGTGGTTGCTTTCTCTTGGGTGCTGGCAGTGGAATGGCATTTGCAAAGGCTCATGGTTGTGATTTGTGTCCTTTATATGGGTGGAGTTGTGGGTGTGTCTTTGTTCTCTGTCCCCACCCCCCAGTATTTATTGGCTTGGTAATTGCTTGTTTGGCCTTTTTTTGGGTGATTTTTCCTTTGTACTGTCTGTGTATGTTGGAAACGTTCTTGTGACCGAGTCGGACCCTGCATTTGTCTCGTACGGTCTTCTCCGTTTCGTTCACGCTGTGTATGTGCAGTTTTCTATGCTGCGTACGCGTCGGTCGCGGTGTTTTGTGTTGCTTCGGCTCGGTTTTGTATGCGTGTCGGTCGTACGGCTTTGCCTCCGTCCGACTTCGCTCAGTAGTTTCGCGCCTTGCATCGTACTTTGCGGTTTGGAGTTCGCGTGTACGTTTCGGTCGGATTTGTTCCGGGTGCGTGTCGGTCGGTTGGATTCGCGTGTTTTTCCGACCGGATTGCTGTTTTCCGTGCGGCTCGGTCGGTCGACTTGGGTTCGGTACGTGTCGGTCGGATTTTGCACGCCTTGCATCGTACTTGGCGTGTCGGGCGCCACAGGTACGTGTCGGTCGGTATAATTTCCGGATCCGAGTCGGTCGGTGCTTTTTCCGGCCCGAATCGGAATCGACCCCTTAGTGTCTGTCCTGATTAACTGGGACTAGTGGTGTCATAATAAAGTTACTTTCCCCAAGGCTATCCTAATACTTGATGGTATTCAAAGGCAGAGGAGGAAACTGCAAGTTGTGCTGGACTAGCACAAAAGGAGTGGCCATATTCTTCAGTCCTGTGGGGTTACGTTTGTTAGGGCATTCATTATTCCGGTGCCATTCCTGCCACAGTAAAAACAGTCAGTATGACCCCACAAATGCTGGCTCCCCTTTACCCATGCCCTTCTCAGGCCCTTTCCTCTTCCTATAGGCCGATAATCTTGCATCTTTAGAGCCATCAGCCTCTCCTCAGTCATTTCTTTCTTTTTTTAATGGTAACTCACAAAGTGGGTTGTAACTGCATCTAACTCATCCAAATCTTTAGTCTGCCAACCCACACAAACACTACACAGTTGTTACTGTAACTTAGATGGCAAGCCTTGGGCAAACCCAGCTGCTACTGCTTGCTTGGCATTCTTAAGTGGGTCTGCTATCCCTGAATGTTGCTCAAAAACCTCCCTAAAGCAATCTAAATATTCTGCTGGTGATTCACTTTTATTTAGTCTGCCTTGCAAGGACACACTTAGTTACTGCATCCACTAATTTGGTGTGTGCTTCTTGTAGCACTTCTGTGGTTTCTGGTGCCATATCTGGCCAAGGGACTGCAGTCAAGAGTTTTTGATGCACCTCTGGGGCAAGACAGCTTCTAGTAATTGATTTACCTCTGCCCAAGTAGGGTCATAACATTTAAAGATGGTCACAAGTTCCTCTCTGAACCTTTGAGGTACTTCCTGAATACTGGAAAAATCTTTAACTAAATTCCTGAGATCACCTGGTGTCCAAGGGGTGTGGACTGTCACTAAGACACCATTGGCACTGGGTAATTGCCTTAGTGGAGATTGGAGAGTATCCCCATCTTGTGTCACATGACTGCGAGTGTCAGCAGCAACTGGAGACAAGATACGAGTCATTTGTGGCTTATAAACCGTCTCTTCAATAGGAGAAGTTGGGGATTTTAGAGTGGCAACCTGTGTGCTCGTACTAGTCCAGAGGTCCTCAAGTTTGTAGGATGGAGGAGCTGTGGATGGACTCATTTGGGGTGCTGAGGCTACCTGAGTCTGTGTAGTCGTGAAGAGAACAGATGGAGCAGGAAGAGTTAACCTTGCGAGAAAATCTATGTCTTCAGGAGTCTCATCATCATAAGTAAGGGTTTCTTTAAGCTGTGAATACATCGTTGCATTATGTCTAACCATCAGGTATTTTTCTCTGTCTCCTAGTCATCAGTGAAGCATTTTTCTTTTAATTATTTCACTTGTTCCATAACTTTTGCCTGGGAGTCTTTAAGACTCCACACCCAAGTCTTGTGGATTTTCTTAGATGTCTTTTCATTCCAATCAGGATATGCATTCCATTGATCTTCTTGCACCCCACTTTTCCTTACTTCCAAAACTTCTCTTAATTGCACTATTTTATCCAGATCAAATGTTCCCTCTACTGGAAATCGTTTGGGGGGGGGGGGTTCTGTTCCATTCAACCAAATACTTACATGTTCTGTGCCCAAAATGCACATACATATTATCTGCTGGGGTTCCGTTTGGTGGGGTCACTCTCCTTGATCCTGCACCCCAAATAACTCACGAAAAGTGATGAGGTTGTGCTTTACCTTTTTTTCTGTGATGTTTCTCGCTAAAGAGCAGTACACAAGGTATCACTCTTTAGTCGAGGCACAAACACAGCATAATGTTTCTCGTTAAAGAGCAGTAAACATGGTATCACTCTAGACTCGAGGCATAAACACGGTTCATTGTGGGAAGAGACCAAGAAAGAAAAGAAAAATAATGGAACACAGGATGTAGATACAAATATTCTCCGTTGAGTTAGGATTTCACCAAGCCCCCTTGCATTCAAGGAACTCGTCTTTGTGAGAACCTTGGTGCGAATGAACTCGGTGGTCAGACCTGACAGACGGGTACCTCAATTTATATTGGAATCATACAATTTCAGAACTCAAATTTCATACCCAACACCCTGTATCTCATGCTCATACCTTATATCATCTATATTAATTCCTGATGCACTGTACCTTAGGACCCTTAGAACTTTGAGCCCAGTGCTTTGAACCTAGTGCTTAGAACTTAGCACTTTTAAACCTAGCACTTTATACCTAGTGCTTAGAACCTAGCGATTTGAACTTAACGTTGTGAATCTAGCATTTTAAACCTAGCACTCAGAACCTAGAGTTTTGACTATATCACTTTATAGCTAGCGCTTAGAACCTAGAACCCTCTTAGCATTTACAAAAATCTTACCCTTGCATGTCTCTACCCTCTTTCCGATGTGCAACCTCCGTGCTCTTTAGCCATATGATTTGGGTGCAGAGAGTGGGCTGCGGCACAGCTAAGTTCCCCCAGAAATGACTAACCAGAGATTTTTAATAATGTTAAATACCTTTTCAAGATGTGTGCACTTGGTTGTTGAGGGGAGAATCCTCTGCTCCGCAGCCCTTAAAGTGCCTGCGCCCAGTCATCTGAGTTACGGCACCAAAATCTGTAGAAGAAAAAAAACACTTTACTCAGGTAATACCAGAATACACATTTATTTAGATGCGGCGAGGAAGTGTGTTGCCAATGGAGAACATCAGCCACCAGACTCCTCTTGAGACTGAAAACACAGGCAGTATATATACAAATCTCAACAGTAAGAGGTCATCTGGTTCCCCGTAAGAGGAGGCCTGTTCAAACAAAATGTTTTACAGCTTGAAAGGTGCAACATAATTTAAGCAAGGCTTCCTGCACTTAGAAACTGTTTCAACTTCCCCAAACACAATAGTAAGTAAATTGTTTAACAGTTTAGCCATGCACAGTGATATAAGGTAAGCAATGTGCAGGGACAGCAAATGTCTCAAAACAGAAATTGCTATTTTGCATTATTCCAGGGTCAAAAAGTAACCTGCACAGATATTCTTGTTGTTGAAGAAAGGAGCACTGGTGAGGTCATCTGCACACATACATTTTATTTTTGTTTTCTCAACTTGGCCACTGTTGTGTTTTTCTTTTATCTTCCATAGCCACAATACCGATGTACACCAGTAGGATCCTGTTAAAAAAAAAAAATGGCAGCTGCAATATTTGTTTTCTCAAAATGAACCCCCGGGTGGGCCATGTCCCGGGGTCAATATAAATTATTTGAGAAGAGGGGGCTTGCATGGGGCCTACCTCACCAACCTGATTCTGGCCCCGGGAACCCCAGCCTTCCGGTCCTGCTAAATTTTGTAAAGGGGAGAGAGGCGTGCAGCCCTCCTCCCTGATCCTCATAAAGCCCCGCAGACCACATTCCCTCAGGCAGTTGTAAATAAAAAAGGGAGGGAACGCACTGCCCCCCCTCCCTGATCTTGCAAGGGCCCCAGGAACTCCATCCCCAGGGCCAACATATATATTTAAACAGAAGGGGGTGCGTGCCCCCTTCCACAAGCCTGGAAAGGCCCTGGGGATCCCATTCCCTAGGGACGGCTCAATCACTGTGTCCTGGGAATCCCACCCCGGGACACTCTTTGCCAGCCCGCAAGAGCACAGACAGGGAAAACCTGTCTACTTCCACCCGGCGGGAGCTGCAAAAATGCTCCCGCCAGGTGGGAACAGATATTTGTTCCCTGTCTGCGCTCTTGAAAGCAGGGAAACTGAAATTGCTCCCATCAGGCAAGAGCAGAACAAAAACCCTGCTCCCTCCAGGCAAGAGCGAAGCCGACTCTCGCTGCACCAAGGATTGGCTTATGCGGGGAGCTGGTGGGGTTGCAAGGGCCATAGGTCTCCGCCCCAAAGCCCCCAACATTGTGAATTGTTGGTGCCCCAGGTGGGCACTGGGCCACCCACTTGGGCCCTGGGGGATGGGGTCCATGTGGCCATAAAGTATCGGAGAGGGGGATGCACGTCCCCCTCACCTTAAAAAAAAAAAGCCCTGGGGATTGGGGTCTATGTGGCTAATAAAGTGTCAGGAAGAGGCACTGCATGCCCCATTCCTTTTCAAAATAATACAGGCCAGGAGATGGGGTCCCCAGGGCCTGTAAAGGCCCAAAGAGGGGGTCCACATGCGCCTCTCTCCAATAATTTAAATATTAAAAACAATAATTGCCATCTGGGGGGCGGAGCTTGCCTAAGCCCAAGATGGCTGCCTAGTCCGAGTGCTCCGGCTAGCCGCCGCAATATCCGGAAATTATCCTGCATCAGGGCAGTACTATCTGCCTAACCTACGTTGATTATAGGGCTGGAACGTATCGCCTGTCAAAGGAGCCGACTTAGGGACCTGGAGACGGTGTGTATCTATGGATTTCGAGCACCGGCGCGGAGGCCTGTCCCCGAGCTATGGAGGCCGGAGCTACGTCGTGTGAAACGAGACAGTCTGGATTTAACGTCGGAAGAAGCCGGTCGGCGGACCTGCTCGGCGATCGGCTGTGGGGGCTATATCGCACTTCTGACTGAGGTGAACTGCTGCTTTCCCGACGCCTGGACAAGCTGCGCAGAGAACGGGAAGGGCCTGTCATCATAGCTCCCCGAAGGCCTGGGAGGAGGATCGATTAGCTGGGTCTGCGGCCGGGAGTGCAGCGCACGCCGACAGACGGGACGCGGGTCACGAGCCCGCGAACAACATTGGCATCCTGACGCAAGTGAGAGCGCTGCCAGGCGGATCGGAACCAAGTAAGCAGACGGATCGCTCGGCCTGGGGCCTTTGTCCACTTTCATTACCCGGCACTGAGGGAGATTGCGGCACGGGGTGCAGTGATCGAGCTGGACCGGGGTCGGATAATCTGAGAACCTGCGGGGCCTGAGGTGGCAGTCTGGATCAACCGTGTGCAGGGAAGCGGCGGACTGACCCCCTCTGCTGGTGCAGCTGCATCGCTCTCATCATTGGAGCCGAGAGGGACCAATGGGCCCCAGCACAGTGCGACGTGGTCCACCGAAGAAAGTAGGTCTGCTGCCGGGCTGCTTGAGAACAATTGCTCTGCAGCGCGACTCGTACCGTGGCCCATACCTGCTGCCCCCGCCTGGCATTGCGGGAGCTGGCGGAGCTGCGAGCCGGGATCGAGTTGGGCCTACGGCGGCCCGCACGTGATCTGGAGCGGCCTCATTGGGCGCTCGCGACGAAATACCGGCATTAGCACGGCAAATTGAAAGATTGCGCTTAAAATAAGGGTCCTGATCTAGCCCCTGGGTCAGACACGAGTTATTGAACACTAGTGCTGAAACGAGACACGATATCCTACTACAGTCGTTGTGACTTGGGCTGGGCCCTTGCCTGGGGACTAGCTACAACCCGGACACCACTACTCCCTGGCGATATCTCTGCAAAGGAGAGCGAATTGAGCGTGTTCTTGGGGGATACAAGGCCCAACCGAATTTGTTGTAAGTCTGAACTGAAGTACAGCGGTTAATAAGGACTGAGATCTCTTGAACTTCTCTACTGACAGAATAGTTCGGAGTGGCGACGCCCTGGAAGAAATCTAAACATAGCGGTATCTGGACACTACAGGTGGAAGATCTACATAGTCTCCTAAAGGCGGTGATATCCCTGTCCTACCCACGATCGCATCGACGAAGAGTGGGCGCAAACTAGCGTTGCAACTATGGGGAAGGTGGATAAAAATCAGACCAAGCTACAATTTGAACAAAGGAAATCCAGACAACGGGAGCACACGCCAGAAGAAAGCGATAACACGCACACAGACATGCCGGAACTAGGCGAGGGAGACATCTGCACCGCTCTGGCTGTTATACAAAAGAGCTTGTCCACCATTGATAGCAAAATAGACTCTCTGTCATATCATATGGATCGAATGACTGAACGTTTGGATAAACAGGCAGAGCGGTTAGACATGACGGAGCGTAGGATCACAGAAGTGGAGGAGGCTCAGACAGAAACAGATGCCATACAAAAGCAGATGGGAAAGGCGCTGCAGACTCTCCAAGACAAAGCGGAGGACCTAGAAGCCCGGTCCCGTAGAAGTAACATTCACATCACTGGACTTCCGGAGTCCAGAAGTGTTGGTAATATGGAACTGTTTGTGGAGAAGCTATTGGTGACGCTGCTGGGAAGCAAAACGTTCTCCTCGATGTTTGTGGTGGAACGTGCTCACCGCTCGTTGGGTCCGAAGCCTCCTCCCGGTGCTTCCCCGAGACCTATCATCGCAAAATTGCTGAACTACCGAGACAGGGATGCGGCTCTGAAGGTTGCTCGGGAGAAGCAAACGCTACAGTATGAAGGATCTGCAATTTCGCTCTACCCGGACTTTACAGTACGCGTCCAGGAAGCACGCAGACAATTTGCACCACTAAAGAGACAATTGAGAGAGCAAAACTTGATTACGCCATGCTGTACCCAGCGCGCCTTCGTGTGAACAGACAGGGAAGGTCTCGGATTTTCACGGACCCTAAAGTGCTGCAGAAAGCCCTGAAGGAGTGGTCGAGGGACAAACCGAGCAACAACGAGTCGTCTAGACAGGAAGAAGTGGCGGGGGGAAGTCTGGAGGACCAGGACTAGCTGAGGGGACGTTCAACTTGGGAGATAAGTTTTGTGTTAAAAGGGGTGTTCGGGATACGCACAGAGCAATAATGGCATCTCTGCTGTAGCCGAGTACAAAGCAGTGTAATGTGTTTTACAGTACCAAGACAGGCAATTCAGTAGTATGTGCAGTACCGGGCTGTTATGAAGGCCCTTATAACTGAGAACAGCTCCATAATGTCAGGTTGATATGACAAGTTAATTAATGTTACGTAGGTAAACTGATGCAATTGATGTACTAGACGCGGGTAGCGCGTAGTTTATAACCTACCAAGGTCTAGTTTATAGAGGGCGAAGGCAACATCTGCCCACATGTGTGAACCACTACTTAAAGTTTTGCTGAATTTGTTTTTGCCATTTGTAATCACCAGATGTGATTGTTTTCATGAAGCATTGGGTTTGTCCGAGGGGATTTCGCCACTGCACTGTTGGGGTATGCTTGGCGTGGGAGGGGGGGGGGGCACAGAGCCAATATTCTGTTTGGGAACGTTATGGTATATTCGTTGAACTGATCATGCACAGCTGCTTTTGCAACGATAGCACACAGAAAGACATTAAAACATATTCACCAATGATAACGCCAAGACCGATTAGCACATATGGCAAAGACTCAACATAATAAGGTAAACATTTTAACCTGGAACGTCCGCGGCCTCAACGATTACAGGAAACTAAGGAAGGTCCTGGCTTATCTAGCCAGGCAAAACATAGATATAGCACTGGATCACTGACAAAATATCGGAGGTCAAAAAATCGACCTACAAAAATATCGGAGCAAGAATATCGATGTCAACAATATCGAATTCCTATCTACAACATGGTAAGTACAAAAATATTGAGAAAAAAAATATCGATGTCAAAAATATCGTTATCAAAAATATCGTTTGTTTTTTTTGTTAAAAAAAATATGTAAAATAAACTAAATACTTATAAATAAAATAAACATAGTTAAAAATATTTTATGATGTTTGAAATTAATAAGTAATATATATAATTTAATAAAACATTAATTAAACATAGACATATAATATATAATATATATACTTACTTAATAATCAGTTTTAATAATTATTTTAATAAATTCTAAATTAATAAAAAATATTATAAATTACAAATACATCTATACACATAAAACAATAACATAAATACAAATTAAATAATTATGTATAACAAATTAAAAAATAAAATTTACTTTTAATATTTTTAAAATTAATTATATACTACATTAACTAAAATAATACAAAAAATATTAAATAGCGGAGAGAATAAAAATACTATTTCAACTCCCAAAAAACAACAGTAAGAAAAATGTTGGATAGCGTAGAGGTTAAAATTACTATTCCCACTCTAGAGAGTGCAACAGTAGAGAAAGTATTGGATAGCGTAGGGGTAAAAATTACTATTCCCACTACAGGTAGCGCAACAGTAGGGAAAACGTTGGATAGCGAGAGGGTAAAAATGTATATTCCCACTCCAGTGAGTGCAACCGTAGGGAAAGCGTTGGATAGCGTAAGGGTAAAAATTACTATTCCCACTCCAGTAAGTGCAACAGTAGGGAAAGTGTTGGATAGCGTAGGGGTAAAAATTACTATTCCCACTCCAGGGAGTGCAACAGTAGGGAAAGCGTTGGATAGCGGGAGGGTAAAAATGAATATTCCCACTCCAGTGAGTGCAACAGTAGGGAAAGTGTTGGATAGCGTAGGGGTAAAAATTACTATTCCAACTCCAGAGAGTGCAACAGTAGGGAAAGTGTTGGATAGCGTAGGGGTAGAAATTACTATTCCCACTCCAGGGAGTGCAACAGTAGGGAAAGCGTTGGATAGCATAAGGGTAAAAATTACTATTCCAACTCCAGATAGTGCAACAGTAGGGAAAGTGTTGGATAGCGTAGGGGTCAAAATTACTAGTCCAACTCTAGAGAGTGCAACAGTAGAGAAAGTATTGGATAGCGTAGGGGTAAAAATTACTATTCCCACTACAGGTAGCGCAACAGTAGGGAAAACGTTGGAGAGAGTGCAACAGTAGATAAAGTATTGGATAGCGTAGGGGTAAAAATTACTATTCCCACTACAGGTAGCGCAACAGTAGGGAAAACGTTGGATAGCGAGAGGGTAAAAATGTATATTCCCACTCCAGTGAGTGCAACCGTAGGGAAAGCGTTGGATAGCGTAAGGGTAAAAATTACTATTCCCACTCCAGTGAGTGCAACAGTAGGGAAAGTGTTGGATAGCGTAGGGGTAAAAATTACTATTCCCACTCCAGGGAGTGCAACAGTAGGGAAAGCGTTGGATAGCGGGAGGGTAAAAATGAATATTCCCACTCCAGTGAGTGCAACAGTAGGGAAAGTGTTGGATAGCGTAGGGGTAAAAATTACTATTCCAACTCCAGAGAGTGCAACAGTAGGGAACGTGTTGGATAGCGTAGGGGTAGAAATTACTATTCCCACTCCAGGGAGTGCAACAGTAGGGAAAGCGTTGGATAGCGTAGGGGTAAAAATTACTATTCCAACTCCAGAGAGTGCAACAGTAGGGAAAGTGTTGGATAGCATAGGGGTAAAATTACTAGTCCAACTCTAGAGAGTGCAACAGTAGAGAAAGTATTGGATAGCGTAGGGGTAAAAATTACTATTCCCACTACAGGTAGCGCAACAGTAGGGAAAACGTTGGATAACGAGGAGGGTAAAAATTTATATTCCCACTCCAGTGAGTGCAACCGTAGGGAAAGCGTTGGATAGCGTAAGGGTAAAAATTACTATTCCCACTTCAGTGAGTGCAACAGTAGGGAAAGTGTTGGATAGCGTAGGGGTAAAAATTACTATTCCCACTCCAGGGAGTGCAACAGTAGGGAAAGCGTTGGATAGCGGGAGGGTAAAAATGAATATTCCCACTCCAGTGAGTGCAAAAGTTGGGAAAGTGTTGGATAGCGTAGGGGTAAAAATTACTATTCCAACTCCAGAGAGTGCAACAGTAGGGAAAGTGTTGGATAGCGTAGGGGTAGAAATTACTATTCCAACTCCAGAGAGTGCAACAGTAGGGAAAGTGTTGGATAGCGTAGGGGTAAAAATTACTAGTCCAACTCCAGAGAGTGCAATAGTAGGGAAAGTGTTGGATAGCGTAGAAGTTACAAATAACATACTTATAAATAAAATAATTTTTTTAAATATTTAAGGAATTATTAAATAACTGTAAACTATTTACCAATACCAATAAATAATTATTAAAAACATAATTACCAATATAACATTTATTAATAATAAATTAATAATAAATACCAATAAATAATAATTAATAAATATGCATTACTAAATAATAAATATTGAATAAAATATTTTTAATAAATAAAAAACACATATATTATTAAAACTTAATTACCAATTAACTAATATTGAACAATTAAATGCTTTTTATACCAAAAATAATAATAATTAAACATTATCAATTAATAATTACTTCTTAATATATTAATTACATTTATCAATAAATAATATTTAATAATATTTAATTACCAATTGATGATAAATAAACAATAAATTAATTTTTAGAACCAAAAAATTCTAATTAAAAAAATTACCAATTAATAATTAATGCCAAATAAATTAATTATCAATACACAAAAATAAATTTCATAATTACTTAATTAGATTTCAATTACTTCCAAAAGTATTCCCCTATAAACGCTCAACACACTTCAATAATAAAATAATACACTTAACATAATGATCAATTAATCAATTAATAAAAATTAATAACCAATTAATAAAAATTAATTACCAATTATTAATTAATTAACAATAATATAATTACCAATACCAATTAATTAAAATAAATTATAACTTAATTACAATTAAATTACATAATGATCAATTAATCAATTAATAAAAATTAATAACTAATTAATAAAAATTAATTACCGATTATTAATTAATTAACATTAATATATTTATCAATACCAATTAATTAAAATAAATTATAACAATTACAATTAAATTACTTCCCACCCTATTCCCCTATAAACCCACAACCCGCTACAGAACTTAAACGCAAAAATAATTAAAATTAATTTATAATTCCTAAAAATTAATAATTAATTTAGTATCATTAAATTACTTCCCACCCTATTCCCCTATAAACCCACAACCCGCTACGGTACAAAAAAAAAACAATAACTTTAAAAAAACATTATTAACATATAAAAATTGTATACATATATTTTTAGACAAGTAGAACACTTCACATAAAAACATATAACACATACATATTAAAAACATAACAAAATACATAACAATAATACAAATCTCGATATTAGTAACATCAATATTAGTAACATCGATATATTTGATTTCGATATTACTAACTTCGATATTACTTACATCGATATAAAAAAATTCGATATTACTTACCTTAGGGTCGATATTCTGTCCATCGATATTCTTAACATCGATATTCTGTCCCTTCGATATTGTGACTTCGATATTAGTGTATGTCGATATTTTATTTCCGATATTTTGACTGCCCACCATAGCACTATTGCAGGAGTCGCACCTCCCCCTTTCTAGTACAATGCTCCGCAGTAAAGGATTGCAGGGCAACACACATGCAGCGAGGTTCATGTCCCATGGCGGGGGGGTGATCACCTGGGTTAATCCAAAGTCTGAGTTAAAACTAGAACCACTTGACACTGACACGGAGGGGCGATTCACCATTTCGAGGTGTAAGGGTAAGGGAATTGAATTGACCCTTGTTAACATTTACGGCCCTAACTTTGACAATCCTAGATTTCTATGCAGGGCTAGTGAAGAAAGTGCGCGGCTATGGGGGGTCTGCACAGCTCTGGGGGGATGATCTTATCTGCATTTTAGACCCTCGGCTGGATAGGTCGGGGGCCGGAGCGACGCATTACAGCCTCAGCCCGGACTATTGCAGATGCAATGACACAATTGGAACTCTGCGATGTATGGAGAGAGCGCCACTCCGGGAAGGGTGGGTACACGCATTATTCTGCCTATCACAATCTACACACTAGGATTGATTATTGGTTAGTTTCCAGGACACTATACAACCAGACCCGCGACTGTGTGGTACTCCCTAGGACTTACTCCGATCACTCGCCAGTACTGCTGGTGGTGGAATGCCCACATAAGCATATTCCTCCTTTCACCTGGCGATTCCCCCCTTACTCACTTCTGGACCCAGTTTTCAAATCAGAACTTGCAGCAGCTATAAACATGTTTTTTGAGTGCAACATTGGGTCTGTCGACACATTCTCAGTAATATGGGAAACGTTTAAAGTGTACATACGTGGGATAGCCATGGCCAAACACTCAGGGGTTTTGCGGGCGCTCCGCATGCGACTCACGCAACTGGAAAAATCCCTCAAATCACTGGAACAAAAGCTCCTGCGGCGATTGCTGACAGATTCAAACGGTATTACTCGACTTTATATAGTTCGCAGAATGGGGACAATGAATCCGATATCCTAGACTACCTGGCACATATCCAGTTACCCTGGTTAACAAACGCACATCGGGAATACCTGAGGCGCCCCCTAGACACAGAAGAGATAGTCGCTGCTCTGGCTGGGATGAAATCTGGCAGCGCGCCAGGCGTAGACGGCTTAACAGTCGCATTTTATAAGGAGTTTAAGGAAGTACTGATCCCGCATTTAGCAACGTTATTCGAAGAGATGAGCGAGAGCGGAATTACGCCACCCTCGATGAGGGAGGCACTAATTGTCGCAATACTCAAACCAGACAAGCAGCCAACCGACTACGCTTCGTACCGCCCTCTGTCGCTGCTAAACGTCGACACGAAGATTTATGCCAAGATATTGGCGGCTCGTTTAGCGCCTTTGGTGCCGATATTAGTGGCGCCAGAACAAGCAGGGTTTGTCCCTAGTAGAAATTTGACTTATAATCTCCGTACAGTGTTTGGGGCGATTCAGCACACAAGACATGACGTGCAGGCAGTTGCAGTGTTCCTCGATATGGAAAAAACGTTCGATTCAGTGGAATGGACGTTCATGAAGCCTGTCCTAACGAGACTGGGGCTGGGGGGGATTTTTCTTCAAATGGTGGGAGTCCTATACAATTCCCCCACAGCCAGAATAAAAATCGGCAACACGGTCACTGATCCGATTAGAATAACTAGGGGCACGCGTCAGGGATGCCCGCTGTCCCCGATTTTATACGCCCTGGTGGCGGAGCCGCTGGCCTGTGCAATCCAGGAGTATCACAGTTGCAGGGGGATACGCTTCCCGGGATATGAGCTGATTATCTCTACATATGCTGATGATACGTAGCTATACGTTAGAGATCCCGACCTCAACCTGTCACCAATACTACGGGAGGTAGTTAAGTTTGGTACGATGTCAGGGCTTAAAGTCAACTGGACCAAATCGATTATCTTCCCCCTTACGCCTGCTGACACCCCCTTTACCCCTGATTAACCACTGAGATGGACGACGGCGCGCTATTTAGGAATTATGATCCATACCGACTCCGAGGTAGTGATGAGGGAAAACTATGGAGTTGCAGTTAGCAGACTGGAAGAGGATATAGATAGATGGGTCCGGCTCCCATTGTCGCTAGCAGGTAGGGTCTCAATTATGAAAATGGTGATATTGCCTCGGTTTCTGTTTTTATTTGCCAACATACCTATGGTCCTGCCTAACTCCTTTTTCCGTACGCTACATACATTGCTAATTAAGCTAGCTTGGACTGGGAAGCACGCAAGGGTGAAGTGGGACATTCTCACGCTCCCATACCACTTGGGAGGCTTAGGTGCCCCGGACCTGGATCTATACTATAGGGCGGCGCAATGTGCGCATGCCCATTACTGGATGCATAGCCTCCCTGGTACCCCTCATACCCAGATCGAGAAAGCTGTATCTGCACCTTCCCCACTGCCGGCCCTCTTATTTAACCCTCCTGATCGTAGAACGGGCATTCTGGATTCTATTAACACGACAGTCCATGCCTGGCAGCACCTTCTGAAATTGCAGTCCGGAGCCATTCTGTACTCTCCGTTGACTCCACTAGACTGGAGTGCCTGGCTTCCGCCGTGCAAGGACAGGGGGGTGACTCGAGCATTAAGCTCTCTAAACATTCAGACGATAGGAGACATGTTCACAGAGGGCATAGCGAAAAAGTGGGAGGAGGTTGAGACAATGGAACACAAGGCCTCGCTGCTCACCAGATTTCAGTTCCATAGAACACGACAGGCGCTGTTGGAAATCCTAGGCAGTGATCTTGCCGAGCCACCTGAAGTAGTCGCACTTACCCACATGATTAAAACCGACTCTCCGTCCAAGATAGTATCTAATATATACAAACAGGCTCAGGGCTATAGGGTAAACCACTACACTAAGGCCCGCTTGGCTTGGCAGGCAGACCTGGGAACGGACCTCGATGACACAACATGGAGCTACTGCTGCGAAAGCACGAAACAGATCTCACTGAACGGTAGACACAGACTGATACATTTTAAATTTTTAAATAGGGTCTATTACACACCTGAGAGGTTGCACAGGTATGGGTTGCGAGACTCCGCAGAATGTGAGCGCAGCGGTGCACGTGTGGCGGACTTTTTCCACCTAGCTTGGTTATGCCCAGGGGTTGCTGACTTTTGGGTTCTGATCTTTACACATTTGGGAGATATCATTGATATGACACTGACACCTTACCCTATGCTGGCCTTATTGGGGTATTCCAAACAAGTACCAAAAGCAGTCAGGCGGCTAGTGGACATGGCGCTACTGATAGCTAAGCGCAGAGTAGCGATTTGTTGGTCCCGAGGCCCGACTCCCAATGTCACAAGCTGGTCGAAAGATATGATGTATTGTAGCACACAAACAGAAAATTACAGCAAGATCCTCCCCCCGCGTAACCGTCCTAAAAACTTTTGGGGGCTGTATAAAACATACCTGCTCACTGAAGATGAGGAGAAGAAGAGTGTGGGTGCACCTGCACATGAATAGGGGGGCAATGAGAGGCTCAGTTGGGGTGGAAGCAACAAATAACATTGAACTATTCTTGGGATTCGAACGTATAATGGCCGGACTGAGCTACGTTAGCCGAGATGTGCGGTAATACGCATGATTGTAATATGTATTGTGAAACAAGATGCCGCAATGTTGTTATAATGTTGAGTGGAGTGCAAAAATGCGCATTAAGGCTGAAATGTGTCTACCACAACTAGTTTACATGACAGATAAGGACGATGTACGTTATGAAAAATATTTATATGATTTTTGTTTGTATACAGAAAGACTCTGGGGCCGATTCCGATCTCGGCCGGTAGGGCTCCGAATAGGATTCGGCTTTACCGGATCCGATTCGGAGCCCTGTTTCCCGACCGAACCGTACGCGGGTCCGGCCGAGCGAGTACGATGCGAACTCGCCGACCGACTCGTCCGGGCGACCCGACCGCTCCGACCGACTCGTACCCGGATCGTACCGCTCCGACCGACTCGCTCGGACACGATTCGCACCGCGCAATGGAGACGTTTTCCGGCCGGGTAAGTACGATGCGCACCTCGACCGCTCCGACCGACTCGCGCCGTCCGACTCGAACTCGCTGTCGGAGCCGTACTTTGGGGGTCCGTGTCGGACCCCTGTACGCGTACCCGTGCGAGGCGCACACAGGGGGGACCCATGGGTCCCCCTACCTGTGCGTGTACGCCGCGGGCGCTCGCGGCGTACTCGCTGTAGGGGGCGCCTTGTCCGCCTCGCACCCATTGAGGCAATGGGAGCCCGCGTACGCGTTGTACGACCGGCTCCCATTGAGTTCAATGGGAGTCCGACCGACTCGTGTCCGGTGGCATACGAATGCATCGGACTCGTTCGGTCGGACTGCACGGGTCCGATTCGGTCGGAAATCTCTCCGGGTCCGGCTCGGTCGGAGAGATTTCCGGCCCGAATCGGAATCGACCCCTCTGTGTCCCTTTATCATTAACAAAATGTTAATAAAGTTATTTAACAAAAAAAAACAATAATTGCCATCTCCCGCTGGCACCTACTCTGGGCATTGGCTGGGGAGCTGGCTGGGGCCACAGGAGCCGTGGGGCTACCCCTTCAGCCACCAAACAAACTATATAATGTGAGCGTCCCGGGTGGGCACCGGGACACTCACAACAATAATTTGTTTTAAAAAGGTCAATAAATGAGGTCAAGGAGCTGCTCATTCATTATTCCCTGCTCCTTGAAGGAGAGCCATATAATGCCCTGCAAGTGCTATTTTAATTTTTCTTTTCAGCTTGTTGATGTCTCTAGTAGGGGCGGGGGGGGGGTATTTTTGTAATGTTGTAAACACCAACATTAGAAAAAAGCAGTAAGTATTCTGAGTCAATAAATCCATGACCCCAGAAGAACTTATCATATTTTTAAAAAACACTCTTAACTGGAGCTCATGTTCTTCAATTGGAGAGCAAGGCACTATTGTCTTTTTTGGCCTAACACATTTAAAAAGAAAGACTCAGAGACATGTTGATTTAATTAATTTTTGTAAATGTCGGAGTCTTTCTTTGAAACATTTTTTAACCCACAAAATGCAATCACAAAAACTATGTTAGAAGAAAGACTAAAAGTGCTGATTTTCTTTTTTTAATTATAACTTTATTAAGCATTTGTATAATCACTGTTACTAAACATTGCATTGTGTGAATTAGTAAAATATACATTTGATTAAAAATATTAGTGATTTTTGAACAAACATGATAGATCTGCATTAAATATATTGACATGCATGTGTTGTAGTGGGGGTGTGGCCCCTGTTGAAAAGGTTCCACACTAATAGCCCCGGGGAGGCTGCCTGGCCGGTCCCGCCCGACACCCCGTCGCCCATGTTTGGGATTAAGACTTTCCTGTACCGAAAACTCGAAGCGATCACTTGCTGGAGTTAGTAAACCAGTGATTTTTAGTTTGTTTACTCTCTCTCCCTCTTCTATTTCCTGTTATACCATTGGTCATTTGTTAAACGTCACAGTTCTCCTTTCACCTTTTATTTTCTGAAGCACCCCTCACTCAGATAAGTGGATTAATCCTGACAGTACGGCATTGTGGATTATATGTCGATTGTGAATGGAGCTTTGTATAACTGACCATTATTTTTCTTCCCATTGGCCATTCAGAACCTGTAATAACTTGATTGGTGCTGTTATTTTATGTCACTGTTTACACCCACGGGTGTCTATTCTAAATGTCAATAAACAGATGTTTAAAAAATATATATATATTGATATGCTCACCCCTTGATAAAGCCAATAGGTTCACTTTTTATGTTTGGTGTTGTGATCTTTGACATAGTAAGTCTGCCTGAGGCCCTGCAAGACCAACCACAGGCTGTGAATGCCAGAGGGCCATGTGCTGCGGGAGTTAGGGCACTCACAGGGGATTGGGTGCAGGAAATGGCTATAGGCCAGGCCTTGTGCCCAACCCAAGATGTGCACAGCCGAAAGTAGGGCGCTTACAGGGGGTTGGGCGCTGGACCTGGCTACTGGCCAGGCCCTGTGGCCAATATCACGCCGCGCACCGCTAAAGGTTGTCTGTGGCAGGGGTTAGCTGCCTGCAGGGGGTCAGGATGCTCTGCGGCCAACCACACACTGTGCACAGCCAAAGGCCCTGCGTGGCGTGGGGTTGGCATTATGTATGATAATAAAATATTACTTTGCGTTAAAAATACCCCTAGAAATTCACTAAAAAAAAACAAAGGTTAAAGTGACGTTATAGTTAAGAATTGTAATCATAATTTATTTTACATTAAAAAAAACGTAGAAATTCACTGAATAAAAAACAAAGGCTAAAATAATTTCATAGTTAGGTGAACATTTCAATGACAATGTAACATTATAAACTAAAAAACACTGAAATATACAAGTTACAGTTATCTCAAGTAACTATAACTCGTGCCCTAAGGTAACTATAACTTGTGTCTCGCCATGCACTGCTTTTGATCTAACATGTTACAACACTCATGGCGTGTTCAGTGAAATCATTGATAGCATTGCTGATGACTGCTGAACTGACATCATTGATGACAACTCTGTGCATGGTGAGGGCTCAAATTATACTTATCTTAGGGCACGAGTTATAGTTACTTGAGATAACTATTATTGGTGAACTATAACATTACTTTAACCTTTGTATTTTATTCAGTGAATTTCTAAGATTTGTCAGTGAAATAAATATGTGTATGTATATATGTGTATGAATATATATATATATATATATATATATATATATATATATATATATATATATATAGTTCAGCAGCGTCCATCACCAAATCAGAGATCCAGCCGCAATGTCCCTCGCCACTCCAGAAAAAGGCGCTGCACAAGATCTGGGTGCTAGTGAATGTAGTGCTAGTGAATGTTTATTTTTGTTTTTTAATATTTCTCATCGCAACGTCCCACAAGGAACGCCTACGTGTTTCGGCTTACGCCTTCAACCGGGCAATCCCTTGACCCACAACCTACGTGTTTAAAAAGAAAAAAGGACTAATGCATCCTCTTTGCTCACTTCCTGTCAACAGCATCTAGAGTACCTACTCATCCATAGCGTCATCAGACTTCAGCCACATTGAAATTCAAAATTATACAATGCAAATCTATACAGGCACCATTATCAGTTGTGCAACAAAACAAACGGGGATATGTTATTCATTTATAATGCATTCCCGGATGAATACCTGCGATTATTTAATCATGCAGAGACGATGTGTATATGACCAATCTTTTAGGAGCATGTAATTGTTACAACCAATATTTGGGGCTCATGAACTATTGTAAAAACATATGCAGCTAATGAGTGGCATATGCCTGTCAGTTATCTAATTTATTAACCATTCTACCATAACGAATAAATACAATAAAATGCATTAATGCATGGTAATATTGATATAAATATCTTATGCATGCGCATAAAGTGCAAGTGCCTACTTTCCTATTGATATTGCACCAACCCCGTAAAGTGCGAATGCCGATGCCTGGACAGTATCATTATATGGGCCAATATTCACTAAGCTACAGTGTTAATACCGCTGTCGGACTGTTCTGCAGCTCCCATATCCATTATAAAGTGCAAGTGCTACTGTTCACAAAAACACTTGCAATTCATTCGTCTAAAAAATAAATAATTCTCTCAGTTCTCAAATATAAATATGAATAATCCAAGAAATGCAGAAAAAAACCTTTCAATCATATATATATATATATATATATATATATATTCACTGAAAAAACCATAGGTTTCAGATATGTTATAGTTAGAAATTAGCATTTAAAAAACCTTTGAAATTCACTGAAAAAACCATAGGTTTTAGGGACAGTTATAGTTACTTGGACATTGCACTCGTACAAAACCCGTGAAATTCCCCCGTTATAGTTAGTTCAGCTAACTATAACTCGCGCCCCGCAATGCACTGCTGATGACGTCACATATTACATCACTCATGACATGGTCAGTGACATCACTGATGACATCACTGATGACATCTCAAATGACATCACTGATGACATCATCCAGTGACTGTGTGTTTCTGTAAAGTTTAAATATTTTTAATATATATAGGAAAAGACGTATTGAAGAATGAGTGGGTGTGTAAGTGTTAGTATGGATGATTTAGTAGGTGCGTGACTGACTCTATAAGTGAGTGATTTAACGTATCTTACTGAATGCATGGGTTAGTGACTAAACTGGGTGAATGTCTGTATCCGTCTGTCTGTTGCTGTGTAAGTGGCTGCATGTGTTTGTGAATAGCTACATGAGTGTCTATATGAGTTATTGAATGGTTGTCTGAGTATCTGTATGGGTGCCTGAGTGTTTGTGTGGGAGGGGTGTGTGCGACTCTGTGCATAGATGTGTGAGTGGGTGATTCACTGGGTGGATGGTTTCAAGAGTGCATCTGTGATAGACTGTATGGGTGGGTAAGTGTGTGTAAGAGTGTGTTAGTGAGTGAATGTATGTCCCAGTGGTACATGTGTGAGTAACTACATATGTGAAAGGCAGTATATATGTGTGTTGGAGTATATAAATAGCTATAAGCGAGAGTGAGTGATTGTGATAGTGGCTGTATGGATGAGTGTGTGCTTGTATCAGTGATTGTATAAGAGCGTAAGAATGTGCTAGTATTTGTATGAGTAAGTGAGCTGGTGTGTGTATAACTGTATAGGTGAGTAAATGGCAGTGTGTTTAATTATTTGCATGACTGACTAGGTGTGTGAGTACCTCTATGGATGAGTGGCGGTGTTTGAGTGTCTATATAGGAGTATGAGTGCATATGATAGTCCTGTACTGAGTGACCGTAAGTATGAGTGACTGTACGGGTGAGTGAGTGGATGTGTGCGTAGACCTATGAATCAGTGAGTGGGTATGTAGTTATTGGTGTTGGAGTGTCTATGGTTTTGCGAGTGGCAGTCTGTAATTTAGAGTGGGTGTATCAAAGGTTATATTAGGGTGTGAGGAGGTGCATCAGATTATCACGTGGATGATGTCATCAGTGATGTCATTTGAGATGTCATCAGTGATGTCATCAGTGATGTCACTGACCATGTCATGAGTGATGTAATATGTGACGTCATCAGCAGTGCATTGCGGGGCGCGAGTTATAGTTAGCTGAACTAACTATAACGGGGGAATTTCACGGGTTTTGTACGAGTGCAATGTCCAAGTAACTATAACTGTCCCTAAAACCTATGGTTTTTTCAGTGAATTTCAAAGGTTTTTTAAATGCTAATTTCTAACTATAACATATCTGAAACCTATGGTTTTTTCAGTGAATTTCAAAGGTTTTTTAAATGCTAATTCCTAACTATAACATGTCTGAAACCTACGGTTTTTTCAGTGAATTTCAAAGGTTTTGTAAATGACAATTTTTAAATGTATTAATTGTTATATTAATTTTTGTCATACTGATTTACTACATTTTTAGAAACAATTTTTTTTACATATTTTATTTTTTAAATTACATTGTAATTACATTATACATTACATTACAAAAAATACTTTCTGAGAATGAATTACTTTAGTTTAAATACTTTGCACATAGGCAATAGACTTTTAAGTACAGTAGTTACAGTTGTTGCAATGGGCAACACATTTTCAAACACAATGCAACATTCAGCTCAATGTGAATTTCTAGTTAAATGCAATTAGTTACTTTATGGATTACTTTTCTAACCACAGAACTGGATCCTAGATTCAGTCCTGGGACATCTCCTGTAAACAGTTGAGTAAAAGCGTTTTGGTTACAGTAGTGATTTTTAAGGAATATTATTGTATTTTAAAAGTTGACACTTAGAAACTTTTTCACATAGAATCACCAATGTTATCCTATGGAAGGAAATTCACTTAGCAGGTAAAAACTGTTATCGTTACTTTTTCTTACTCAGTGTTGGATCCTGGATCCAGCACTGGTGCATCTCCTGTAAACAGTTGAAAGAATGCGTTTAAGTCAGACAGGCGATTTTTAAGGAATATTTGTAGTTTGTGAAAATCGACACTTTTTAACTTTTCTGCTGAAAACCAGACAATGGATTCCTATGGAAGAAAATATAAGTTACTGGTAAGTACGGTTAAAATTACTTTTCAGGGTCAGTGCTGGGCTAAAAGATGCAGCACTGGGTTCTCTCCTGATAACAGGTGAGTAAATTGGAATTCGTACTTTGGTTGATTTTAGAGGAATATTATAAAGTTCCAAAACTCCACACTTAGAAGAATTTCCAAGTGAAACCAGTCAATGTTAGCCTATGAAGGTAATTCAAGTTACCGGTAAGTACGGTTAAAATTACTTTTCAGGACCAGTACTGGGCTGAAAGATGCAGCACTGAGGTCTCTCCTGATAACAGGTGAGTAAATCAGAATTCGGATTTCGGCTGATTTTAGAGGAATATTTGTATGTTTCAAAAATTGACACTTGGAAACTTTTTCAGCAAAAAGCAGGCAATGATATCCTATGGAAGGAAATTCAAGTTACTGGTAAGTACGGTTAAAATTACTTTTCAGGATTAGTACTGGGCTGAAAGATGCAGCACTGAGGTCTCTCCTGATAACAGGTGAGTAAATCGGAATTCGTAGTTCGGCAGATTTTAGAGGAATATTTGCACAATGGTGAAGGGAGGGGGCGGGGCCTGAGGTGACATCTGTGCAAACGCGCCCGTGGCGCGTTTTAAGTTGGGGATTAAGTCCCCTTGAATCATGAGGGTCCCTAGGGGCCAACTAGCCCACCAGGAACCTCCAGTATGCGCCAGGGGCTGCGTTGCAGAGACGTGTAGAGAGGCCACACCCCTTTTACACCTCTCTGCAACGCAGCTCTGTGGCGCTTTCTGGATGTACCTGTTGGGCTAGTTGGCCCCAGGGACCCTCAGGATTGAAGGGGATTTAATTCCCCATCTTAAAATGCGCCACGGGGCCTGTTTGCACACATGTCACCTGAAGCCCCGCCCCTCCCTTCACCACTGTGCAAACGCGCCCGTGGCGCGTTTTAAGTTGGGGGATTAAGTCCCCTTGAATCCTGAGGGTCCCTGGAGTCCAACTAGGCCACCATATACTTCTAAAAAGCGCCACAGAGCTGCGTTGCAGAGAGGTGTAAAAGGGGCGTGGCCCCTGTGTTCACCTCTCTGCAACGCAGCCCCTGGCGCATACTGGAGGTTCCTGGTGGGCTAGTTGGCCCCAGGGACCCCCAGTATTCAAGGGGAATTACTTCCCTTCTTAAAACGCGCCAGGGGGCGCGTTTGCAGAGTACTGCAGGGAGGGGGCGGGCCTCCGGCACGATGCCGGTCGTTTTAAAAAATTTTTAAAGGGAGGGGGCTGCGTGGCCCCCCTTCCCTTGCCCACTTTTGGCCCCGGGGACCCCATCCCCCGGGGCCTGAGCATTTATTTATTTTTTTTAAATGAAAAAAAAAAAAACGGGAAGGGGGCCGCGTGGCCCCCCTTCCCTGGGCCTGTATTGGCCCCGGGGACCCCATCCCCCGGGGCATGCCCTCATTTTTTTATTTTTGAGGGGGGCTGCGTGTCCCCCCTCAGGCCATTTAAGGCCCCGGGGACCCCATCCCCCGGGGCCGGCCTTGCACTTTTATTTTTATTTTTTATTTTTTACTAATTTGGGGAGGGGGGGCTGTGTGGCCCCCCTCCCTGGCCACTTATGGCCCCGGGGACCCCATCCCCCGGGGCCTGGCCTCTGGTTGGTGACTGTGGGGGTCCCCAATCCCCCCACAGTCCCAGCCGGCTCCCCGCCTCCTGCGCGAGCCGGCATTGCTTTTCCACATGGGGAGCAGCTAACATGCTGCTCCCCATGTGGAAAGCAATTGTCTTTGGATATTGGAAGCGAGAGCAGGTTCTCTGCTCTCGCCTAATATCCAAAGCAGTTTGCAATGACAGGACGGGAGCCGCGAGGCTCCCTCCTGTCATTGCAAACTACAGTGTCCGGGGTAGGCACCCCGGGACACTGCAGGAGCCGGCCCTGGGGGGTGGCGGTCCCCAGGGCCATCAAGGGCTCCAGGAGGGGGCCGCGCGGCCCCCTCCCTTGAATTGCACAGCCCCGGGGAGGTGGTGGTCCCTGGGGCTCGGGGTCCGTAACGGACCCCCACATTTATTTTCTATGTGCCCCGGGAGGTGGTGGTCTCGGGCGTGTGGGGGCTGGAGCCCCCCACACATTATTTTAAATTTAAAAAAGAAGCCCCGGGGGTGGCGGTCCTCGGGGCTGCGGGAGGGCAGGAGAGCCCTCTCGCACCATTTTTTTAATTAAGCCCCGGGGGTGGCGGTCCCCGGGCTTGGGTGCCTTAGAGGCCCCCATATAAACAATTTACACACACCCCTCCCCGCATGCCCCCGGGACTTGGGCCACCCGGGGGCAAATTTACATCGAAGCTCGGGAGACCGCGCTTCCATTTTTTTTTTTTCGGCAGGATCCGCGCACCCTGAGCGCATCCTGCCGATTTAAAAAAAAAATAAAAATTTTGCCCAGGGGGTCCTTGTGGGACCCCCTGAGCAGACCTAGGGGTCAGGGTGTTTCTACCCTGCCCCCTTTTGCGCTTTGCGCACTTGTTTCTGTCCCTCGGTTCTACCGAGGGACAAAATGGCTGCCAACACTTCCTGATTTGGAGTGTTGACAGCCAATTAGCATGCAGCTCGTGATCGGGAGGGTGCGCGAATCCGACGCGGCCATAGATATATATGTACTTTTACTTTTGATTTTCTCAGCAACTACTGAACGGATTTACACCATTTAACAAAAAGGGTTCTTTCTGAACCAAGAACTACCTCTTTGCCAAATTTGGTGTAATTCCGTTCAGCAGTTCGGGCTGTAGCCGTGTCTAAAGTTTCCTATGGAAAAATGAATGGGGAAAACGCGTTTTGGGACCCCCTTTTCTCGGCCCCCGCTTGACGAATCACCCCGAGACTTTCAGGGTAGGAGCGGACCGGAGCGCCCCACAAAGTTTGAAAATTTTGCGAAGATACGTCAACCGGCAAGAGAGTTATTTCAAATAGAATGTCGCGGATTTCCTATGGAAAATAGGTTCTAACTATAACTATCTACTGGCGACCGCCAGTAGATAATATATATATGCAAAGAACTCCGTCCAACAGCATCCAGATTGTCAGGAAAGACGAACACGGACCCAAATAGCTTCGTGCAAAAAAGGTTATTTATTATATTCCATATCGGCACCACGCACCGCCATGACGCTTTTCGACCCAAAAAGGGCCTTGATCACATGACCCTGTCAGGGAAAGCCACCAAATTTAAAGTGCAAAAAATGAGCATCACGTGACCATAGGGCCAATAGACATAGAAAACATATATTGAACAGCATTGCATGTAAATATTACAGATCCAATTAATCTTGTATTTAGTGGCTTGGGATTGACATACAGTTTAAATAGACGTGCAAAACCTGCAATAGTGCACAAGAACTCATGTGCAAAGTACGCAACATTTAGCAATACCTCCCCCTAGTGGGGCAAAAGGCACAAATGGATCGGATTACCTGTATAAAGTGCAAAGTGCATTATATAAAAAAAATATAATCCTAAAATCCAGACAGCAAAGGCCTATGCCCAGCATATTACCTCTGAAGCAAAGTGCAAAATACAAGCAATAGTGCAAAATGATGCGGCTCAATGCAGATGTGCATAAATCATATCGCAAGAAATTTCATGGAAAGTTCCATCATTAGCAGGTCTAAATATTAAATAGCAAAATGAATCACACCGAAACCCACCAATTACAAATGTATAGAAAATTATTTAAATAACTGCAATAATGCAATGCTCATTCAAGTATGTGAAGTACAAAAACCTATGCTGTTTCATACCCATAATAGGCCATAGAGCTCATACTGTCCCTTATTATCAAGGCGATCCCTCATGAATACATACCCCTAGACATTATGCATTTGAAAAGAATTAAAAATCATATGATCTGATTAAAATCTACATTCATTTTACAAATACAACTAATCTATAGAACCACTCTAAAATATATAATAAATACTTATTACATCATAAATATCTAAAATGGTATCCTGGACCTCAGCTCCCTGATGTCTTGGTACTGAAGGACCTCATTAGAATTGTGTGGCAATTTAGGGGACCCGCTCCAAATCTAAAATAGCCTTTAGAGATAGGGCATCACATCTTATGTTTCCTGAGTCAACTACAAAAGAGACCCCCACTGGGCCACTATATCTAATCTGCCCTGTATAGTCACGCATAAACATAATAATCAAACAAGAGGAGTGAAGTGAAAAGAAAAATCGTTAAATATTATAAAGCTAGTACTAATGTCTCCCGTATGCTAAAGATCACTGTATTCGGGGATCAGATCAATATCTAAAACATAGTACTAATAGCTGTCACTAAGCTAAATACACAATAAGGGGAAAAGTCAAAGACAAGTAAAGAAATCCTCACTCGAGTTTAGCCCATTTGGGGTCTTCGTATCAAGCTCGAGGATATACCTCGTCTCAAGCTTTCTTAACAAGGCTTCACGGTCACCCCCCCCGACGAAGAGGAGGCACCATGTCCACCACGAAGTAACTCAAGTGGTCTAGGCAACTATCATGAGTTTCTTTAAAGTGCCTAGCAACTGGATATGTTGCATCATTGTTACTGATCGCTCTCATGTGCTGGAGTATACGCTTGTGGACCTGCAACCTAGTACTCCCAACATATTGCAGGCCACACGTACACTCCAGCACATACACAGCAAACTCAGTCTTGCATGTCAATTTTTTAGATATATAGATATATTGCAAGTGCATCAAACCCCAACTGTCTTAATCGACCATGTTGCAACTAGAAACAATTCAACTGTGATTGCATTTACATCCTAATAATGTAGTTGTTCACTCCCCCCTAGGGTGGTGCATCCAGATAGCTGTGACCAAAGTGTTGTAGATCCCTATTCAACGTTACCTAATATTAACTAAAGTGCAAGTGCAGTGCAGTACTAGACATCAAAAATATATAGTCAAATATTAAAATCCAAGTGAGGCTAGGACTGAATGATGATTTTTGGGCTATTACTGCCACACATAAATTGACATGCAGGATAATTAATTCCTCACCATGGAGCACAGAGGGGCACCCTAAGATTGAGGCAGCAATATTGGAGGAAGAGTGGATTAATCACTTTGTTAACATCTACTCAGCACCTTCCACAACTAATTTACACGAACAGGGACAAACGAATAATGAGATGGTAGCTATGTGCCAAACCTCCACCATCTCTCCCTTCTCTTTGGAAGAAGTTATTAGCGCAATCCAAGCAAGCAAAAGCAGTAAAGCCCCTGGACCAGATGCCTTTCCCGTTGACCTTTACAAAGATGACATCAATCTGTGGGGCCCACTGTTGACCCAAGTTTTAAGGGCTAGTTGTAAAGTGGGATTTATACCATCTTGGGGAGAATCAATTATTGTCCCCATATATAAAAAAGGAGACTGTCTAAATCCAGCATGCTATAGGCCAATCTCCTTAATAGACTCCCTAGTAAAGGTAGCGGGACGGATAATCTTGGATAGATTACAACAGTGGGCGGAACTGCATGGTAAACTGTCAGATTTACAATATGGCTTTCGCCCCGGGGTTGGGACAGTAGAGCAGAGTCTCAATTTAAGCCTGCTTATCGGTAAATATGTCAAGATCAAAAAGGGGCAGATTTATTTAGCCTTTGTCGATCTCTCATCGGCTTTCGATTGCGTAATACACGACTAACTATGGTTAAAACTGAGAGATATGGGGGTGGAAATGCCAATGATTGGTTTTCTAAGAGACCTATACACAGGGTGCAGAGCCAAGGTAAGATTTGGTGTAAGCGGAGAATGCACCGAAACCTTCAGCGTGGAGAGAGGGGTGAGACAGGGGTGCGTCCTGGCCCCCTTCTTGTTTTCTTTATTTATAAACAGTGTGGGGGAGCAGCTTGTTGCAGCAGTAAAAGATCTTCCGCAAATTGGTACACGCCCAGTCCCGGCCCTCCTCTACGCTGATGACGCTGTTCTTATGGCCCGCACCCCACTAGCTTTGCAATCATTGCTTGATAATTTTGTGGATTACATGAAGAAACTGGGAGTCCATGTTAACCAAGCAAAGACATTCATTATGAAATGCGGTAAAAATAGTAATAAATGTAGAACCATAGTAATAAATGGAACTAAAATTGGCTTTATGGACACCTTTTCTTATTTTGGAGTCCTGTTTGATAAGGAAGGGTTGTGGAGGAAGGCCATTGAAAACAGAAAGAGTTTTTTTATTAAGGCCTGCTGGGCCCTGAGATGCTTTGCAAGGCGTCTGGGAACCAACCCACCAGATATGATGATGAAGATCTGTAAAGCAAAATGTACTAGCATAGCACTTTATGGGGCCGGCATATGGGGACACAAGGCATGTGTAGAGTTGCAAGCAGTAGAAAATAAATTTTTTAGACATCTACTGGCAATTCCCAAAAGTACATCAGTACATGTATTACATTCTGAACTTGGTGCACCCCTCCTTACAAATGTAATTAAACTCGAACCTATTTTACTTTGGCACCAAATCTGGACATCAGAGTATACAAACCTTAACAGATCAATAATAGCTGATTGTCTTAAACTATCTTCAAACTTGTCCATTCCATGGATGGCGTATGTCCAACGGTTCTTCCACAATATGGATCACTCAGAATATTTTGAGAACCCAGAGTTGTTCGCGACAATCAGTAGAAAATCATTGAAAAGGGAAGCTATGGCACATCTGGAGAACCTTGACTTGATATCTGAACTCCCAAAAACTTCCGTTGCAAATAATCAATTGATTTTAACTACTTTTAACATGCAGCCATATCTTAAATCCGTTTTAAATTTGCGGCATAGATTTGTCTTTACATGTTTAAGGCTAGATATATTCCACCGACTATGCACTTTTCCCACTATGAACGATTGGTCCACAAACCTGACAAACTGCCCCTGCGATAGCAGGATGCCCCAGAACACCATGCACTTGGTTCTTCTGTGTAAATTTTACTCTCGACAAAGGAAGCAGTACATTTTACCCATCATAAATCAGTTAGGCCTTTCACAATGCCGCCCTGCTTATTTGTACCTACAATCTTTTCCCTCTCTTGAAATTTGCTGTAGATTGTCCTCATTTTTATGGGCCGCTTTCTATGTTAGAAAAAGTATGATTTTAACTAATATTTAGAACAAGCCAACTGGTTCACATAACTTAGGGGCACAGCTAGTAAGTGCCTTGAGAATAATTAATACTGACATTTAAGATGGAAAATATTGTATATTTGCACCTTTAAAGGTTATGGGCCATATTTGCATATTTAACAAATGGAATAAATGTTTTTGATTGTATTTTAATTCTTTGAAATGAAATCGAGCTATGTTTATATTTGTGTAACTGCTTTTATGGATTTTTTTTATGACACCGAATAAAGCGATATATGACTATGACATGCAGCTCAGCATCAAGTTTATGTCCCCACGGCCTCTCGGTACCTAGGAAAATAATCATCCGTAATACGCACTGGCATAGTTCCAGTTCCCTATTGCCTCTACGTGGATGGGCTTTAACATGTTTTATGCCATAAATATTGTAATATGTTAAGTTTCCTTGGTGCACTTCCCAAAAGTGCTTCGCCATGGGGTATGCACGATCCTGATGCTTGATAGCCCTGATGTGCTGCTAAATCCTCAGTCTCAGTCTGGTGATGGTGCTGCCAATGTAGCACATGCCACAACTGCATTCCAATGCATAGACCACAAACTCAGTTTCACATGTAATCAATTCCCTGATCTTGCATGTCCTGCCCTCAAAAGTCTTGTACTCTGTGCTGTTTGTTCCAAATTTGCAAGCCTTACAGGTGCCACATCTTCTGAAGCCCAGGCTCCTGCTGGTCAGCCAATCAGGTTCTTGATGATACAGAGATCTAATTAACATAACACCCAAGGATGGTGACTTCCGATAAGTGATCTTGGGATGCTGACCTATTATATCTTTCAGATGATCATCATGCTTTAAAATTTGCCAATTCCTGTTGATCAGGGAGCTGATGGATACATATTCCATGTTGTAACCCATGAAAAAACAAGTTACTTGATCCTGGTCCCTCATGACCCCTGTTGCGGTTGTGGATTTAGCCTGGGTGCTCAACAGTTGCTCCCTGTTTTTGGTTTGGACCCTCTGCTTGGCTTCTCTGAGAACTTGTGCTGGATATTCCCTTTCAGAGAACCGAGCATTTATTACCCTGGCCTCCATTTCAAATAGCTCATCAGTTGAGCAGATCCTCCTTACCCTGAGCAGCTGACTGTACGGTATACTCCATCTTAGAGAGCGTGGATGGCCACTGTTGCCGTGCAGAGTAGTTGTTGGCAGTCTTTTTCCAGAAAACCGTAGTCTAAATGGAGTCCCCTACCACTTGTAGTTTTACATCCAGAAAATCAATTTCCTGTGTGCTTCAATTTGGAGTTAATTGTATATTGTAGGTATTAGCATTTAAAATGGCAATGTACTCACTCAACGATGACTCATCTCCCTCCCACAGGATGAACAAATAGTCAGTGAAACGCACCCACATTGCAATCCTGCTGGTGTTGCGTGCATTACATTCAGCCCAAGCAACTTCTTTCTCCCACCAGCCCATGTAGCTGTAGGCATATGTGGGGGCTAAGGCTGCCCCCATCACCGTTCCTTGTTTCTGGCGATATGTTTTTTTGTCGAAGAGAAAGACGTTGTGGGTAAGGCAGAAAAAGAGCATCGTGAGGAGCATCGTGGTATGCTGCACCAATGCCAGGGACCTTGATCTGAGAAAATAGCGGTAGACCTCTATACCGTACTCGTGAGAGATCAAAGTATACAGAGAACAAACACCCATTGTTACCATATATATTGGCACTGTGCTAATCATATGCTTAAATACTTTTTTGTAGAAATAGCATAATACTTTTTCCCTTTCTAGCTAGGCATGGATGGCACTGTGCTAATCCTACGCTTAAAAACGTTGCTTGAAAAACAGACATTTGAGATGAGCAGATTCAGAGTGTCACTGGTGTTGTAGGGTGCTCTATACATGGGCTGCTCTCCACCTAAACTTGGGAACTACCCACTGTTCTCGGTTTCTTTTTTGCATAATTTATGTGGCACTCTGAAAGGGTATTGTTTTGATGTATATATGTATATATATATGAATATAATTCCTCCAAGGCTGCCTCCCAAAAATCTTCAGGATTTCAACGAAGGATCACTGCACCACAACCGGCAAGTAGTTTCAATATTGCTTTATTTAAACCAAGGTGCAAACATGAACGGTAGAAGAGGACGGTCTACGCGTTTCGGCTCCCAGCCTTCCACTGTATATATATATGTATACACATTTTCTTGGCACACCCATTTGATGTCTGCTGCCGGTAAGCTGGGCCACATGACTAGATTCAGCTGGCAGTTGGTCTTTGTGTATTGCTCCCAGACAGTGAGACAAAGGGCCATACCTGTTTGGAAAATGGGCCATCTCTGACTTGATGAGGAGGATCTGTCACCCACTACACTTGCAAATCCTATGCACACTTACAAAGGGTTTGACACTAGTCTATTGTGACCCCAGACAATCTGGGGCCAGGGCAGGGAGGAAGAAAAGTTCTAGCATCACTGGGGCTAAAAACCCTTCAGAATCTTCTCCTACTTCAAAGTGGGCACCAGGTATAAATATTGGACCTTCAGACCATACTCTTCAGTACACCTCTGGACCTGTGGAAGACTCAGAAAGACTGCTGTGCTGATCTGCAAGAAGGAATCCTAATCTGTTGCCCTGATGCCCTGCTACTTGATGCCCTGCTGTCTGAGTGAAAGGACTGTATCTGCTTCTTGAACCCAGGACCACCAGAGTGACTCCAAGGGGTAGTTGGCTGACTTCCTGACCAGAGCCTCAGGGACAGAAGGATCCAACCACCTTGAACCCATCACCTGGACTCTGTCTGCTGTGTATTCTACCCTCCTAACTGGTGCCACCCTAGTGCTGGACCCTTGGAAGTGAGTGTGAAGGTGCTCTGCCAGCCCAGGTGTGGTCCTAGCAGAACCAACACAGCATGACACATCACCGCACAAAACTCCCGATCAGAACCGTTGAGCAACGAATCTCAGACGAAGGACTTCTCAGCACAGCCTGCAGCCGCATCAGAACCACCGCTGTGCAACACATCATCGCCACAGGCCTTCACATCGCAAGCCCCTCATAAAAGACAATGACGCAGGACTCCAGGCCGAATGCCCGGCAACGTCTTTGGAACCAGAAGGTGCGCGACGCATCTTCGACGCAGGGCTACACATCACAAGCTTCTTATCAACGGCATTGTTAACGACGACACAGGATCTCACACCGCAGCCTTACAGCTTCCCAGAACTGTTGCTGTGTGACATATCTCCACACCAGGACCTCGTATCGCCTCCTCTATGTGGGGTTGCGCAATGCTCCGCAACCAGGATTTAAGGTACTCTTGTTCAACGGGCCTAACTTGGTCCCTGTATCTAGCCCGTGCTCCTTCACAGTCGGCCTGAACTTGTGGCTTCGTCCAGGTCTGGCGCAATCAAGGAACCATAGTTGTCGCTTTGTGCTTCTAGGCACTATTTTCTCTTAAATCTTCAAAATTGAATATCTTTGGTTCTACTGATTGGCTTGTGTCTTTTTAGTGTTAAAGTAGTTATTAAAGTTTACCTTATTTTTCTAAATTAGTGTGTGATTTTTTGTGTGTTGTGTTTTCACTCTATTTCTGTTTGTATCCAAAAGATCGGATGCCTAACTTTGCTGTGGGAGATGACATCAACAAGTGTTTAGAAGCCTATGTGGTTGCTCTGGAGATAAATAGGGTCCCTGAGGAGGATTGTGGGAACAGTCTCTGGAGGCATATACTTAGTGAAGGGAAGGGTGCCCTTCTGGCCCTGGAGACGGGCACCCTTGTCAGGAAATATGGCCTCCTCCCAGAAAATTACAGACAGACGTTTAGGGACAGTCAGAAGCTGCCCCATCGGTCAAGGTGGGTTTTGTAGATTCCTCTTACAAGGCAATGGATAGTTGGGTGAAGGGCAGTGAAGTTATAGATTAGCAGGGGCTATACAATTTGGTGATGAGAGAGCACACGTTCAGTCTTTTTTGGCAGATCTGCGTCAACACCAGATTGATAACAAGCTCATTGACCCCAGAGAGCTTGCCATGAAGGTGGACCGCTGGCTCAGCACCAGGGTCCACAAGAAGGTATCTGGGGGAATCACCACAAGGGTGGACAGGCACCAGAAGAAAGAGGGGAGAAATAAAATAAAAACAGGGAATTCTCTAAAGGTCCCCAAAATAGTTCCATGGGGCAGGGTTCCCAATCCCCACCTGGACAAAAGATGAGTAAATTCCCTGACCATAAGTGTAGGAAGCTGGCTCTGTATATACTATACCAAAGTGAGGCATAGTGTGCACAGAGTCCAGTGGAACCCAAAAGGTAGGCAGAGGTAAAGTAGATAGCACCTCACTCTCTATTTGGGGTAGTGTGGTCGAGCAGTAAGGCTTTATCAGAGGACAGTGTTAAGCATTTGTTGTACCCACTCAGTCAGCAAATGAACTCACACACTCAAAGACTGAATTTCAGACCAATTTGTTTTGTATAAAAATATTCTTTTAGTTATTTTATTTCCTAGAACCAAGCAAGCCTGGCACAGGTAAGTGATAAATACTTTGCAGTAAATATACAGTTGTAATACAGTTTGGATTGTAATTGTATATGCACCTTGTTTTGACTTACATTATTGTTACTGAGAAATGCAATGCTTTGTAAATACAGTACATACACTTTGAATGGGCATTTTAGTAAAATGACCAGTACATTACTTTCAGATTACTTTTCTTACACAGTGTAGTATACCTGGATACTACACTGGGACATTTCCTGTAAACAGGTAAGTAAAAGCGTTTTTGTTATTTAGTACAATTTTAAAAGGATTTCTTAGGTTTTCCAACTCCACACTTAGAAATCTTTCATAGAAAAACAGTCAATGTTATCCTATGGAGGAAAATAGTGTTATCGGTTTAAAGGTAAGTACTTTGTTGCTGGAGTTGGTGTCCTGGGGATCGACTCAGGGGTCCCCCAGGGTCAAGGATGCACTCTTGTTACACCCTCAGCAGCACTAGGGCGGCCGGGTGCAGAGTGCTGAGGCCCAATGTTATCCAATGGGGGATAGGGAGCCTCCGGTTGGTGGCTGCTGACGAGCAGGCCACTGAGCTGTGGGAGCAAAGCTCCTGGACTTAAGCTCAGAGCAAATGGGGGTTTAGGCCAGCGCAAAAGATGCACCCTCAGCTGCACTGGGGCGGCCGGGTGCAGGTGCTGTTTTGGCGTCAGGTGCCCTGTAGCTTTCAATGGGGAGTCTCCGGTTTGCAAAAGCACTGCAGGCTCGGGGACGAAGGTCTTCTGGGTGCGACCACCACTTGGAGAGGTAAGTTGGGATCTTGGGGGTTGTTTAGGCACCGTTGGTTGGGCCACCCAAGGCCGTGGGGTGTTGGGTGCAGGAGTGCCTTTTAGGGACGGATCTTCTTACTAGCTCCTGGTCGTGGTTGGGGGGACCTTCCGGTTTGAAGCTGCAGGCGTCGGCTGGAGGCTTGAGGCAGGTCAGGGGTCGCTGGATCTCGGGTCAGGATCGCCGGGGGGACCTCCTCTTGGTGTTGGGCCAGTCGAACTCGGGCCGTGGGCGTCGGGTGCAGCCCCACGGATCCTTGCAGAGCTGGAGTCTGTTGTTTGAACAAATCCGGTGTTCAAGGGAGACACAGTCTTTGGGATTGAAGGCAGGCAGGTCCTGTGGGTTTTTCGAGGTTGCTGGCTGCAGGACACACCAGGATTTCGCTGGAGCAGGCTCGAGATGGGGACAGGCCGGTAGGGCTGGGGCCAAGTCAGTGGGCGTCCTCCTCTTGTTAGCTTCGGCACGGCTGTTCGGTCCTTCTTTTCTTCTTCTGGTTTCTTGTCTGAGGAAGCAAGGTTCAGGGCTGCCCCTAAATACTAGATTAAGGGGCGTTACAGGTACGTAAAAAGGTTGGGACCAATTGGTCCCTTCCCTGGGGTGGGTACACCCCCTATTATGCCACCCTCCAGTGGGAGGGGGGCATAAGCCTTTCCCTGGTTGGCTGGGTCCCCCCATCTGCAAGATGGCGGGGACTGAGAGCTGTGCTTCACCTCGCCTCCCCCACCTGAGGGGTGGAGTTGGCAGAGGTGGGCACACCTCTCTTCCTCACTTATTTTTCCCACCGGTTCTCCCACCCAAAGTGGGGGCCAGAAACAGTGGGGACCAGTTGCTGAAAGCAGCAAGTGGCCTGGGGAAGCTCACAAAGGCTGCAAGCCTTTGAAGCTTCCCTGTTGTGGACCCTGCCCATCCTGGGGGGAGGAGGCTTGGCACCTTGTCCCAGGATGTGCATTGTTTCAGGCCCCCGAGAGCAGCAGGCTCTCGACCCAGGGGTCCAGAAACATGTCTGGTGGTGGCAGCGAAAAGCAGCCACTCAGCCTGGACACTAGTGGTAGGTCGTTTTTCAGGGGGCATCTCTAAGATGCCCTGCGTGTGCATTTTTCATTAAATGCCACACTGGCATCAGTGTGGGTTTAATGTGCTGAGAAGTGTGATGCCAAACTTCTCAGTTTTCAGTGTAGCAATTATGGTGCTGTGGAGTTCGTAATGACAGACTCCCAGCACCATATACTCTTAATGGCAGCACTGCACTTAGGGGTGACTGATCTATGCCAGGGCAGTGGGTTGTAGGCAAGCACACAGGGAAATGTGCCATGTCGACTCTTCACTTTGTTCTGCACCAAAATACGCAGCCTGCAAATGCAGTGTGTGAGTGTAAAGGTACAAGGCCTCTAAGGGTGGCACAAAAAAGTGCTGCAGCCCTTAGAGGTCTTCCCTGGTCACAGTGCCCCGGGTACCTGTGTTACCATTTACCAGGGGCTGACCTGTGGCCAGAGATGCCAATTGGGTTTTGTTTTCAATGCAGTTTTAGGGAAAGAACATAGGCCCTGGGTACCTGATTACCAGGTGCCCAGGGCACACTCAGTCAAAGCACATCAGCAATTCAGCAAAAAGTGGGGGCAACCATGCAAAAAGAGGGCACTTTCTCACAATAAGTCCTCAGGGAAGTTCACCTCTAGGTGATATGAGTACCAACAGGTTTGGCACTTCAAGGGTGATGCCAAGTGTCTCAAGCGGGCACAGTCCCCCATTGGTGGGTTGACACAGGGTCTAGCTAGTGTAGCACTTGGGGAGGAGATTGCCCAAGTTAGTACGGGGTAGTGCAGAGATTACCTGATGGAGAGATGGTGCCAAAGACCCATATGCCTAGCATCACTAAAAAGTACAGACAGTAGGTCACCATCAATGGGAAGAGAGTGGAGGCTCTGAGAGACAATAGAGCCAGCATGACAACCGTCATTTGTCATCTGGTGTCCTCAGAGCAGGTAGTCACTAATGTAGTCCACCAGGTTGTAGTAGCTGACAACCATGAGAGTCACTATCCAGTGGTACTGGTTCCCTTTTATTGGCCCGGGGGGGGGGTCTAAGGTTCCTTGAGGGTAGATGCAAGTCCAATCATGCCTCTCGGTTGTCTGCTCAGTAATGACATGGAGCACACCATCTGGACAAAGGTGGAGCTCCAGTCCCAACTGTTGGAGTTGCCTGAGTGGGAATGCCTGACCACACGGTCCCTGGCTGTCCGAGAGGTTAGCCAGGAGGACCTTGAGCTTGGAAAAATGGCCCAGGTACCTGCCAAAGAGAGGATAAGCAAGGGGCATGAGCAATCCTCTCCTAAAGCTTCCATGATCCAGGATTGGGTGGAGCCTGAGGGTGAAGCCCCAGAACTTAGAGGGGAGGACATTTCCACCCTGGAAAACCTACCTGAACTGACTAATTGGTGGAAGGAAGGAGGTCTTACCAGTAATGAGTTCTGCAGAGCACAGAAGGAGTGCCCTACTCTGGAGGGCCTACGGCGGCAGGATGAGGCCCAGGCCTCTGGAGATCACCTGATTTACTAGGAGAATGGTTTTCTGTATAACAAGACTAAGGTTCCTAAGCCTGGTGCAACCCGTGTGTTGGTGGGTCCCCAGTGCTGCAGGGCCTTTCTACTGGAGGTGGCTCATGATGTTCCCCTGGCAGGTGATCTAAGGCAGGACAAGACGGTTGGCAGGCTTGTCACCCACTTCTATTGGCTCCAGATGAAAATGGCCTCAAATGCGTTCTGTAGGTCATGTGCCACCTACCAGGACAATGGGAAGTCTGAAGGGAAGCACATGGCAACCCTGGTTCCCCTTCCAGTCATTGGCACCCCCTTTGAGAGGGTGGGAATCGACATTGTTAGGCCTCAGAACCCAAGACAGCCCTTGGTGGATCATGTCACCTGGTACCCGGAGGCTATACCTCTGAGGACACTGACTGCACCCACAGTGGCCAGGGCACTGATGGATATATTTTACTGTGTGGGGCTCCCCAAGGAGGTAGTATCTCACCGTTGTACCAAATGCATGTCAGCGTACATGAATTCCATGTGAGTGTAGGGTAACATACACGTTCTCCACACCCCACCATCACCAGACCAATGGGCTTGTTGAGAGTTTCAACAAGATCCTTAAAGGCATGATCATGGGCTTGATAGAACCCTTGAGGCAGAAGTGGGACTCCCTCTTGCCATGTTGTTTGCGTACAGGGCGGTACCGCAGAAGGGGGTTGGATTCAGCCCCTTTGAACTTCTGTATGGGCACCCTGTCAGAGGGCCTCTCAGCCTGGTGAAGGAGGGATGGGAGCAAGCTCCCAAGAAATCCCCTTAGGATGTGGTCAGCTACATGCTAGCCCCCGCACCCAAATGAAGCACTTCTTGAAGAAGGCAAAGGAGAATCTAGAAGCCAGCCAGGAGGTCATGAAAAAGTGGTATGACCAGAAGGCCACTCTGGTTGAGTTTCAGCCTGGCCACAATGTGAGGATGATGGAGCTTGTGGAGCCCAGGAACCTACAAGACTGATGATCTGGGCCACATGAGGTGAAAGAGCACAAGAGGGATGTCATCAACTTGGTGGACTTCAAGACCC
This sequence comes from Calotriton arnoldi, assembly GCA_963921515.1. Classification (NCBI taxonomy): domain Eukaryota; kingdom Metazoa; phylum Chordata; class Amphibia; order Caudata; family Salamandridae; genus Calotriton; species Calotriton arnoldi. The sequence continues at coordinate 55,304 of CAWUFW010012500.1, read as the reverse complement.
CAGGAACCCTTTACAGGTCCTCCATGTCAATTGCCTCAAACCCCACTTCAAGAGACCGATGTCACATGTTATGGAGAACTTAGCTAAAGGGAATTTCCATAATCAAGTCGTGAGAGGACAAGTGCTTGTACAACCATCCTTCTGTTAGGAAATGGAAGGATGTTATGTATCTTCCTCAGTAACCTAATCATACCGAAACTGTTTGCTGCAACTTTCTTTAGTTGGGTGTCAAAAGTGAGGGAACTATCAAACCAGATGCTTGATGATTTGGGAGAGGGAGCACTTCCTAATGATTCTGGCCAGCTTACTTGAGACCAAGCATTAATGTAATTTCCTACCACCATACCTTCTCACTGTTAAGTTGCAGGCAGTAGTGTGCTACTACCAGATGTCCAGTCTTCGTGCAATGCAGGGGTCTAAAGCCTGTTTGAGATGAGTGAAGGATTTTTATTGTCAACCAGAAATTGTGTTAGGTGTTGATTGACATGTTTTTCTAGTATCTTGCCTGCACCGGGTAGCAGAGAGAATGGTCTATAGTTTTTTAGTTGCAGTGGGTGTAAGGTGGGGTTTTTCAGTAATGGTTTTTCTGCTACCTGCTTCCACAGTTGTGGAACAGTCCCACTTCTTAGTGATAGGTTGAGTAGATCTAATAACACGTGTGGTGGCGCAGGATCCAGTGGGAACCTGATTTTACCTTATCGCCTAGAGATATAAAAACTTCTTCACTAATGGGTGAGGATGATGTAAGGTATTAATGAATGGGTTTCGCTATGACGGAGTGGAGATGGAGAGTAATTCTTTCCCCAACCTCCTTTCTTTCAAGGAGCAAGATGGGTCAGTGGAGGGTGTCAACCCCTCCCCTAACCTGACCCTAAAGCAATAGAGAGACTATTGCCAAGTTTTGAGACAGTTCACCTCGCTTTTCTTCCTAACTCTAGGGCTCACTACATAGTGTACCCATTAAATTGACACTGGGGGCAGTATGCCTGTGAAGAATATTACCTACAGGCCATCTGACAAGGTGGGAGCCAGCATAAAGGAGGAAATCTTCAGAATTCTGGAGCTAAGGCTAATTGAGCCCTCAAGCTGCCCTTGGTCCAATCCAGTGGTGCTGGTCGGCAAGGCTGCCCCTCCAGGTACCACCCCTGAACTCAGGTTCTGCATGGATTACTGGGGGCTCAGTGCAGTCACTAAGACTGACGCACACCCCATCCCCTGAGCTGACAAGCTCATTGATCAGTTAGGCACTGCTAAGTTCCTCACCACGTTTAATCTGACGTCTGTGTACCGGCAGACTGCCTTGATTGAGAGAGCCAAACAGAGTTCTGTGTTCTCTACCCATGAAGGCCACTTCCAGTTTCGGGTGATGCCCTTTGGATTGAAGAACGCCCCTGCCACGTTCCAGAGGTTGATCAATCAGGTCCTGGCTAGGTTGGAGAACTTCAGTGACGCCTACCTAGACGACATTGCGGTATTCAGTTCTAGTTGGGAAGACTACCTGTGCCACCTCAAAAAAGTGCTTCAGGCTCTGCAAAGTGCAGGCCTGGCTATCAAGGCCAGTAAGGGCCAGATGGGGCAGGGTTCCGTTGTCTCCTTGGGTCACCAAGTGGGAGGAGGCAAAGGTGCAGCCCCTCCAGTACAAAATCCAGACCATTCTGGCTTGGAAACGCCCGAAGATCCGGTAAGAGCCTTCTTGGGCCTCACCAGATACTAAAGGAGATTGTTCAAGGGGTATGGCACCATTGTTGCCCCCTTGACAGAGCTGACTTTGAAGAAGCAGCTCAGACATGTGATCTGGACGGAGGCATGCCAGACTGCTTTTGACACCCTGAAGAAGGCCATATGCATGGCACCCGTGCTCAAGGCCCCTGATTTCTCCCAGGAGTTCATTGTGCAGACAGATGCCTCAGAGCTTGGCATAAGGGCAGTGCTTTCACAGCTAAATGAAGAGGGCCCAGATCAACCAGTAGTCTTCGTCAGCAGGAGGTTACTTTACAGGGAACAGAGGTGGAGTACAATAGAAAGGGAAGCATTTACAGGGGTCTGGGCACTGAAGAAGTTGAGACCATACCTGTTTGGGGCTCACTTCCAGGTTTAGACAGACCACAGACCTCCTCAGATGGCTAATGCAGATGAGGGATGAGAATCCAAAACTGTTGAGGTGTTCCATCTCCCTACAGGGAATGGACTTTACGGTGCAGCTTCGTCCTGGAACTGACTACGCCAATGCTAATGTTCTCTCCAGGTTCTTCTGCCTTAGCGATGAGAACTCACATGAGTGTGGGTAGTTCTCCATGCTTTCAGCTGGGGGGTGCACATGTTGGACTTGACATCCTTGGTGTGGTTTTCCCCCAACTTTTTGCCTTCAAGTCTGCTACTTTTGCTGACTGTGTTTTTGCTGGTGTTAGAACTCTGTACACTTTACCACTGCCAACCAGTGCTAAAGTGCTTGTGCTCTGTCCATTAAACATGGTAACATGGCCTACACTCAATTGGCACATTTAATTTACTTGATAGCATTGCCGATGGCAACTCAACTGACATCATTGATGAAAACAATGTGCATGGTGGGGGCTTGAGTTATATTTATCTTAGGGCACGAGTTATAGTTACTGCTCCAGCTGAAAAACAATGGCCTTAACAAATGTTTTAATATAAAGATAGGTATTTAATGCGAAGATCAATAAGTTCCATTCAGCCTGCCGGCCTTGTCCGCCACTGCACATTGTATCCCTGATCCCACGGGCGTCCACTGTCCCTCCCGCATCAGCCATCGAGCCGGCGCTCGATTCTAATTCCCGAATCCGGGGCTGCGGTGACCTTATCGCAACCAGCGGCCTGCCGTCCGGCACGCCCACCTACCTTGCAGCCTCCCGGCTGGGAGCTGCCACCCCTTCCAAGACCTCGATCTTATCCATTATACTCAGGTTGGATGCCCGCGATCCATACGAACTCCCGCATACCAACTGTCTCCTGAATGGTCCTGGCGATACCCACTGCCAGCATCTCACATTGGCCCCTTGCATCGCGGTTTTCATAACTTGCCGCACTATTGGCAACTTCTCAGGCACCTGTTCTATCTATTAGTCCTGATGAGATCCCGATACTCTCTGCGGGATTGAAACGTCGTCGACACATACATTCTCAACTCTATACCGCTATTTATATTCTACTGTGGAATATGAGATGTAACCTCAACTGTGACTTTTGTCTATTTATATTTACACAAACTGAAAAGTCACTTTTTAAAGTCACTTGCCTGGGGTAAGGAAATCGTCTGATTTCCCTCTGCCTTGCCACGGTTGCTCACCTTTATTTTTTCGCGTGTTATCATTCCCTTGTTTTATTGATCTTCGCATTAAATACCTATCTTTATATTAAAACATTTGTTAATTCCAATTTTTATTATAAAATTGTGAAATTGTTATTCTGCATTCCAATATGTGTGGGACCCTTGTTCTGTAAAGCACAACTCCGCCCTTGGTCCCCGCTGACTTCCAGGGTTTCCTTGTTCTTCTCGAAAAACAATGGCCAGCACTCACGGGAAAGGGTTGCGCTTGTTTATTCGAACGGGTGTAAGAACAGATGCATTTCAGCAAGCGCCTTTGTTGATGTCAGTATTTCGAGCCGTGAGGCTCAGTTAAATACATAACATTTAATTGGTCAGAAGTGTATAGTAACAAATAAAGCAGGACTACCAACAAAAACAATAAACAAAAACAATAAACGAGCATAACCCTTTCCCCAGGAGTGTTGGCCATTGTTTTTCAGCTGGAGCAATATGACTGGGAGTCCAAACTCAAGCGGTCTAGTACCCACCCACAAGTGCAGAAGTCTTTTGTTGGCATAGAAGTGCACATTGCAAGGTACGCCTCAGCACCGTCGCATTCATTAACTTGGAAATGTACCCAGTGGCCGAATGCTTAGGATAGGTGAGTCGGAGGACCCCCCCAACCCCACAAATAATTTCCACGGGTAAGAGGGCATTGCCACTAGCGAATAATTGTTAGGACTTAAGTGGCCGGAGCCTTAGGGCACAAGTTATAGTTACTTGAGATAACTATAACTGCTGAATTTCTATGGTATTGTGTGTGTAAAATCTGAACCTAACTATAACGGCCTTGTAACCTTTGTTTTTTTGGTGAATTTCGAAGGTTTTTTTAATTCTATGTCCTAACTATAACGACCCTGTAACCTTTGTTTTTCTGTAAATGAAAAAAATATATATATACATATATATATATATACACACACACACACACACACACACACACACATATATATAGAGATGCCGAACACTTCGCCGCATGGATCCCAGAAATCCCAAATCTCTCGGAAACCGGAACAGACGATAACAGACCCAGCTGTAAGTGCAAGTGAGTAATTTATTTAAAGCTCAGCATGCCTGCCATTTTTTTTTTTTAAGTGCAAGTGAGTAATTTATTTAAAGCTCAGCATGCCTGACATGACGCGTTTCAGCCCACCAGAGGCCTTGTTCACATAGCGCCTTGTGAGTAGTATGCCAACATTTAAAGTGCAAAGTGCAGAGTAACACCCAACGTGATTGGTTGCCTACACCAACAATGGACATAGAAAAAATATTTGTACCATAACAAAATAAATGGTCATTCAACACAGGGCACCACAATACATAACTTAAAAATACTATTTGTTTAAAAGCACTTGGTATGTGCAGTTAATCGGTATTTAAAAGTACAAGCAGTAAAAAAGATTTTATAAAAAACATTTTGTAATATAAATCTCATTTAAACACATTGCAAACAATGTTGTGCAAAATGCGCAGAGAAGAATAAAACCCAAGTGGGTTGAGATTCACATGCAAGACACATCAGGCTACTATGTGACAACAATAATGGCCCACCACTCAGACAATAGAACATCAAATGATTGTCATCTATTTATAATAAACATGAGAGGGTACCAACATGTCAAAGAGTTTTAAAGGATACCTGATAGACAAACAAATTTAGTCACGGATCATGTGTACACAGATAGAAATATCTGCTTAAATCAAAAATGTTTGTACATAACAAACTGCTAAAGTATTGTAGGTGGTGCAGTTATATGTGTTAAAAATCATCACTATATGCCCTAATGGACAAGATAGAACTATGTCCAGATCAAAAGTGTTAGTGCGAATAAAGTGCAAAAAGTGCATAGAATGATAAAAAAATGGTGTTAAAAAAGTTAAAATTTCATGGCTTCAAGAGGCAAGGCTGGTGTTAAAAGATATGTTAAATAGTGCAGAAGTTTAACAATGGGAGACAATTTAAAGACATGTATAAAAATCTTCGCTAGAATTTAAACCCAGTGGTGTCTTAGTGTCAAGTTCTAGGATGTATTTAGTCTCCAGAGCTCGCAAGAGGGCTTCACGGTTGCCTCCTCGTCTGAGAGGCAATACCGAGTCAATGACAAAATATTTTAGAAGCTCACTCTTGTTGTCATGGTGTTCCTTAAAATGACGTGCCACTGGGTAGGATGCATCGCTCCCACTGATTGCCCTAATGTGCTGGAGTATCCGTTTGTGGACCTGCAACTTGGTACTACCAACATATTGCAGGCCACACGGACACTCCAGCACATAGACAGCAAAATCAGTCCTGCATGTAAACATCCTAAAGATTGTTCTTGGGGCATCACAGAAGGGGATCTTATATTCTGTTTTATTAACACCATGTCTGCAGGCTTTACAGCTGGTGCATCTTCTGAAGCCCTTGCTGGAAAGGAGCCATGTTTTGTTAGTGACTAACTCAGGACTGGTTTTCACTAAAGAATCGCACATGGAACGTGCTTTCCTGAATGTAATCTCAGGACTAGCTGCCATAAGATCCCCAATGGCAGGGTCATTCCGTACCAGGCTCCAATTTTTCTTAAAGATTTTCCGAAGGGCCTGGTGCTGGCGATTATAAGTCAAAATCAATCTAGTGGGCTCCTTAGCTAGTACCGATACAACATTGGATGTTTTGCTTTGTAAGGCCATCTGCCTAGGAATTTTATTGGCTTTAGTGATGGCTTTGTCAATCATGGAAGCAGCATATCCTCTAGCCAAAAATCGAGATTTGCTGGCTTCCTGTGCTGAGGAACACTCAGAATCAGTGCTGCAGATACGCCTGATGCGCAACATCTCACCATATGGGATGCTGCGTATCAAGTGTGCCGGATGGTGACTGGCGGCGTGTAAGACAGTATTGCCAGCCGTGGGCTTTCTGAAGAGCCGGGTATCAAGTCTGTCACATTTAGTGAAAATCTCTACATCTAGAAAACAGACAAGATCTTGACTTAGGTGAGATGTAAACTGGAGATTGAGCTTATTTACATTGATCAAATCGATGAAGTCTAAGGCCTGCTGTTAAGTACCTTGCCAGATCAAAAAAATGTCATCGATATAACGATACCATTGAATGACATGTCTGGTAAAGATTTCATGATCTTTTTTTTGTAAACAAATTTTATTAATTTGCTATAGGTCAATGAAAAACAGCCCGCAGAGCGTTGTGGCAGACATAATGATAAGCACAACATACAGCATGATGAAATATAAACATGCAATGTAAGGCTGTAGTGTCAAACGCCAGTCCTCCTGCTGGAAAAATATGGGAATGCCCAACTCGGACCAATGCCCTCCCGCAACCCGGGATCCAGTAGGACTTGTCGATCCATTCTACGCGCCCTGAATACCCTAAGTGTCTTTATGCAAATAACAGCTGATAGACCCCCCACCGCCCTCTTAACTCCCCTCCCAACTCCCCCTGCCCCCCTCCCTCCCCACCCCCAGGCATGTAGCTGAGCTTCAAAGTATCTGTATTCGAGTAACGGTCAATGTAGCCATGTAAGAGGGGCTCCAATTTACCTGCCACTGGCAAGTGCCCTCATCGGAGGGGACGAGTACCGTATCAACCCAACCCAGTGATGTCGGCGAATATCATGGTAATCCCGGGATCATTCCCCCGCTAAAGGGCCCACCTCCCCCGGATCGTCCACGGTGTCACCAGTCGGGTGTTTCAACAGGTCCACTAATGCCACCCAAGCCCGTGCCATCTCCAGCGTCCTCTCATTCCCAGTACGGGTGGCCATCTGTAGTCGGAGGGTCCCCTCACAGTCCGCCCACTTCACCACTGGTAAAGATTTCATGATGTTCGCCATAGAGGACCTGCTCCTCCCATCTGCCAATGTGTAGGCAGGCATAACTAGGGGAGAAGCAGGCCCCCATGGCCACACCTCTGACCTGCTGAAAGGATTGGTTAAAAAACATAAAAAAGTTGTTATTCAAACATGTCGCAATCATAGAGATCAGCATCTTATTATGATTAAACATTTGGATGGGCCTCTTTCCTAGATAGTGGTTAATGGCTTTTAAACCATCCTGATGGTATATACTAGTATAGAGGGAAGTAACATCCAATGTGATCAACCAGTACGAGGAATCCCATACCACCCCTTCCAATTTCCTCAGGAAGTCGCCTGTATCTTGGACGAAAGAAGGCAAGGCCCTCACATGTTCCTGTAGGAATGCGTCGATGTAAATAGATGTATTTTCTAACAACCCATTGCGTGCCGATATTATGGGCCTGCCAGGGGGTTTCTCAACGCATTTGTGTATTTTAGGGATGAAGTATATTGCCGGGATTACTGGATGCTCATTTTTAAGAAATTTCAGTTTATCTTGACTGAGTAATCCTGCGCTTCTCCAGGCCACCAGCTGTGTGTAGAAATCAAATCGCGCCTGTTTCACAGTGGCTAAGTCACACCTCTTGTAGCATTGATGGTCATTAAGCTGGTTATAGGCTTCCTCTAAATACAGATCCCTGGGCCACAATACCACATTTCCACCTTTATCAGACTGGCGAACTATGATGTTATCGTTAGCCTGAAGTTTTTTGATAAGCTGAATGTAGCAGTTGTTAGGTGATGTGTGCTTATAGTTATCACGCATTGTAGCAGTATACATATATATATAGAGATATATATATATATATATATATACACACACACATATATATATATATATATGTATATGCACACATATATATATACGTGTGTGTGTGTGTGTTGGACCCGACATCCTTGGCGTGGTTCCCCCAACTTTTTGCCTTCAAGCCTCCAGTTTTTGATGGCTATAGGACTCTGCACACTTTACTACTGCTAACCAGTGCTAAAGTGCTTGTGCTCTCTCCTTTAAACATGGTAAGATTAGCCTACACATAATTGGCACATTTAATTTACTTGTAAATCCCGAGTAAATTGGTCCTGCGTGTATCCATTGCCTGTAAATTAAAAGCTACTAGTGGGCCTAAAGCACTTATTGGGCACCCTTTTAAGTAGTCCTTTAAACATGTCTCAGGAAAGCCTAATTTACATAGACTCGCTACCCCTACCAGGCATATGGAGATTAAAATAGTTAGCCTCAATGTTCGCGGCCTTAACAACCGTGTTAAGCGGAAGGCGATACTCTCCCTACTTGAGCAATCCGGGAGTGATATTTGTTTGCTTCAGGAGACTCACTTACTCTCAAAAGATACTCACAGGATGCAAGCTAGTGGGTTTCCCTGTCAGTACTGGTCCCCCGGGAAGGGTAAGAGGGGTGGTGTGGTTATTTTGTTTTCCAAGCGCTTTGGGGGCAATGTGCTGGGCTCTGTGGCTGAGATTAAGGGGCATTTGTTAGCTCTGAGGGTACGGATGGGTACTTTTCACTACACGGTAGCTTCAATCTACTCCCCTAATGAGCATCAAGAAGATTTCTTGATGGAAGCAATTGCCAAGGTATTCCACACACCTGATCCTGCAGTAGTGGTGGGCGGAGACCTAAACTTGGTGATGGACTCGGAGATGGATCGCTCCGGCTCGAGGACTGGGGTGCGGGAGCTCTGTTTTTATCTGGTAGGGAGTGGTTAGAGGAATGTGGACAAAGACGCCTGGCATAGCCTGCACCCCAGCGACCGTGACTACACATATTATTCTGCAGCACATAAATCCCACGCTCACTTGGACCAGTTTCTTGTCACTTCTGCCGCCTGGGAACGCACCCAGGCCTCCTCTATTGAAGCCTGGTCACTCTGTGATCATGCACACATCACTCTGACTATGCACACTTCCTCCCCTGCACCTACGCCACCACAGAGGCGCCTGAGAGAATCGTTGCTGTCGTCCCCGACAGTTGTAAAGGCGCTACGAACCACACTGACGGATTACCTTACACTTAACGATGACGGATCCACTGCGCTGTCCTCGGTATGGGAGGCACTTAAATTGGTCGCTCACAGGGCCCTAATCGTAAAGCTGCACATGAGAAAAAGATTCGAAGGGCTAAAAGGGAGGAGCTCAAATCGAAAGTAAAGGAACTTGAGGTAATGCATAAACGCTCCGGAGCCCCTCGGATCTGGAGACAACTTGAGAAGGAGCGGCTCCACCTCCGGCGCCTAGATCTGGATAAAGCTGAACACGCTGTAACGCGACTGAAGCATAAATACTATGTGGGAACAAATAGAGGGGGTCGCATGCTAGCACATTGCTTGCACACCAAGCAACATACGCAAGCAGTAAAAACGGTGCTGGGAGCCCAGGGGGTGGAGGTCTCCGAGGATATCGGCATTGCAGATGCCTTTCAGGCCTATTACTCAGAATTATACTCTGCTGATCCCTTACTCCCCTCAGATCCATACGCCTATGTTAACGGGGCGGCGGTCACCCCCCCCCCTTCCGTTTAGCGTGGCTGACAATCTTGACACTCCTATACGTATTGAGGAAGTGATAGCTGCTATTGCCCGATTGAAGCCTTTGAAGGCGCCAGGACTGGATGGGTTCGGCGCAGTCTTTTAGAAGACTTTTTGCGCTGAGTTGGCTCCTCTGCTCACTCGTTTGTTTAATTCATTCGTGGATACCGGTACACTCACCGAATCAATGTTTCAAGCCTCGATTACCGTAATACCCAAGCCTGGTAAAGATCCCATGTTTTGCAGGTCGTATCGTCCGATTTCATTGTTAAATGTCGATGCAAAGCTATTCGCTAGTATCCTTGCACAGCGACTGAACCCTCTGATGCCCGGCCTAGTGGATCCAGACCAGGCTGGATTTATCCCTGGTCAACAATGTGGGGACCCCCGCACCAACATTGCCCGTATTTTAAACCTACGGGACAGAGATGCCATCCTACAGGACGCACGCACAACCGATGACCTACACATCGAAAATGCCACCATTCGCTTCTTCCCAGACTTCACCCTCCGCGTCCAGCTCCTTTGATGGAGTAAAGAGGACTCTCCGGGAACAGGGGGTGAAGTACATGATGTTGTTCCCTGCCAGGCTTAAGATCCTGGACGACGGGAAAGCTCACTTTTTCGACAAGCCGGAGGAGGCCAGCGACTGGCTTGAGGGCTGGCGCACGGTGGGTCGGAGAGGTAGACAGGAGCGTCCTGAACCTCATCAACAGCTGACAGAGAATGAATCCGAGGATTGGAGAAAGCCCAACGGCCAGAGACCAGACCAGCGGCCAGATAAGTGACACTGGGGAGGGCGGGTGGTCACCGGAAACCTGGCCTGGGCAAGAGAGGTGGGTGTCCGGCCACATGGGGAGACATTGCAATGGGGACTGCCCTGAAATGGTGGAGAGATCGGCGGGCATCCTTCGTGAACTGGGGGAGATATGGTGCCAGGCCCATCATTAGTGGGGACTTCACATGAGAGTTGGTCAGCCAACACGGGGAAGCCATGCACGTGGGGTGCCCGGCCGAGTTTTGGATTATGGGCGGATTACGGTAGTCATTAAATGAGTACGTCTTCAGGCTGGCTGTAGGCACGCAACCCCTTCTATTTGTTAGAGTTCGAAGATATGGGGCGACAGGCACTCTGCCAGTTCCATGGGTGGGTGGTTGGGGACTCACCTAGCAGGGTTGCAGGGAGGGGGGAGTGGGGGGATGGGTTTTGTTGTTTTCCTTGTTGGGGGTGGGAACGGAGTTAGCTCAAGACCAGCATAGCGACACTCAGTGGCGGTTCATCTTTGGAGGAGCAGCGGGGGGAGGAGAGGGAGTAAGGAACAGTTACTACTCCAGGAGCATGGGTGGCCCGGCTAGCATTCAGGTATGGACCTGGAATGTAAATGGGTTAGGGGACAAAATTAAGCGCACATTAGTTTTGCAACACCTGAGGAGACACATCCCGGACGTAGTCCTAATCCAGGAGTCGCACCTGAGGGGTCATAGGTGCAACAGCCCTTGACCGTTTTGGATACAAAATGATTGCACATGCGGGGTACACCTCCGGGGCCCCAGGGGTGGGAATTTTGGTGCGCACCTCCTTGCCCCCGGTGATAACAGGCACATGGGCAGACGACACTGGTTGCCTTGTGGCAGCGCCGGGCACGTGGGAGGGACGAACGGTGATTTTTTGCTCCTGCTATCTCTCCCCAGGCCTGCATTCCACTTTCCTTCCGAAATTGGGTGCCATTTTGGCGGACCTCCCTTCCGGAATCCTTCTCATTGGGGGAGACACTAATGCGGTGATGGACCCATCCGTCGACCGATCTAATCCAGGAATGGGGGCCCGGGATGAGCGGGGCCTGGCGGGTTTTGCCACGGCCATGGGCCTGGGTGACCTTTGGCGGGCACATAATCCACAGGGCAGGGAGTACACTTTCTTCTCGGCCAGGCATGGGTCCTTCTCCAGGATTGACCAATTTTTCACCCGGCTCGGGTATATGGGAGACTTCATGGACGCTAAGCACCGGGCGCGTGGGATCTCAGATCATTCTCCGGTGAGCGTCCTCCTCAGAGGCCCGGTGGTAAATAGGGCAGCATTCCCGAGAATAGACCCTTGGCGCCTCAGGGACCTGGACATTAGTGACAAACTTAGGGAGGGGTCCAAACTATACTTCGACGAAAATCAGGGCTCCGTCGACTCGCAGATTACGGTATGGGAAGCGTATAAGACGGTCTTACGGGGCCAGGCACAGGAGTTAATCGGGGGGCAGAAGAAGGAGGAGGCACTACAGATTAAGGGGCTTGAGCGGGAGGTGGAGACATTAGAGAGGGATCCCGCGCTGACAGAGTCGGTAGACCTGCAACATGCTCTGGCACTAAAACACAGAGACCTTCGGGCACTTGCAGAGGGAGAAGCGCGAGCTTATGCACTAGCGACTCAGCACCGGCTATACGATGTTGGGGATAAAGGGCTGAAGTTACTGGCGTGGTTGGAGCGCAGAGACAGGGAACGCTCGTGGGTGACAGGGGTGAGAGATAAAACGGGAGCCTTGTGTTCCACCAGTGGGGAAATAGCGGAGGCCTTCGCTGCCCACTATGAGCAAGTGTACTCGCCGGTGTGTACAAGAACTGAGGCGGACTGCGAGGAGTTCCTGCGGGACTTCGCTCTACCCACGCTCTCTCCAGAGGCAAGGGAGAGGCTCGAGGCCGACCTCACAGAGGAGGAGCTGGGACTAGCCCTGGGCTCCCTGCAGTCGGGGAAGGCGGCTGGGCCCAACGGGTTGCCCGTCGAGATCTATAAACGTCAGGCGGCGGTAATACTGGTCCCCCTACTGCGGATGTTTAACGAAGCTCGCGAGGTGGGGCGGCTCCCTCCAGATCAGAGAGAAGCCACCATAGTGACGATCCATAAGGCAGGAAAACCACCGGACAGGTGCGATGCCTATCGCCCGATTTCACTGAAAAATGTAGAGGCGAAGGTCTTGGCCAAGGCCCTGGCGGAGCGGTTAGTGTCGGTGATAACGGACTTGGTCCACATAGATCAATCCGGGTTCATGCCCCATAGGAGTACGCGTCATAACCTGCGGAGACTTTACGGGGTACTCCACATGACAGAAGATGTGGGCTCCACACAGACGGCGGCAGTGGCATTGGACGCCTCCATGGCTTTTGACAGTATAGAATGGCCCTACCTCTTCATGGCTCTACAGCGGCTGGGGTGTGGACCGATTTTCTGTAGTTGGGTGAAACTGCTCTATGTGTTGCCTAGGGAGCGAGTGTGAGTCAATGGGGCACTGTCCAGATCATTTCCCCTTAGACGGGGGACTAGACAGGGCTGCCCCCTGTCTCCCCTTTTATTTGCCCTCGCGCTGGAGCCCCTGGCGCATTGGATAAGGAGGGACCCCATGATCTGGGGCATTGTGTCGCCGGGGGGCTAGGAGGAGCGCGTGTCTCTATACGCAGATGATATTGTCCTCTACCTGGCCTGACCGTACAATTCACTGGCCCGTGTGTTGCACATATTCGAATTGTTCGGTAGTTACTCCGGCTACACTATAAATTGGTTGAAATCGGTGGGTTTTCCACTCTCTGGCCCTCCACCGCGAATTCCCTCCTGTTGTGGGGCGCCGGTAGTCACTGAAGGGTTTAAGTATCTGGGAGTCTATGTCACTAGAAGCAGTGAAGAGTTCCTGGCCAAAAACCTGGAGCCCCAGCTAGCGCGTATGGGTTCGGACGTGCGCCATTGGCGTTCCCTCCCGCTTGCACTGATGGGTCGGGCGGCCCTCTACAAAATGCTTACATTGCCGAGATTACTATACATCTTACAAAACACACCGTATCCGGTCCCTCCGCACTCTTTCAAACGGGTCGCGCAGGCAGTCCGCACACTCTTATGGGATAGTGGGCCCCCGCGGATCGCGTTGCACAAGCTTCGCAGAGGGGTATTTGACGGTGGACTGGCGATCCCGGACGTCAAGCTCTATTATTGGGCGTCGCAGTTACAGGTGGTTAACGACTGGGTATACGCAGATGTCTCCGAGCCGGCATACCGGGTAGACAGGATGATGATGAAGGGGGGCAGTTGCGAGTCTCTTCTATATGCCGGGAAGCTGTTGCAGAGTTGGCCGACTCATACACGGGTGGTGGTGCAGTGCTGGAGGGATGCCAATAGATTTCTGGGTTGGGAACGGAAACTGACCGGTAAGACCCCGTTGTGGCTGGGGGACCAACTCCGAGAGGTGACCACTCTGACGGGATTCAAGGGGTGGAGGCTCATAGGCATTGAATACCTGGAAGATGTCTGGAAGGACGATTCCCCCCGAACATTTGAATACCTGCAGGCGGAATATGATATGCACCCGACACAGCGGTACCACTACATCAGATTATTACATGCCCTTAGAGTACACGTTCAACCGGGGACGTCTGTGCCCGAATATTCACCACTGGAAGATCGGCTGCTGCTTGACCCTATGGTGGGAAAGCCCATTTCCACGATTTACCGTAAGCTCCTTAACAATAGTCCAGATCCGCTGATCTCCCTCAGGGCGGCATGGGCTGTCGACCTGGGCGAAATTGACGATGACAGTTGGAAAGAGGCGCTACAGAGCCCCAGGGAGATAGCCATCTGTGCCAGATTTAGACTAGTGCAGCTAAAAATACTCCACCGCACTTACTACCCGTGCACACTCCTATATCGATGGGGTAGACTACGGTCGGGTCTCTGTAGGAGGGGGTGCCAAATGGAGGGTTCCTTTTTCCATATTCTATGGGATTGCCTGGAGATTGTACCGTATTGGATAGGAGTCACAGACACTATGTCCAGGGTAATGGGGTGGGAGGTCCCGCTGGAACCAAAGTGGCTGCTCCTGCAAATTAAGGGAGATGCGGGTTGGCCCAGGTATGCGGAATTGTGGGTGGTCCTAGCGGCAGGAGTGGCGAAACACAACATCGCAAGAGGCTGGGGGGCACAGGCGCCACCGCAGCTAGATGACTGGAAGAGGGACCTCGATTGGTGTCAGAAGGCCGAGGAAACTGTGTATAGGAGCAGGGGGTGCGCTAAAAAATGGAAAAAAGTCTGGGCGCCATGGAGGAAGTACAGAAATACTGGGTTAGTAGAGGAGGGATGAGGGTACATGACATTGCTAAGATTCAGGATAGACTCCCCAGGCTCATACCCCCGCTGATAGTTGTACTGTTTGTACTTGAAGTGATGTTGAACTGCAGATGTAAATACATGATGTATGGTCTTATGAGCTGTGTTAATAAAAAAGATTTCCAAAAAAAACAAAAACAATGTGGGGACAATATTTAAGCGGACCTGCCATCTAATCGATAAGGTACAGCGTTCCCGCGAGGAGGCCTTGTTATTAGAGGTTGATGCCGAGAAGGCCTTTGACCGGGTGCACTGGCCTTATTTGTTCGCTACCATAGAACGCTTCGGCATGGGCTTCCGCAATTGGATTGCGAGTATATATAGCTTCCCTAGCGCCTCGGTCAAGGTGAACGGTGTACGATCTCGTGGTTTCGCAATCAGGAGAGGTACAAGGCAGGGCTGCCTCCTCTCACTGTTGCTCTTTGCTCTCTACATGGAGCCCTTCGCACAAAGACTCCGGGACAACCCCAACGCGCTGGGCATTCTATTTGGATATGACAGACATTTGATCAGCCTCTATGCCGATGACGTTCTATTCTCCGTCGCTCACCCCCTGATTTCTCTTCCAGCTATTGTGGCGGATCTGCACGCCTTTGGCCGGTTATCAGGTTTTAAAATCAATTTGCAGAAGTCGCAAATACTGAACTTGACTTCTAAACCGACCACTGTGTGAACCCTACGGGCTCAATTCGATTTTGACTGGGTGACAGAGGAAATAACATACCTGGGGTTGGTCGTCAATAATCCGAAGCAAACTATTCTAAATTGCTCTCACGCATACGAAAAGACTTGGCGCAATGGCAGCGCCTGCCATTGTCGCGGCTAGGTAGGCTCGCTGCAGTTAAGATGAACGTCTTACCAAGGGCACTATATATTTTCCAGACTCTTCCCCTTCTCCTGCCCTCGGGTGTGCTCCCTAACATCCAAAGAGAGATTGAGCATTTCATCTGGGGCCCGGTTTCCCCTAGGCTGCAGAAAACTCTGTTGCAGCGCCTTAAAAGGGAAGGTGGCCTCGTGTTGCCGAATGTGAACCGCTATTTTCAGGCGTCATTACTACGATACTTGGTGGAATGGAACCGTTCGATGACGGAGAAACACTGGGTATTTATGGATCAGACGGTTGCGGGGCGCCATGTATGGAAGGAGATGTGGTTGCCTAGGGCCTCTTGTGCCTGGGGGCTGTACTCTTCTCCGATAACACGGCCAACCTTACAGGTCTGGGATAAGGTGGCCCTGTCAGCGAATCTCACAACGTTCCCGTCGCCTATGTCCCCCATATTCTCAAATCCTGATTTTCCGCCTGGTATGGCTAAGGGGGTAGACACACACTGGGTGAAGGGAGGATGCAAGCGCTTGGGCTGCCTTTTTGACCATAATGGCTACATCCCTTTTACACAACTCGCAGATGACTATGACCTATCTTCCTCGGACCACTTTCTCCACACACAAATGTTACACTGGGTATTGGGAGCTTCCACCCGTCCCCTGGTGGGCAGGCCAATGCTCCCGTTCGAAAAGCGGCTATTTCTTAAGAAAGACGACCAAAAACTCATTTCTGAAATATACTCGTTCCTTTCTCAGGGCATTCGCAAGGTCAGATCTGTGGGTCAGAAGCGGTGGGAGGCGGAAATTGGTCGGACATTATCAGACAAAGAGTGGGAGGACATTTTTTATAGGACTCACCATACTGCACACACCATGGGTCATACCGAAACATCGTACAAAATCATTTCATATTGGTATTACACCCCCTCCTGATTAACGAAATGGAACTCCCAATGCAACGGACTATGCTGGCGAAGATGTGGGAGCCCTGGAACTCTCCTTCATTTACTATGGAATTGTCCAAAACTTACTAGATACTGGGATAAAATCCTAGATGATATAGACAGGGCCTTTGATACCACTATCCCTAGGTTCCCCGCTTATACTATACTGGGTTTGCCTAATACATTGACCTTTCCCTTACGCTCCATTAAAGGTAGACAGATGGCCCTGGCACTTAACGCCGCCCACTGAGTGATTTTATCTTGTTGGAAGACTGATAGAATACCGGAACATACACAGTGGCTCCACCAATTGTGGTCCCTTTTGGGAATGGAACGATTGTCAATGGCCACCCTGGGGGATAAATCTGATTATGCGAAGATCTGGGCCCCCTTTATATCCATACTCTCTTGTGAGTTTCGAGAGCTGACCTGTCCCGTTTACTTGTGCATTTTGAAACTGATACTGGACCAGCAGGGAGAGAATGAGACCATTGCTTCTGGGTAGGAACCATCGGGGGAGGGTTGGCTTGCTGTTCCCATGTATTGCTTTATCCAGGTTTCTATTTTTGTTTTATGGCTCACTCGGAGAGGGTTAAGGAGGGGTAGGAGGGGGGTTTTAGGTCCCTCTAGTGTGGATCTAGAAGTGTTTTTTATGTTGTGTTACTGTTTATTTGTTTATGAAAAGGCAGACTTTTCGACTCAGTACCTGTTGTTTTTGCCTAAGGTTTTTATTATAAGGGCACCTCATACAGCTGACTGTTGGTCACCTCATGTACTGAAGTTAATATGGACCTGGCCTCAACTAGCCCCCCTCTTCTCTTTGTCGACGCGGCCCAGGTTGGGTTGTAGGCGACTTGCAGTGTATTTAATTTGCATAAGGAATGCCATATTTTCTGGTTACCTTTTTTTTTTCTTGATGACCTTTAACGCAGCCGGCCCATTGGGTTGTAGGCAAAGATGCGGTATAATGTTTAATATATGCTCTGCTTATAAAAACCGATTTAATCCTAAACAGGTCTCAGGCCTGCCACTGCAGACTTTGTGTGCAGTTTTAAA
Source organism: Calotriton arnoldi (assembly GCA_963921515.1). Taxonomy (NCBI): domain Eukaryota; kingdom Metazoa; phylum Chordata; class Amphibia; order Caudata; family Salamandridae; genus Calotriton; species Calotriton arnoldi. The sequence goes on along the minus strand of CAWUFW010012500.1, from coordinate 37,611 downwards.
CTGGCATTTCGACCTGGCAAGATAAACCTCTTGTCAAGTCCAAACCTCCCTTTTTAATACACCTAAGTCACCGCTAGGGTAGGTCCAACATAGCACAGAGGGAAGGGTGTACTGTATGTAAAAAGTAGGACATGTACTTTTAAGTTTTATACGACCTGGTATTGAAAAACTCCTAAAGTAATTCTTCCCTACTGGGATGCCTACCTTTCCCATAGGATATTACTGGGTTAACTTATTACATTAAATAAGTAGTAACTTTAAATTGGAACCCAGGAGGATGTTTGGTGTCTAAAACAATTGTAATTTGAATCCCTCTTTAATTGTAAAGTCAGATTTTAAATCACAATTCTAAAAATGCCACTTTTACAATTCTGAAAATGCCACTTTTAGAAAGTTGGCATTTTTCTCATCTCAACCATTTGTTGTCTGCTTCCTGTATCCTAGGTCACATGACTAGTTGTAGCTGGCAGTTGGTGTTCGTGTATTGCACTCAGACAGCAAGACAAAGGGCCATAGGTGTTGGCAGGATGAGACATCTCTGACTTAATGAGGGGCAGGAGCTGTCACCTACAACACCTGCACATCATAAAGGCTCTGCCTGAGCACAAAGGGGTTGACACTAGTGTATTGTGACCCACGACAATCTGGGGCCAGGGCAGGGAGGTAGGCCACATGACTAGATTCAGCTGGCAGTTGGTCTTTGTGTATTGCTCCCAGACAGTGAGACAAAGGGCCATACCTGTTTGGAAAATGGGCCATCTCTGACTTGATGAGGAGGATCTGTCACCCACTACACTTGCAAATCCTATGCACACTTACAAAGGGTTTGACACTAGTCTATTGTGACCCCAGACAATCTGGGGCCAGGGCAGGGAGGAAGAAAAGTTCTAGCATCACTGGGGCTAAAAACCCTTCAGAATCTTCTCCTACTTCAAAGTGGGCGCCAGGTATAAATATTGGACCCTCAGACCATACTCTTCAGTACACCTCTGGACCTGTGGAAGACTCAGAAAGACTGCTGTGCTGATCTGCAAGAAGGAATCCTACTCTGTTGCCCTGATGCCCTGCTACTTGATGCCCTGCTGTCTGAGTGAAAGGACTGTATCTGCTTTTTGAACCCAGGACCACCAGAGTGACTCCAAGGGGTAGTTGGCTGACTTCCTGACCAGAGCCTCAGGGACAGAAGGATCCAACCACCTTGAACCCATCACCTGGACTCTGTCTGCTGTGAATTCTACCCTCCTAACTGGTGCCACCCCAGTCCTGGATCCTTGGAAGTGGGTGTGAAGGTGCTCTGCCAGCCCAGGTGTGGTCCTAGCAGAACCAACGCAGCATGATGCATCGCCTCACAAATCTCCCGATCAGAACCGTTGAGCAACGCATCTCAGACGAAGGACTTCGCAGCACAGCCTGCAGCCTTATCAGAGCTGCCACTGTGCAACACATCATCGTCACAGGCTTCACACCGCACGCCCCTCATCCAAGACAATGACGAAGGACTCCACACCGCATGCCCGGCAACTTCTTTGGAACTAGAAGGTGCACAACGCATCTTCGATGCAGGATTATGCATCACAAGCTTCTCACCAAAGTCCTGGACCCTTAGAAGTGGATCTAGAGGTATTCTGCCAGCCCTGCTGTGGTCCCAGCAGAACCAATGCAGTGCTACGCATCGCCATCGGAAACTTTGCATCGGAACCGTTACACGACGCATCTTCGACGCCAGACTTCGCATCTCAGCCCACAGCCTCATCAGTGCCACCACTGCGCAATGCATCCTCGATGCAGCCCTTCGTATTGCAAGTCCCTCATTCTCAGCATCCACAACGATGATGCAGGACTCTGCATCGCAAGCCTTGCAACTTCTTTGGAACCAGCCGGTGGGTGACGCATCTTTGATGCAGGACTTTGTATCGCAAGCCCCTCGTCGACAGCATCCTTGACGACTACGCAGGCTCTTGCATTGCAGCCTCACAGGTTCTCCGAACTGCCCCTGTGCAAAGCAACTCCACACCAGGACTTGGCATCGCCACTGCTGTGCAACGCATCCACGATGCAGGGTCTATCAATGCCCCGCAACCAGGATTTAAGGTACTTTTGTTCAACTGGCCTAAATTGGTCCCTTTATCCGGCCCAGGCTCCATTGCAGGAGGTCTGAAGTTGTGACTTTGTCCCGGCCCAGGGCAACAAGATAGCCACAGTTGGTGCTGTCTGCTTCTAGGCACTATTTCCACTTAAATCTTTAAAATTGCATATCTCTGGTTCTACTGAGTGCATTTTTGTTGTTTTGGTTTTAACTTATTTATCCGATTTTTCTAAATTGGTGTGGGATTTTTCTTATGTTGTGTTTTCACTCTATTACTGTTTGAAGTACTGCACAAAAACTTTATACCTTGCCTCTAAGCTAAGCCTGAATGCTTTGTGCCATGTTACCAGAGGGTTAAGCACAGGTTAATTTGGGGTTTGCTTGTGGCTTCACCCTGACAGGATTGAGGATGCTGCTTGAGCATGGTTTCGCCCCCCTCTACCAGTAACACAATTTCTTAAAGTATGTAATGTATATTTATAAATAAATACACTCACACAAATAGAAATAACGTCTACAGAGCATACACTACACACAAACAATACCTGAATTCCTGAGCTAAAAATGCATTTTCAACAACAACAAAGTGCAACATCCAACTATAGAGCAAAGATATACACGCTCCAATGTGCAGCAAACAAATTATATTTTTACCAGTAAATTTTACTTTTCATCCCATCTTCTGCTCCTTTTATTTTTTTCTCAATATAAATGCAAAAATACAAGTAGCAAAATCAAAAAACGCCACAAGATTTCATACGCTGCTACAAGGAGTATGGTATTCTCAGCTGCATCAATTTGAGCAGACACACAAGTTTATACAGACACGCAGGTTTATAGAACAAGCATTTTCAATGCAATAGGTCTCGCATTTCGAGAATTTGAGCTATTGCCATTGTAAATGACAATGTCTATGATTTATGTGTTTTGAAAACCTGCAAGCGGTGCCTAAACACGCACTTTGTGCTTATAGTCCTTGCTTATGAACAGCAAGGCTGGCAGAAAAAGAGGCGCGGTTACTGCCAGCCTTGCTTCTCATAAGCAACGACTATAAGTACAAAGTACAAGTACAATCAGTCGCTTAAGTCGCTACCCATAATTCTTTGCATGCAAGACATTACCACGAGTACATTCAAATAGCTATGTCCATGTATACAATTAGTAGCTTTGAAATGTGACAAAATAATTATATTAATTCCAGATTAGGTTGTACTCTATGTGGAGCTGATGAATAGAAATTTATAGAAGGTCTAATATAAATGAGATGTGGTAGGTGCAGTACAGCAAGCTGCGCCTAGAGGTCCCTAGTGAGCATCATAAACTTCGAAGATATTGGAAATCCACCTTACCCATAATGCATTGCATGCAAGATAGTACCACAGTACATTCAAATAGCTATCCATGTATACAATTAGTAACTTTGAAATGTGTCAAATTAATTATTATATTAATTCCAGATTAGGTTGTACTCTATGTGGAGCTGATGAATGGAAATTTATAGTAGGTCTAATATAAATGTGAGATGTGCTAGCGAGTAAAGTAATCATTGCCAATCCAGTTTAGGACTAAGTGAGTGTCCTGTCTGAAGGCCTTTAGGAAAGTAGTTCCTTGAGGCTGTAATTAAAACCTATGGCGTAACAACACATGTAACAGGGGATGTCCTCATGGGAGGTTACAAGAAGAGACAAGGCGGTACTAAGGAGGGACTACAAAGTTTAATGACCAATGAAAAGCCACCATTTACAAAAGACAGGGACAGGAGCAATTTAAAAAGATGGGTGGGAAGTAAGTGGAGCTTTATCCACATATCCTGAATACAGCATGTCTCAAAGAGACAGTGCAAGCGCTGCCTAGGCGAGACCTAAAAAAAACATTAAAAGGTTAGCCAGCCTGGTTCGGGCCAAATGTCTGTCTCTGGCTCAATGTGAGATTAAATGACGGACCACAGTCGAGCCAGGGCACTGTCCCCACTCTCGTCACTTTCCTAAGGGAAATCAACCAACGTACTTCTTAATACCTTGGAAATACTTTTGTTAATTAGGTCAAGTTAGACGGGTGACATTTACCTATAAACCGAGGCCCAGATTTACGTCACAGTGTGTCTTGCAAGATAACAGGCTGAAGCATGCCCTTAAGTCAGATTTACTATGCCACTCAAAGCCACCTTGCCTGGCTCTGCATTTCATAGTAAATCTGCGTTGTGTTGCATGACTTTTTAGTAAAGCTTGCTACAAGTGTTCTGCTGCCTTGAGTTTAGCAATGCAACAAAACAGTAATATGATGCATTTCTTTGAATCCATGCAGTTTGTTTTGTGATGCTTCTATTTTGGTGATTCACACTTGGGTTGTCTAACTTGCTTCTAGATATATTTCTTTCGTAATTTCAGACTGATGCATAGCATGATTCGGACATTTTGATGGTAAGAACTTTTTGATGGAGTGTACTAATTTAACTTTTAAAAATAACTATTCACTATGCAGTGGCCTATTCCAATAAAACTAGACACAATGTGAGCATTTCTGTACCTAAATTAAAGACCTTCCAATTGGGAAACCCAGCTCCAGTTGGGTAAGTTGGGATCTGGGGCCGGGTTTCCCAGTTATACGGTTAGACATGATTCTGGACAAACCATTTTCCTAACTGTGACTCATTTCCCTTAATTGCAAAATCTGTAAATGCTTCAGGCCAGAATGCTGTCCAATACATTGATATGATATATATTTATAAAGCGCACTAAAACCCTAAGGTACCAAAGCGCTATTGTGAGACATACTAGTCATCGGAATCATACCAACCAATACAGCTATAGTGAAAAAAGCCAGTTCTTCAAATGCTTTTTAAAAGACATAAGTGAGTCTGCTTCAGAAATATGGGTGGGCAGAGTGTTCCACAGCTTGGCAGCGGCCACTGAAAAGGAACGCCCTACCCATCTTTCCTCCCAAAATCTGGGAATCATAACTTTAAGGTGAGCGGATCTGAGAGACCTACTCGGTGTGTACCAATGAAACAGTGCATTCAGTTGGTTAGGGCCCTTCATATGCAAAGCCAAGAAGACAGTACACAGAGCCTTGAAGGAAATTTGCTTCCTAACTGGAAGCCAATGAAGAGAGCAGATACCGTCTCTGACCAAGTGCCTTTTGGGGATGTTTAAAATAAGGCAGGCAGCCGCATTCTGTAGAAGCTGGAGTTTATTCAGGGACGAACTGTTAATGTCGAGGTACAGTGCGTCTCAATAATTAAGCGGCAAGGTGACTAAGGCGATGATGACAGATTGGTGCAACTCCGCCGGGATTTAAGGAAAAAAAAAATTTCATTCAGCATTGGTAGTTTAATACACCCTTTATTTAGTACATAATATCAATAATTATGTAGTGCACCCCAAAAATGTAAATGCCTCTTAGATCATTAATTAGGTCATCAAGTTATTTGATAACACTAAAGGCGTGCCACAGGTAAGCCCGTCTGCGCCCGTCAGCATCCAGCGCCAGCCACTATGCCCAAGTTGGCCCAGAGGGTAAACTGAGGTACACTTATAGCCCACTGCAACTGCTCAGGCTAGCCCCGGCTCGGATCGGTTTGCCCTTAGCTTTAGACTCTTTTGTGACAAACAACGTTAGGTATGCACAATGCGGTTTCCACACACTGCCTAGATTTGGGAGCAGTAGGAAACCCAGTTTCTCGGCAGCCTTGATTTATTCGTGCTCACTTCCCAAACATGCAGACAACATCTGTGAATTACTATGTGAGGAGGTTCCAGGTGTATTATTTTGTTACAGAAACTTGGTTACCCGAATCTTCTGGGTTATAAAATATGTAGAGAGGATCGCTTGAGCAGTAGAGGGGGGGGGGGGTGGTGGCTATGATTTTTAGGGATAACTTTCTCTGTACATCAATACCTATTGTCAGCCTGGAAGGAGCGGCGGTTATGGGAATCTGCCTCACCCTTTCCCTTAATCAATTGGTAGTGGGAGCTTTTGTGTACAGACCTTCGGGTCCAGCAGGCTCTTTCCTTAACTCTCTGTGTAGTGCTTTATCACCTCTGGCATTGAGATATTCCCTCTTTATTCTCCTAGGTGATTTTAATCTACATATGGAGATTAGTGAGGAGAAGGAGGTAATATCCCTGCGGGAGAGTACCTCTTCAGTGGCTATGACCCAGTTGGTATTTATGCCTACACATCAAGCTGGTCATGTTCTGGATCAGATACTTTCGAATGTACCACTGGAAGTGGACACTCCCACCCCTTTAGTTTGGTCAGACAACTACATGATTAAGTTTCGGTGAGCCAGTATAGGGAGGAATATACCTCAAGCAGGGTCAATTTCACGAGTGTCGAGAGCTTTTCATAAAATTCAATCGGAGGCCTTTTGTAGAGAGGCCTATTCTCTCAGGTAATATGGACACCGGTGTTGACCTCCTGGACAACTGGATTGGCTCCACTACTCATGATTTAGATCCCAAACTGCCATGGCAGTCTCGGCGAATTAAGCCCTGCTGTCCATGGTACACAGACTCCCTTAAAGAGGTTACAACATTGTGTAAGCACCTAGAAAGACAATGGAAGGTGTCATATAGCCCAACCGTCAAAACCAGGTATAGAGTGGTCAAAATAGGAAAACAAATCCAACTTCGAGGACAGAATTTTGAATGCTGTTAATAAATTGAGAGAAGTTTTTAAAATAGTGGAATCCTTTATAGCACATATATTGCCTGCGCAGGACATCAGGTGCCCTCCGCCGAATGTTGTGAACAACTTGCTCACTACTTCCAGAATAAGATTGCCAATATCCAAGCTAGTTTCCCCCCCACTCAGTGCTGGCGGAGGAGAGAATGGGTGACAGTCAGCAGTCTAGCCAAACTACTTATAATTCAACCCTTTCATTGGATAGATTTGATCCGATCTCTTTGGATCGATCACTAGCTGCAATTTGAAGTCTCAAATCAGGCTCTCCCTCAGACCCATGCCCCGTGAGCCTTCTTGCTCTGGGAGCACAGGTTATTAATCCTTTGGCCAATAGTCTCCTAAACGCCTCACTCTCTTCAGCCACTGTACCCAAGGCCTGGGAGCAGGCTAAAAATGGTGCCTCTGCTGAAGAAACCCCAGGTGGTTGTCACGGATCCATCTAATTATATGCCTATTTCGTTACTTCCGGCCCTTTCAAAAGTTTTGGAAAAACATGTCAATCAGCAGCTATCCCACTACCTGGAAAGCAATGGTCTGCTGCATCAAAGTCAATCTGGGTTCCGTCCCAGCTGCAGAACAGAGACGGCGCTGGTGGAGGTGGTTGATTAAACCAGGGTACCCTAGATGTCGGAGGCAGGTCTGTGCGGATTATGCTGGATCCGTCAGCAGCATTCGGCACGGTGGAAAGTACGATCTGCTTCTATGGTTACCCCCCCTTTTTGCCTGGCGCTAAGCTGCATTTGACTAGTCTGACTGGGATCCTGCTAATCAGGACCCCAGTCTATCTGCTTTCTTCCTAAATTGTTGTGTTCAGTACTTAGGTACCTCCCAGATTGGATACTGGGGTACCCTTATAAGTCCCTAGTATATGGTACTAAGGTACCCAGGGCATAGGTACCCCAGAGGTCCCCATGGGCAGAAGCATATATTATGCCACCCATGAGAGACCATTCAAAATGGAACTACAGGCCTGCCATTGCAGCCTGTGTAAGCTGGTGCTAGCACCACGTACTAAAGATATAGGTTTCCTATATCTAGGGTCACTGCACTTAAAACCTATAAGTCACCCCTATAGCAGGCCTTTTCAATCCTGAAGGCAGGGTGATTGGTTCTAAGTGTGAGGGTCCCCCTGCATGAGCAGAACACCCCTACAGACTATGGAGTCCATTCTCCCGGGTTGTCAGTGAAGCAGCCATATACTATATATATAGGGGCACCGTGTAATTACGCGATGACCATCTCGAAAACGGCTGCAACTAATCCTATCATGTTTGGTATCACACATGTTGTAATCATACCCCCCACACCGTAAACGGTGTGGGAGGTATGATTCCAAGCACTGGAAGAGCCCTCCGTTAGGCTCTCAGTGTTCCCAGTGACAACCTTCTAGACCCAGACAGCACAAAATGGTTCCTGCCGACCAGAGACACATGTCTGCCCTCCTGCTGCTGAGCCAAGCTCGAGCAGGGAAAGGTAGTACGATAGGCATCCTGTCACAGGGAGGTTTGACCACCTCCCAGACAGGGTTTATTGTATTGGGACCAGGTGGGTGATCTTGCCAGCGCCACTAAGTCTGCATGAGGGGCACATTTGGTGTCCCCGTGCATAGTCCAGTTCAAACCAGTCCTGGGAGCTGTTGGACAAAGGACAAGGGAGTAACCTCCCCCCTGTCCAGGCCCTCACCTGGGAGGGTCCCCTGAATCATCCCAACCTTTTTCCTAGGGTACTTAAGGGCTTACCTGGGTGTAGGTCCCTAGATTCATCGTGGTATAAGATTCAGATCAGACGCCTCTTCTTCTTCTACCCTCTGGGCACTCTGGACTTTGCTGGACTTCGTTTGGGCTGGACTTCGTCTCCCTTCCAGTCTGTGCCTGTGCACCATACAGGCAACTTCAAAGGCCTGTGGGCATCAAAGACACCTGAAGGAATCTCCCTTGGAGTGAAGGAGTCACTCCCCTGCATTCGCAGGCAGCACAACTAAGTCGACCGGTCTGCTGATCCTGAGCTCTTCTGGACTCTGAAAGGTTCTGCAACACAGGTGGTGGTTTTCCACAGCTCCCAAGGCCTGCCCTGCCCTCTCACCAAGTTTGAGGCCAGTATCCCTCGTGGGGGTTGCAATAACCGAACCCCTGCGCCCCACGTCAACTTGCAGTTGCAAAGGCTTGTTGGCTTCCTTCCAAGAAGATCTTTGGGCTCTTCAGCCACACCACATCGTGTGCATCATGGCCTGCATCTCTTGGTGAGCTGCTTGAGGTCCTCTCGCAACTCCAGTGCCTCCGGCCTGTGGGTCCACTTGAGGGTCACACTTGTTTCTTTTGGGATCCCCTGATTGCTCAGGGCCTGCCCTGAATCCCCTGCTTTTGGTAAGTCCCCTGGATCTTGCTGGTCCCGACGTTGCTCCTTCTTCGATCCCTGCGTTGGTTGCATTTGCCAAGGCTTGTTGGTGCTCCCGCCGGACACCGACCCCTCAGCACTCGACATCCTTAATGGGACAGCTTGTGCACGGCTCCTGGTCCTCCTCAGCGTCGCCTGGTCCTCACAGCTGCAGAGTCAAGGTCATCCTCATCCATCCTGCAACACCGGACATTGGAGGGCATTCGTCTTCCAAGTCTCCTGGTCACTCCTGAGTGACAGACTCTGTCCCTTCTGCTTGCAGGTACCTCTCACCTATAATCCACCTTCGGATTCCACTGGACACTTTCTCCTTCAGCAGCAGCGGCACTTTCCTGAAGTCCTCCATTGGGTTCGACTGCGTTTTCCGACACCACTTCACATGTATGCACCCGGCTTCCCTGGTGTAGGTAACGTGGGTACTAGGGTATCCACGGGTGGGGTGGCTCTCCAACCTTCTGTCTTCCATGGGGTTTCTTCAGGGTCCGCTGGGAAGGGTCCTTAATCTTTAAAAATCCAACCGCGACTTACACGTAGAGTTGTACGGAGCACGCAGTCGTGTTTCCACACTGCACACAGTCTCCGTGGGGTTCCTTTCTACTCACCTTGGGTGGTTCCTTGGGTCCCCAGCACTTCTACTTTCTCTAGACATTGTCTTGACCCGAGTCGTGGTTCTTATACCACTTTCTTAGTATATGGTTTGGTCCCCCCCTGGGGTCCACTGTGTATTTCATGCTATTTACTGTGTTTCTTTGCTAAAGTATTGTGTGCATTGTGCATATCCCGGCTAGGAGATATTTCTATGTGTTAGAGAGTATTATATAATAAATACATATTTTTATAAATACTTTGTGTGGTTCTTTTTCACTTAATCTATACTATAAGATTGCATTCTGGTAAAACAAGCTGCTTTACACTCCTTCTGGACTAAGCCTGAAGGCTGCTCTCCACAGCTACCACTTAGAGAGCTTTCTAAGGTTGTCTAAGACCACTTAAATCACCATAAGGGTTGTCTGGACTGGTGCAAGGTGTCCACTTACATAAGTGTACATCATATACCAGGCCAGCTTCTCACAGACACAATATCCCACTCCACACTCCTGGCACATCTCCAAACTTTCGGGATCAGGGGGCAGGCGTGGAAATGGCTGGCTTCTTTTTTTTAAAATAGTCATATGCTTTTCTCCTGGGGCAGGGATGAAACATTCCCTAGCAAAAAAATCAGAACTGGTCTGTCAGCCGTTTTTCAGTGGCTAGCTCACCATCAGCTTAAGTTTAATGCAGGTAAAACAGAGGTACTTTTCTTCGGTTTAAGATTGGAGGAGCCTTGGCAGTCCTTCTGGCTGGAGGATGCTTCCCCACCTCTAAGCCATACTAGCTCGCTTAAAAATCTTGGCATCAAGTTTGATGGTGGGCTTTCCTTTATGGCACAGGTAAATGCAGTAGTAAGGACTTGCTTTAGTCTGCTGTGAGTGCTCAGGAGGTTCCTCCATTTTCTATCCCTTTCAGCTAGGAACCGGCAGTTAAAGCACTGATAACATCTAGACTTGACTATGGCAATGCACTGTACCTGCGCCTACCTGAGTATTTGATCAGTAGGCTGCAGGTGGTCCAAAATGCAGCAGCCCAAACGCTACTCAGCTTGCCTCTCAGAACTCAGGTTTCCCCGGATCTCAGAGAGCTGCATTGGCTTCCTGTTAGGAAAAACTTTCCTCTGCCGGCCGGGTCCCGCGTCATCCTCTGCAACAGGAATCAGGCAACCTCCCTCCCCTCCCCTAAACCAATCACAACACAGCAATGGCAGGGTTGTGATTGGTTGGGACGCCGACTGCACAGGCGTCTATGGCGAGGCCATTGTCTCCATGTAGGCTGCATGCAGCCTACATGGAGAAAATGGAGAGTGCGCATGACTTGTTTGGTCGGCCCCAGAGGGCCGACCAAACAGTCACGTCCACAACAGTGGGCAAGCCACTCCTCCCCTGCCCTAGAGCAGGTTCGCCCACCCACCCGCCCCCAACCAAACCCTTCTGCTTTCTCACAGTGCGAGAAGCAGAAACATAAAATGGTATTTATAATATCATTTTATGTTTCTGCTACTCGCACTGCGAGAAAGCAGTGGGGCGATGCTCCTCTGCCCACATGGAGGAGCCGCCCCTGCAGAGGTTTGCATCAGTCAGGCGCAGGGTACCTGTGAGCGAGAATTCGTTTTTATGTGTCCTCCAGATGTCTGAGCTCAGCCAACCTCTTTCTGGCCAAAATCGCTCTGATTAGCAGGTCCAGAACAGCGGGCAGTACCTTTTGTTTTTTGGGACCCTCTCTTTGGAATAAACTCCCTTTGGAATTAAGATGCATCGCATCCACCCCCAGTTCCAGAAGAAGCTGAAAACCTGGCCTTTTCTGAATGACTAATCTGGGTTCTCTCTGATCTCTCTACTCCCCCACTGACAGTGCAGAGCACCAGGACACTCTTCGGAATAGCAGTGCACTTTAGAAATGCCTTTTACATTACATTTGTCATTAAACCTTTCCAGGTTTGTCTTTAAAAATTCAGAATGTTGCACTATTTCTGCAGAAAATGATACTATTAAACAATACTTTCTGCAGTTTATCCAGTGAATATTAAATTGAATAGCAAAGACTCTGTGCTGTTTATTAGGAAATATGGTTCAATGACACGTGTTCACCAACATAAATATTGTTACCATTGATATGGTACTGCAGTAAACTCTTTAACTCCTAGACAGAATCTTCAAATATAATTAGTTTGATCCTAGAAAGAGATTTCAATATTCAGAAAACATTATTTTCTTAAACCACAATGCCATTATGCTTATATCAACACAGGTGGGAAAGCAGTTCATGTGGCACGTTGTCTTGCACAGCAAAATAACTGTTATTAATTCGTGAATATAACTAGAATCCTCATTTTGATGATTGATTATCTGACTTAAGTTTATTGAGATAATATATCCAAAATATATTACATAAATTAAAAGCTATTTGGTCTGCATTCAAAGACACACAGACACATTGATAACTTTTAAACATAGCTACACTGCTATTTTGAGTTGTTCTACAATTATGTTTGGATAAGTACATTTCAGCGCATAGGACAAGGGGGTTTATTTTTGTTGATTACTTTTTTCTGTCTTCTTATTGTCATATATTTTCTTATTCTTCTCTTTTTTTTCTTTATTGACTATTACCGTTTATATAACAGGCATTATTAAATCCTTTGTAAACAAATGTATGTAAAGCTGGCTCCGCAATTGGCTTATTAATGTATATACATGTTAAATGTGTCTTAACAATTATATCACTTGTGTAATTAATGCATTTATGTTTTTTTTTTATCCTTTCACTTTATTTATTTACAGATATGTAAATCATTTCCCATAGCACCATATCTCTTGATGAACTGTGTGAGAGCCTGAGATTTAACCAGAAGCATACGTTTTTTAGAAGCGTCTCAGCGGATCAGAGGCTCTTGATTCCATATGAAATGGCGGCGTCAACTGCATAGTCGTTTAGAGTCTTCCCAAATGGGTGACTTTGGTTATGGATTTCAACAGTGGCAGTTGGTGACTGACAAAAACGGTGAGGCGAGTGTGCAACAGAAACACAACAAAAAAACATACAAACGAAAACATTTCAAAATGAAAAAATAAAAGGTTCACTTACCTTAGCCTGCAGCACGTCCTCCATGTTTTTCAGACTACTCCAAGCGCGAAGTCCAACATCTCCCACAGGTCCTTATTAAAACCCAGCTGAACCAAGCAATCAACCGTCCCCAAAAACTTTTTGAAATCGTCAAGCAACAAGCATGCAACACGACTAACTCTATGGAACTAAACGTCCTGGCTACACCTACCTGCGAAGAGCTTGCCAATTCCTTCCATGAAAAGACTAAGGCCATCGAGCTCGACATCCAATTTAAGAAGGCTCTCCCACAACCTGTGGTCCAGGATACTGAATGTTGCGCACAACTCAAGGTCCATTTTAATACTCCAGGGGAAGTCACAAAAAACAATGCCTCATGGCACACCTTCTCGCCAATCTCTCAACAAAAAATCTATAACACTCTTCAAGCATCAGCCCCTCCAATCACTTCTCTGACCCCCTTCCTCCTGCTCTATTCAAAATGATAAAAACAACTATCCTACCACTATGGGCAAAAATTGTAAACGCCTCTCTGAGACAAGGCTCCATACCGGACTGTCTTAAAATAGGGCAGGTCACACCTATACTAAAGAAATCCGACGCCACCCATCTGATCTCAACAACTACCGCCCTAAATCCAACATCCCCACTTTGGCGAAACTGCTGGAGAAATGTGTACAAATTCAATTATGCAACCATATTGAGAATTACAACCTCCTAGACAGTCACCAATCTGGCTTCCGTAAAGGTCACAGCACGGAATCTGCACTCACAAACATAATGGATGACATACTAAAAATGCTTGACCGCAACGAATCATGCCTAATGATACTTCTTGACTTATCCTCCGCCTTCGATACGGTCAAGCATGACAACCTTTTGTCCCTATTGGAACGAAGGATGGTCCTCTCGGGCACAGTGTTACAATGGTTCTCCTCCTTCCTAAATAACAGAACACAAAGAATCAAGATGAAGAATTCACTCTCTCAACCCTCCGTGGTCACCCTGGGCGTTCCACAGGGATCAGCCCTATCACCTATTCTTTTCAACCTATTAATGGAACCCCTGGTGAACGCATTGAAATCAGCGAATATTCTATATCACCTGTATGCGGACGACACCCAACTGTATTTGAAAATCTCCACTCCAGAAGACTTCATTTCCCTCAACGCTATTCTACAGAACACGCAAAGCTGGCTCACTAACAACCACCTCATGCTGAATACCAAAAAAACGGAATTCATTCTCATCTCTCCACCGAATCACACACCTAAGATAGACCTATGGTTGAAACACCTAACCTCCTTTGACTGTGCTCCCCTCATCATTGACTCCGCAAAATCCCTAGGAGTCACCATAGACAAACACCTGAATATGCAGACGCACATCACTACTGCCACTAAGGGAGCTAATCACAAGTTGAATATACTAAGGAAACTCAAACCCTTCCTCCCTCAGGCCGACCTAAAAATGGCAGTGCAAGCCCTAGTGCTACCAAGATTAGACTATGGAAGCACCACTCTTTGCGGTCTCCCCAAATACAAGCTGGCTCCGCTGAGGGCATCACTTAATGCTGCGGCAAGACTGGTATCAGGAACGAAAAAGAAATAGCCACATCTCTCCGACCCTGAAAGCTCTGAACTGGCTGCCATACGAGGCAAGAATACACCTAAAGGTTGCCTGCATGACCCATAAAGCACTATATAACAATACACCCAGTTACTTAGCTCTAAAGCTTGAAAGGTCGGGAGGATGCAGACAACTACGAAGTGCGAGTACGTTACTTCTGAAACCACAATCCTTCCATAAGAAGAGAACTGGTTGCAGAGCTTTCTCAGGGATTGCACCAAAGATTTGGAACTCCTTACCTCCAGGGTACGTGGAATCTCTTCCTTTACCGCATTCAAAAAAGAAGTAAAAATACTACTAATGAACAAATTCACGTCCTAAGACTTAATTCTATGCTGACATCGAGTCACCTATACGTTCTTCATATCACTGCCTACCCCTGGTAGAATGAAGGAGAATATTATATGTATGTTTATTATCACAACCTCGTAATGCTCATTAACTGTATATAGTGTAATGCTCTGTGGGCCACGGGTCTCCTATATTATCCATATACCACATACCTATGGTAGAGTGTAGGAGAATATATAAGTATGTTTATTATCACAACCACCTAATGCTCAATTACGGTCTATAGTGCAATGTTCTGTTGGCTACGGGTCACCTATGTTATCCATATACTACATACCTCTTTTGTACGTAATGACGAATACCAAATGCTTGTATACTACCTCATCTTTTTATGTTTTATACTGTATACTGTAAAGCGCTCTGATACCCTCGTGGGTCACGTTCGTGCTATATAAAACCTTATAAATAAATAAAAATAAATAAATATTAAATCCAGACGCTGCTCTCATGCTGTTAACCAGCATGAGTGATGCGTCTGGATTGGCTGGAGCAGGCTGCCTCAGCGCTCCAAAGGCAAATGCCTGCTCTCCAACCCAGCTGTCTGAGACAGCTGGGTTGGAGAGTTTGTACTGCGCATGTCGGTTTGGCCATAGCAAGGTAGCCGGACAAACCGAAATGCGCACTCTAAACTGAAGGGGTCACTTGTCATTGCTGCCAATCAGCAGCAATGACGCACTGGCTCCGCCCTGCCCTCTCGGTTCGGCAGAAAGCTGGAAAAATAAAATGGTAATAAAATCCTTTTATTACTATTTCATTTTTCCAGCTTCCCGCGCAGCAGTTGGGGGCTCCTCTGCGCCTACGGAGGAATCGCCCCAGGATTTCAATTGACCTACAAATTCCCATATTTCAAGTACAAATAGCTTCTAGTAATATTTTATGGTAAAGGCTGAAGTAGGTGCAATATGAAGGAAGAATGTAGATGTTTATAACATGGGCTTATATCTTAGAAGCTCTGTGAATCATTTGCCTATTGACTAATATATGCACTGGTCGAGCGCTAAAGGCTTATTTTCGGAGATGACAGAGGTTAGATCTTTTTTATTTTTTAAAGTTTTTATTTATCATTTTCTGTCATGATTACAAACTTTGTATGGTAATTCACCGCAATTACAAATCAAACAACAAAATAAATCCAGGAATAGAAAAACGCGTACCTTCATATAACGCACAATGGAAACGGGTAGTATCTGTAGCATACATTGCAATACGACCTCTGATCAATTCCTGCTCGCGAGGTCTTTTCCTGTTGATTACGTCTCTATTCTCTATAAGCTGACGTATGGCTATAGCGTGGTCTGTTAAGTGTACCTAGTTTATCCCACCCCGGTCGGTACTATGCCTGCAGGTTGCTGTGTCGGGGAGGGCGTTGCCATATCCAGCAGATATTCTTTAAGAGGTCCCCAAATATCTTTTTGCCAGGAAGTTGGGGGCTGCATTGTGGCATAGAGTTCGCTATTTATGTTACAAAAAGTGAGACTGGATAGCCAAGTGTTAGTTGTAGGGGTGGCTCTACTGCCCCATTTGAGTGCTATTTCCCGCTTTGCTAATAAAAGGGCGATAGCGATGAATCTGCGCAGCCCCTTTGGCATGTTGTAAACGTATCCCAGCAGGGCAACCTCAGGCGTGGGATCTATTTCCAAGTGTGTCATCTGATAAAATTAGCCTAAATACAGCTCCCCAAAAGTCCTTGATCTTGGTACAGTTCCAGGTCAGATGGGCAAAATCAGCCTGCGGTTTCCTACATTTTAGGCAGCTGTGTGGGCGATTGGGGTCAATAGAGTGGAGTTTCGCCGGTGTCATGTAGACCCTCCATAGGTATTCAAAGTGTATTAATTTGTGTCTGCTGTCAAGGGAGACCTCTCTGATCTGCGTGCAATACGTCCAATGTGAGTCCTGAATTGATTGCCCTAGGTCTCGCTCCCACGCTTCCCGAATCTTGGAGTCGCGACAAGGGAGCAAAGCCATGCCAGCCTTATATAGTTTTGAAATTAGGTGATCCCCTTTTGCACTAGTGATTAATAGCGTCAGTGGTGGGAAAGACTCAGGTTCTAGTGGGTATTCCGGGATTCTAGCACAGAGCGCTCTGCGAACTCTGCTGAACACAAATTGGTCCATAAATGTCGCTCCACTAAATTTCCCCCCCTCTGTGCTGGTGAAAACATGCCCTTGTGGAAACAGGTCTCCAAACTTAACTATGGAGTAAGACGCAAGCGTGCGCTGGACCAATCTCTCTTCTGTGATAGGAAGCCATGGGTTATTAGCAATATGGATTTCAGAGGAGTAGAGGGTATGGCCACCAGTGATCCGCAACAGCTTACGCCAGGCCCAGCTTGTTGTTGAGACTGGATGTCGCGAGGGTCTCTGGGAAGCCCCCGCGG
The DNA here is from genome assembly GCA_963921515.1 of Calotriton arnoldi. NCBI lineage: Eukaryota > Metazoa > Chordata > Amphibia > Caudata > Salamandridae > Calotriton > Calotriton arnoldi. The sequence continues at coordinate 20,430 of CAWUFW010012500.1, read as the reverse complement.
TAGTACCGTACGAAGGGGGGGGGGGGAGGACCAGATCGGCCTCTGGCCTTGTGTAGAGGATACGTGTGTTGGGTGGTACCAGGAGTGTGTGAAGCTGCACTGTGCAACGAGATAATAAAGCTGGAAGTCCGGAGCCCCAAACCCTCCCTTCTTGTATGGTAAGGTCATTGTCTCCCAACGGACCCTAGGTCTCCCGCCCCCCTCACGCCAGTCTGATGAGATGCGTTCTAAGAGTGCTAAAAAACCTATTAGGGAGTGGAATGGGGAAGCTATGGAATAGGTATAGGAACTTTGGAAGCACGATCATCTTCATTAAAGCAATTCTGCCAGCCAATGAAAGCGGAAGTTTCAACCAACGTTCAATCTGCATTTCTAGAGTATGCAATGCTGGCCTTAGTTACGCAGAATAATCTGTTCAGTGTCGCTGTGGATCTGGATCCCTAAATATCTGGCCAATTCTTCGCACCACGTCAACGGGAAATCACAATCCCATCGCGCCGTGCCAGTCGTCAGAGGGAAAATCTCGGATTTGTTCCAGTTAATGCCCAACCCAGAGAAGCCACCAAACGAGTGGATCAAGGTTTGCCTGTGGGTTGCGGACATACAGTATTATATCGTCTGCATAAAGTGAGACTAGGAGCGTGCCTGTGTTAAACTGAAGCCTCCTGTGTAGGTGCCTCTCTTGAAAAGGTCTAACTAGGGGGTCCAGGGCTAATAAAAAAAGCAGCGGGGACAGAGGACATCCCTGTCTAGTTCCTCGTGTGAGAGCAAACGAGGAGGACAGCGTACCATTTAAGCGAAGCCTAGCGGAGGGAGCAGTGTACAATAATTGGATCAAGGTTTGCCTGTGGGTTGCGGACATACAGTATTATATCGTCTGCATAAAGTGAGACTAGGAGCGTGCCTGTGTTAAACTGAAGCCCCCTGTGTAGGTGCCTCTCTTGAAAAGGTCTAACTAGGGGGTCCAGGGCTAATAAAAAAAGCAGCGGGACAGAGGACATCCCTGTCTAGTTCCTCGTGTGAGAGCAAACGAGGAGGACAGCGTACCATTTAAGCGAAGCCTAGCGGAGGGAGCAGTGTACAATAGGGCGGTGAGGTCAATAAAGCCCTTTGGGATACCAAACTTCCTCATCATCGCCAAAAAGAAAGGCCACTCCAGTGAGTCAAAGGCCTTTTCAGTGTCCAGTAGGACTGCAGCAGCAGGCACTTCCGGCGCAATTCTGTGTATGACTGCGAATAAGGTACGCAGATTCAGCGCCGTCGATCTGTGGGGAACGAATCCCGACTGGGCCGGGGATATGATACGGTCGAGCAACAGTGCAAGTCTCAGCGCTATCGTTTTTGCAAGAATTTTATAATCTAAGTTTAAAAGCGATAATGGCCCATATGATCCACATAATTCCTGATCTTTTCCAGGGTTTGGGAGAAGAACAATTACCGCTTTGTGCAGTGAGCGGGGCAGGACCTTACTTTCAAGTGCTTCGTTGTACATTTCAAGGAGGCGTGGAGCAAGTAGATCCTTGTATGTTTTATAAAATATTCCAGTGAAGCCGTCCAATCCGGGGGCAGTGGAGCCATTCATGGCATCTATAGCGCTAATTATTTCCTCCTTGGAAAAGGGCTCGCCAGAAACTGCTGCATAAAGTCCTCCAGCCACACCATAGCTATCTCGTCAAGATATGCTCTGCGGTCTTCCTCACTGTGCGTTATACGGGTGCAGCAGTGCTTAATTTGTAAAATATTATGTGCCAGGGCTCTGACCAGGAGGCCACTGCAGCTTGCACCACCCATCGCCCTTGTCATTGCTGCCAAAACAACTACTAACCATCTCTCTCGCATGTAAATGTGACAGTTCAGATTATTCCAGGTCCCCAAAGCTAAAGGAATGGCTGGGGAGGCAGGTATTAGCAATTTTAATGTATATTGTATTCCTAAACTACCGTTGTTCTGCTCATCTCTAAATTAGATGAGCAGCGCCACCATGTGTTGGACTGTTCTAAGTATGGTGTTGACGATTAGGTGCTGGTGCCGAGCACCGGAAACCAATTAAGTGCCGGTGCTTAGCACCAGAAAGCCCCGGCTCAAATTAAGCACTGGGGTGCAGTATAAATCTGAGTAATATTTTAAAAACTCGTTGCAAATATCAGGAGTGTCAGTGAGTATCTGGCCAGTATCAGAATGGATGCATGTAATGTAAGATCTACCAGTCCGAGGTCTTAATAGCTGTGCTAACGTGTGACCAGGTCTGTCCCCCTCCCCATATCGCCTTGCAGTGGGGTACTTGCCAAGAAAGTGTGTTTCTCGCTCTGCTGCTTCCCTGAATTCTGTCAATATCGTCAGTCTACGGCTAAGTCTGGACGGATCTGAACTCTCAATTTGCTCCCTATCAAGAACATTTAGTTGTTGCTCAATATGAGATATAGTGCCTCTCAAGGCATTCAATACCCCAGCATGTTTTGATATGCACACTCCCCGCATGTACGCCTTAAAGGACTCCCACAGAGTAGCCCATGTGCTGACAGAACCTGTAATAAGTTCGAACTATACCTCTATTGCCTCTCGCAGTTCCGCGGTAAACACTGTGTCATTCAGTGCCTGCCCAGGGAATCTCCACTGCCTCTCGCAACCCTCTGGCCTAGGGATATGTATCTGCAAAACGACCGGAGAATGATCTGAATACGTCCTAGGGAGATGTAGCGTCGACCTATACCAGGTCGCCAAGTTGGGGGAAACAAGCCAGTAGTCCAACCTCGTCCAGGTGTCATACTGGGCTGAGTAATGTGTGTATGTGCGGTCTTCTGGATTACGCAGCCGCCATATGTCCACCAATCCCACTGACGCACAGAGATCAATCAGAGCACGGGGCTTGGTACTAGGTGAGTCGGCTGTGCTATCGCGCTACGGATCAAGTAGGAGATTAAAATCCCCACCCATACATATGTAGTCGGTGTCTAATTGTATGAGTTGGCCATGTAAATCATGGAAAAATTCAGGATCGTCTACATTGGGCGCATATACGCACACTAAAGCGATGTGATACCCCATTAATTTCCCAACAACCAACGTGTAACGCCCCTCTCTATCGTTTTGAACTCTGTAGAGTTGGAAGGGGAGGCGTTTATGTACCAGTATGACTGTCCCCCTACAATAAGTGCTGTAATTGGCAAAATAACGATGTGTGCCCCAGTTCGAGGCAAAAGTGACTGGAGAAGTTTGGGATAAACGCTATGTCCACTCTATGACGCTGCAGGTAATGCAAGACGTGTTTCCCCTTTCTGGCGTTGTTTAGGCCCCTAACGTTCCAGGTGATCAGATTCACATCCGAATTAGTAGATAACCTACCCTGCATCGACATTTAAAATCATAAAACGCGGACTGTAAGAACGCAGCAATTTAGTACACGATATATAGCAGTGAATTACCTGTGACAGAAATAATTGCAACCAATCCTCTCGGATGTTCCCCTCCCCCACCCCCCACCCATTCCTGCATTCCCCTTCGCAGGGAATATCCCCATTAACAACTCTATCATATGCATCATGTAAACACCCCAACAGAGTACCAAAATGCAAGGTAAGATACATTACAGCTTCTGAAACAAACGTTACGTGTTATACACTGGGGGTGTGGCAACGCCACGCCAGAAACCCAAAAAATGCAGTATTCAACAAGGCGTCTCTTGTGCCTCTCTGTAAAGTTGCTCATATACCTCACCCAAAATACTTCAACATAAGCAGCGCCATATTACTCATTGGAAAAAAGTTCCACACTCGCCACTGAGCCACTATGTGGCGGGGAGACTCTTGACTTATCGCTATTCCTGTGTCCGTCGCTCTTCTTGTAGTCTCTGCAGAATTCTTAAACAGCCAACGGGGTGTCAAAAACGCAAGACCGGCCGTCAACATCCACCCGGAGACGTGCAGGGTAGATCATACCATATCTGAGACCCAGATTACGAAGAGTTGCCTTAACACGGGTATATTTACGCCTCGCTTCTAGTACCATGGCGGTGAAATCCGGAAAAAGTGACAGCGTAGACCCCTGCCAGGTTACGGAGCCTTGATCTCTAGCCAGCCTCAATGCAACGTCTCTGTCCCGGAAATTTAGGAGGCGAGCTATGATGGGCCTAGGTGGGCAACCCGGGTTGGGTCGTGGGCCCAGAGAGCGGTGTGCGTGCTCCACCAAAAAGGTTGAGGTGAAGGCCTCTCTGCCAAAAAGGTCTGTAAACAAAGTTTCAACAAATAGATCCATGCTGCCGGTGTTGGTGGATTCTGGAACCCCGAGGATGCGTACGTTGTTGCGCCGGCTTCGCGCCTCTAAAACTTCATTCTTTATGGCCACTTCTTTAAGGATCTTCTCCATTCGGTCTAAACGTTTCGTGGACTGGGTCGCCCCATCTTCTAGATCGGAAATCCTACCCTCCGCGTTGTTGAGGCGTTTATCATGTGCATCCAGCTTGGTTCCCATGGTGTCTAGCCTTTTTTCCAGGGAGTCGAATCTGCCGTCTAGTGCCCTAAAGCCTGCCTTCAGTTCTTGCATAAGTGCGCCAGATCTAGTTAGAGCGTCACCGGTGCCAACAACCTCTGTTCCGCCCTCGGCCATGTTGATTTCAGAATTCGCTGGGGCTCTCGGCAGGTTTACCAAACTGGAGCAGCCTTTGCTTCGGGTCTTTGCGTCCCATCCCTTGTTGCGCCAGACTGGATGTGAATTGGGCCGTCTCCTGGCCGTGGGTCAACCCAAGGGAGCCAGTCAAGACAGACCCTAATTCAGTAATGGCCGCACTGCCACCTGGGGTTAGTAGCGTGCGGTTAGGAAGGCTACAGCAGGGGCACCCCACTATGTTTTCACCTTGTCTCCCGAGCTGATATTAGACATCAACTCAGCCACAGGCTCTATACGTCAATCTCCAGCCTCAGTGTAGCTTGATAGGGGAAGCAGGCAAATCAGTCCGGCGCAGGCCTCGCCATCTCAGGAGTCAAGCTGCTCCATTATCATGCAACATGCACCGCCATCCCAGGAACCTCAGTGTAGCTTGATCTCCTCCCCGCTCGGTCAGGCAAGCACCAGCTGCTGGCCGCCCCCCCCTAACCGGCCCGTCCGGCCGAGTGGCTGCCCCCCAGGCTCACCCGCGGCCCCTGTCATCGCGGGCCTCCGGGAGCTATGCGGGCCGGTCTCACGTAAGGCAGCAAACGGGGGCAAATAACCACGGGGGGCCTAGATCAGTGACCCACTCACCTCCGAGCCGCCTGGGCCTGCTGGGAATCTGTTAGCTGGGGCAGCAGCAACGGATCGCAGCGGGTGGAAGCTTCCGTCTGTGCAGCCTAGTTAGGCCGCGCTTGCGTAGAGTCAGCGCCGGGTGCCTCCAGCATTCAATGCCCGCTCCCAATTCAATGCCGGTATTACAAGCCCTCCAGACCGTTCTTTAGGGTGTGTGCGTCTTCCCCCAGGCAGAACGGATGTTTCGCCGCATTGTGTTGCGGATGGATGGGCAGATGAGCTAGGCTTTTGAGCAATCCAGGCGGAGCTTCAGTGCCGCGCGGCCATCACGGTCGGCAGCCTGGCCACGCCCCCTCACAGAGGTTAGATTCTTAGTTACATTTATATAATATATATATAATACCTAATAAACTCAATGTCCACTTAGCCCTCCATCATCAGAAGAACTGGATTTTTAGTAAGTAACAAGGACAGTTAAAACTATGACAGACAGTGAAAGCTAGAAGGTGTCATTACCTTCAAAGAACAACATGACTTTTTACATTAATTACCTACAATGCGCTATATTGTCTATAAAACTGGCCCTATTGTCAAAGTTATTATTTAGGGCTGACCACAGGTGAACTCTTAAGACTTCAGGAATTCTCATGGTTTGCTACAGTATTTACAAAGTCTCAGTCAACGGAAAGCAAAGTAGCAAGTTTTCTTTGATATGTCAGACCCTCTGTCGCAATGGTCCTGTCTCCAGGTGCAGCACTGGATATCTCAGTTATTTGAAGCAACAATTGCTGAGGTTCTAGCGAAAAATGTAAGCAGGCTGTCAGCCAAATACAAGTACCCAAACATGGGTTCCATTATGAGATAGGAAGTAGTTCTTGGAGCTCCATGGTCTCTGGCTCAGAGGCATTTATTAATCCTGTTTTTCACTACTGACCGACCCTGCTGGCGACGGAACCCCCACCCGGGACCTGAAAGGGGATGGTGAGGTCCTTTTGCCCCGTTGTTAGGCTGCTGGAGGCGGAGAGAAGACCGTACGCGGCGATAGCCCCGACTGCCACAATGGCAACTGCCAGAGATGCTACAGCGGCTCCAGTGCACAGGAGCGCAGCGTGAGGGATGTTGTGTCCTAGCAAACCGGGATCAGAGCTCGTTGGATCAGGGGCTCAACTCGCCCTCCACCCGTCCCACCCACCACCTCCACGGAGTCCTGAGGGCTCAGAGCGGCAGAATAAGCGCGGCCCGATGTGGGAGGAACTGCTGCTGCAGAACCGTGGCCCTCCCGCTGGTTCATGCCGGATGCCACGGCTGACCCTGAGGTGAGGGGCAGGCATGAGCAGGTAGTATGGGAAGACCTGCCCGTCAGGGGACGAGACACGAGTTGTCGGCCCCGGTGAGGCGAAGATGCAATGCTACAACCCGGTGCTCTCCACAGGCCGGGCTGGTGAGCCCCGGATGGGGGTGTCTGCGGGGCCTGCTAGACAATGTGCAAACAGGAGGGAACACTCTGGGCCTACACCTGTGGCATTGAAGGACAGAGGAGAAATGTGGCAGAGGTCACCAATGAAGGAACAGGGGGATGAGGCCATAAAACTGTGGGGGTAAGGCTGCAACAGAGGGAGAATCCCTGGAACACCATTAGACTCTAAGTACTCAGTGAACTGTTGGGCATCATAACATTGAAATGAGGGGGCAGTCATCCACATGCAGCAGCACTATTATAGGGGGAAATCCTGATGTCCCCTCCTGGACTGCCAAACAAGACAGTTGGGTTTAAACAGGAGTGTTTGGTAAGGATAAACAAGTGGACATGGATCGAGTTATGCCTTTCCTCCCCCCCCCCTTTTTCTGCACAGCTCAGACAAGGTGAAACATATTCTGCAGGGAGGTACTCCAAAGACAATGGGGTGCCCCAAATCATTGAAGGATACCCCCCTGACAGGGGACTAATACCTTGGGACCAGGGGTCACCAGCAGTGGTGATGATGGCACGACCTTGGCAACACACACAGAGACCCTTTTGCAGGTCATAAAAGACACTAAGCAATCCCTGGAGGCCCAAATAGCAACTGTAGTGAACGAGGTGGGATTCCTACATGACGATCACAGGAAATTGACAGATCGTGTCAAGGAAACGGAGGACCAAATGGGCAGTGCCTTGCCAGTGGTGAAGGATCTCATGAGGAAGAATGGAGGACACAGAAGGAAGGTCTCGCCGCCACAACATCAGAATCATAGGAATACCTGGGAAATTGGAGGGGACAAATATCAATTTGTTTGTGGAAGAATGGCTGGGCAAGACGTGCTTCAGGGGAAAACATCCAGATTCTTCTTATTGGAATGTGCACATAGGTTCCCATCATATGCACCTCGCCCAGGGGCGAACCCTCGCCCAATCTTAGTGAGACTAATGAACTTCTGAGATAGAGATGTACTCCTGCAGACAGCGAAAAAACACGGCCCATGGTTGATCCAGGGACATGAGATACACCTACACCCGGACTATAGGAACTTGGTGAAGAACCAATGGAGTATGTATATACCCGTCAAGAAGGTGTTGCGCCACCTTGAATTAAGGTACTCACTTCTGTACCCTGCAAAATTGAGAGTGGAACACAAGGGGAAAGTTCATTTTTTTCTCAACAAACAGGAGGTTTGGACGGGGCTAGAAAATAGAGGCCTTTAGTCGAGACCTCTACCCACCTGGAGGGACAGGGAGTAGGGCTGGACACGTGTGCCCAGTGGGGAGAAGAACAGGAGGGAGGGAGTGAAGTAAAATGTCCCTTTCCCCATGAAGGCCCAGATGAAGGCAGCGCAGGATTAAACGATCAAGGAACTGCAGCGGCGCACAGCAGTTCTCAACACTAATAAGTGGCGACCCCTCGTTCAGGAGGGGTTGAGATCAGCCAGAACGTTTGCAGACAGAACAAGAATCAGAGGACGAACAGCTGCCGAAGGTGGCGCCCATGACAGAGGACCAAATGGGGTAAAGCAGATCGTGATCAATGGCAGGGTCCGGTATGAATGAACAAGGCCTTGAACGAGAGGGGCAGGGGGCGATGCTGGATGCAAGGCTCGTGTACAGGAGACCACCTGTTGTGGAACACTGCTGTGAGAACTGTTCTATATGAGCGTCAGCCAGCCGAACCCAAACACCAGCGGAAATTGCATAAGTTAGTTGTAAATGTTCAGGTTTGGGTTTTATAGATACCCTGAAAAGGTGGGGTGGTTAGTTCTAGAATCACTGCATGGTGAGGTAGGGAGGGTAGTTTAAGGGGAGTTATCAACAGCACAAATACTCAAGTTTGTAAGGTTCAGTCACAGTTGCTATACACGAGAGACAGTGAAATGACACGGGGTAACGCTGGTTTCCACCACGAGACACATGCCCTCTATGACATTGCTTTCATGGAATGTTAATGGCCTGGGGGATAAGGTTAAGCATAGTCTGGCACAGAAGGCCCTCAATAGAATTAAACCGGACATGGTTTATGTGCAAGAGACACACTTGATTGACATATCGCAGTATGGGACATGGGAGGTATTGTAGTGTAGCTCCTATTTCCCTAATAGGCTCTGCGCATTGGAATAATATCCCCTATAGGTTTGACATAGGACTAAGGTCAGTATGTCCCTATCGAGTATATTAAACTTAATTACTTGTGCCAGCTAGCTCAGAGGCCACTAGAAACTCCTTGAAAAACAAGAAGGGAGTCGTTTCTGGCAGCCGCAAAACATGACAACTTTGTTTCCCTTTAGAATCAGAACGTGTCCCAGAGTCGTGGAAACAATAGATAACTATTTCACTCAGCTCACTCGTGCATACTTAGTTTTCCTCAAAGTTACACAGAAAGAATAGACGGGCGTTTCAATAAAAGATTTATTGAACAGTCTTGTTTCTCGTGTAAGTAAAATGTGCTGTTACGATCACAAGACAGTATGCAAGATAAATAATGTACAGCGTAAGCAGTAGAAATAAATAATACTGCACTAGCATGATCTTTAGTAGATATTCATTTACATAAATAACATAGATTAAAAATGCGAGTACTCATACGATGCGTTTCTAAGCTAGTTCTACCCCAATGTACCGTACCTAACCTAGGTGTAGGGAGAGGTATGAAGTAGGTGAAGTATTCCTTACTATGGTATACTAAGAGTATGTTAAGCCTAGTATGCCTAGTATGCCAAGAGTCCCTCTAGGTTTCTAGTCAGCTACATACCTTAAGAATGAGAGAGGTGGGAATCTCTTGCCAGACTCGAACTCCAACACCCCGCGAGGGAAGTCAGATCACTGGAAGCTGGACTCTCTGCGTGCAGGGATGACAGCGTCTTCTCAGTGCGTCAGGCTGGGAAACAAGCTCCTCTGAAGTCGAGGTCTCCTCTAGTTTGCAAGGGCTAGGGAAGGTATATTTATACCTGAGAGGTACCTCAGAATGTTAGCATTGACGTGGATCGGACAGCGGAAGACGTCATGAATGAACCCCTAAGGTATAACGGTTCATGCATAATAGATGAGTCATTGAAGAAATCAATAGTCCTGTGCTAGGGAAACTCCCGAAGCCTAAGGGTCTGTTCTTCAAGAACTCGTTGTGACGTTAGGGTGGACGGATGTCGGAGACCATGCCTGTATTTGGAGTGCACGGTTTAATGCCTAAATAAGGACTGGGATTTTATGCCTATATAAGGGCAGGGCGAATTGTGCCTATATAAGGACATGATACAGGAAAACCTATATATGGACACCCTAAGAGGAATACAACACCCACTCCACTTTCGTGTGTACGATAATAATAAAATGCTAAACATTTAAAATGCTAAACATTAAATGGAGTACCGCATATTAAAAAATATTTCTTAAAAGCATTAAAAAACATATTAAAATGCAAAAGGTACTGTACATATTAAGCATTGCTTTTCATTTCAGGCATATATATTTTCGGAAAGTAAATGCAATTTAAATGAAAAAAAAAAGCAGTATTATTTAAATTTGACAGACAATGATCGATAAGTTGTTCAAAAATCAGTCATTTCATGTCACGAACATTAATGAACTTTTTAGACAAAATAAGATGACAAAGTGTCTGAGGAAGTACCGCGAAGTCTGAACTATAAGGCTAGTTCTACTTCAAGCAGATTGAATTGCCATTTAGTTCGAAAAAATGGGAAAAAATTCAATTTGGGAAGAGTTCCAAGTTTTGAAATATGAAGGCCAAATTTTACTGCATCTCTGGTACACCGTGGGTTGAATCAGAGTCAGTGTACGGGTCTGGTGTAAACATGAGATCATCTATTTCTGTAGACAAAATATCGTCCACTGAAGTTGGTGTCAGTTGGAACACCTCGTGTAGCAGATTAATTGCACAGAGATGTGAAGCATCGCTCCCAGCATAGGATGCCGCAGCAATGTTCGCGTCCATTGTTACCTGTGTGCCTGTAGATCCATCTCGTACCTCAGCAGCAGCCGGAAGCGACTGTGAGATCTCAATGAATACCATCATCAGTATTGGTAGCCTCTGGGGACAACACATAGCATGGGCCGTAATCGGGTCCAGCAGAGTATCGATATCCGTTGGCGTTGCTGATCGAAATGTTAGACAGGAGTCTAACACGCATTCTTCACCGCATAGCAGGCATCGTAGGACAGGTAAGATGCAATCTTGCCAGATTGGTCTGAATGACAGGAACCACGTGGTATTCAGGTCCCGTAGACGACTCATGCCCAAAAGCTGTACTATTCGCTCACGGCACTTTCGTTCAAGAAGAGCTTTCTCCATTTCGCTCGGAGTGATGTCTGCGAATAGGCTGGCCATAGCGTAATAGCAGGAAGAGAAATAGAATTCCGGCAACAAGTGCTAGAATTAATGGTATGCCACCAAACACCGAATGTGCAAAGTTCGGGATGATTCCGAGTATTGCCTGGAAAGGTGCTAACAGACCGGAACAGATGCTCTTAAATACATGTACAATTCCGCTTGTATCTGACATGTTAAAGATACGTCCTATCATTTCCACGAAATGTATAGGGCAGTTTGTACGTATTAAAGTCTGTATCTCAGCTGAAGTCCTTGCTACTTGTAGATCATAGGTTTCTTTGGCCGAGGTTAAAGGCACTGTTTGCTGTAAAAGCATGGCTTTCATTCTGCTCAAAGTATCAAATCTTATAAAAGAGACGTTCAGCGAAGGCCACAAAGGCGACTCCCTGACTGTGTCTATTGCGGCAAACAATACTTGCATACAGCAAGTGACCCTGGAGTTGACCGTTACTAGATATGGGATGCCGCAGCAACATGCCGCAGCAACTCTGATCATTCAACATGAGGTAACTCCCATTCGAAAGTTGTCCAAACGTTGGATTAATCACAGCAGCTGGTGTACCCTGCTGTTGGCAAGACAAATTTGCCACAGAACCATTGCAAGCCCCGTGTAAAGAAATGTCCTGACATATAAGTGAACCGCTCAGTGCACTTTTACAGTGTGTACCGCTCAAAAACACTTCACGATCCCCACTCCAACATCTATATGTATACGGCAAATCCCAAGATGTCTTAATGTATTCCTTAACCAACCTTTCATATTTGCCTGCTTGCATTTGTCTGAGGCAATACTGAAACTGAAAAGTAGTCACAGGTAATGTGATTTTGCCATGAATGAGCCATTCTGTAGCTGGTTTTTCTGCCACTGTGAATGGTAACTTTTCCAGTTTTTCAATGCTCAACACTGTATACCTTGCTCCTCTTTGTGCCAGTTCGATCTGTTTATCAGTTAGATTGTATTCTGCAAACAGAGCCGACGTGTTGATGAAACGCCAAGGCACATAGCCCGCACGCAAAGATTGCAGCGTCCAGCTTAATAACACAATAGAACGTAATTGAGATTGGCCTTGCTGTAACATCGCCAAATCTTGTTCTAGTATGTCGATAGCAGAGGATACAATGTTGTCCAATGAATATATTCTGGAGGACAAAGTAGTTAACCCATTGTCGACCACAGTGAGTGTTTTCTCTAAATTAATACGATCAAGTTCACGTATTCGTTCTGCGGCCTCCATCTGTGATACTTTCCGGGCCTGATTCACAGAACTAACTTACGTGAAATACGTAAAGTTAGTAATTTTCGGTATTCACAGAATACACTTACCACTACTAACTTTATGTCCGCTCCCGGGCCGGAGATTCCGGCCCTGTGGCGGAATTTCCGCCTCCGGGCCGGAATCTCCGCCTCCGGGCCGGAATCTCCGCCTCCGGGCCGGAATACCCTCATTTAGGCCGTTTGAGCATTGAAACGGCCTAAATGAGGGTATTCCGGTCCGGAAGCGGAGATTCCGGCCCAGAGGCGGAAATTCCGCCACAGGGCCGGAATCTCCGGCCCGGGAGCGGACATAAAGTTAGTAGTGGTAAGTGTATTCTGTGAATACCGAAAATTACTAACTTTACGTATTTCACGTAAGTTAGTTCTGTGAATCAGGCCCTCCATGCTTCATTATAAGCAGCGTAAATGCCGGCATATATGAAACGTTTTTGACGCGGTTTTCTTGGTCCAAGCAAGAATTCCCTAAGGTCTGCGTCTTCTGTAAGTAAGGATAAGTGTTGTTTCACATCCTGTAGTGTAGATTTCTGCAGCCAATCGAGGCATAATTTACCTACACTGTATGTTGTTACTACCCCCGGATGCTGTCTTTGGACGTATCTTGGGTCTGGCCTATGAATAGTAAAGCCCTGAGTTTTATTCAGGAATCTTTCCTGACAGTTGTTCGTGTCTGTGGGCCAGATCAACCATTTTCTCCAATCAGGATTAGATCTGTTGAGTTGTAGTATTTGGTCAACTGTAACCGCTGCCTGTGTTTTGTTATCACTTGCAGGTGTTGGTACAGAAGGTGTTTTCATCTCTTTTATCTTGGCTAGTCCAAGACAAGATGTTTGTTGGACAGTTTCATTCAAAAACATTATTTGTTCAGGGATGATACAGGCTCTAAATAAAGCTTCTATCCCCTGCACTTGCCAATCTTTAGTACCCCAGACAGTTTTTGTGTCTATTGTGTCTTTCCATAAGTCGAAACCCTGTCTAGACAGTTGGGCAATAAATGTTGCAGAGTAAATCTGTTTTGTATTTGTTAACATAATTTTCAGTCCTGTTTTGTTTACATTTTATAGTAAAACGTTTCTGGATCAGATGTATTGTAACCTAAAAAATATGGAAACTTGTTAGCAAATGTTTTTGAACTACCTTGTGGTGGTGTAGGACAATGCTCCCATTGGTTAAACATAAACACATTTCTAGGGTATGCAGATTTATGCAAATAATGATGACCATAGTGGTTATAGCAATACAGCTGTTCATAGTCTGATGAACCCTCTAAATATTCATTTTTAGAAAATGCAGCAGATTTTTCTAGGTCAAACATTATGTCATTAACAGTCTCAAAGTCCCAATCATCAGAGTAGGTACTGGACGAAATTAGATCACTAAGGGGCCGATTCCGATCTCGGTCGGAGGCGCACCCAATACCATTCGGTCGGGAAAAAAGCCATGCGAAAGCCTGTTTCCCGACCGATCCGTACAGCACACCGAACGAGCAAGTACGATGCGCACAACAGCAAAAATTCCGGCCGAGCCGTACTCACCCAAACCAGGTCCTGTTCTCCGACCGAGGCGAATCCGGAAACGCCGAATCGAGTCGCACGGAAGGGAAAATTCAGCCCCGTCCGGCCGGACAAGTACGATGCGCTTCCCGTACGCGCCGAACCCGTCGCTACGCACGGCACGTCAAAGCATCCGGGAGAGGCGCACATAAGCTCCGAATCGCGCCACAACACGATCCACGGCTACGAGACGAACACGGCACCGACGAGGACGACGCGGAGCGACGAGGACGAAGCGAAGCGACGAGGACGACGCGAAGCAACGAGAAGGACGAACGACACGAACCAACCATGAATCCCTTCGTCCCGATCATACCAATATTCTACATCTACTACCGGAACAGGCACGGACGCGTACGGCGCAGAAGGTAAGTCAGACACCAACCACAAAACACATACAACACGTACACGACACATCACACACATACACTGGGAATCTGAATATACTTACACCAGCAACAGCAGCACCATAGGGGCGGGATGCCCATCACCAATGCCACATATGCACACAGGGGCCTGAATGCGTGCCACCACCCCAACCCAGGGGGGCTGGATGCCTACCACTACTACCACCCTGACCCAGGGGGGCAGGATGCCTACCACTACTACCACCCTTAGCCAGGGGGCAGGATGCCCACCACTACTACCACCCTCACCCACGGGGGCAGGATGCCTACCACTACTACCACCCTTAGCCAGGGGGCAGGATGCCCACCACTACTACCACCCTCACCCAGGGGGGCAGGATGCCTACCACTACTACCACCCTTAGCCAGGGGGCAGGATGCCTACCACTACTACCACCCTTAGCCAGGGGGCAGGATGCCCACCACCACTACCACCCTTAGCCAGGGGGCAGGATGCCCACCACTACTACCACCCTCACCCAGGGGGCAGGATGCCTACCACTACTACCACCCTTAGCCAGGGGGCAGGATGCCTACCACTACTACCACCCTCACCCAGGGGGCAGGATGCCTACCACTACTACCACCCTTAGCCAGGGGGCAGGATGCCCACCACTACTACCACCCTTAGCCAGGGGGCAGGATGCCTACCACTACTACCACCCTTAGCCAGGGGGCAGGATGCCTACCACTACTACCACCCTTAGCCAGGGGGCAGGATGCCTACCACTACTACCACCCTCACCCAGGGGGCAGGATGCCTACCACTACTACCACCCTTAGCCAGGGGGGCAGGATGCCCACCACCACTACCACCCTTAGGCAGGGGGCAGGATGCCCACCACTACTCCCACCCTTAGCCAGGGGGCAGGATGCCCACCACCACTACCACCCTTAGGCAGGGGGCAGGATGCCCACCACTACTACCACCCTCACCCAGGGGGGCAGGATGCCTACCACTACTACCACCCTTAGCCAGGGGGGCAGGATGCCCACCACTACTACCACCATCACCCAGGGGGGGCAGGATGCCTACCACTACTACCACCCTTAGCCAGGGGGGGCAGGATGCCCACCACCACTACCACCCTTAGGCAGGGGGGCAGGATGCCCACCACTACTACCACCCTTAGCCAGGGGGCAGGATGCCCACCACCACTACCACCCTTAGGCAGGGGGCAGGATGCCCACCACTACTACCACCCTCACCCAGGGGGGCAGGATGCCTACCACTACTACCACCCTTAGCCAGGGGGCAGGATGCCCACCACTACTACCACCCTCACCCAGGGGGGCAGGATGCCCACCACTACTACCACCCTTAGCCAGGGGGCAGGATGCCCACCACCACTACCACCCTTAGGCAGGGGGCAGGATGCCCACCACTACTACCACCCTCACCCAGGGGGGCAGGATGCCTACCACTACTACCACCCTTAGCCAGGGGGCAGGATGCCCACCACTACTACTACCCTCACCCAGGGGGGGCAGGATGCCTACCACTACTACCACCCTTAGCCAGGGGGCAGGATGCCTACCACTACTACCACCCTTAGCCAGGGGGCAGGATGCCCACCACCACTACCACCCTTAGCCAGGGGGCAGGATGCCCACCACAACTACCACCCTCACCCAGTGGGGCAGGATACCTACCACTACTACCACCCTTAGCCAGGGGGGCAGGATGCCTACCACTACTACCACCCTTAGCCAGGGGGCAGGATGCCCACCACCACTACCACCCTTAGGCAGGGGGCAGGATGCCCACCACTACTACCACCCTCACCCAGGGGGGCAGGATGCCTACCACTACTACCACCCTTAGCCAGGGGGCAGGATGCCCACCACTACTACCACCCTTAGCCAGGGGGCAGGATGCCCACCACCACTACCACCCTTACGCAGGGGGCAGGATGCCCACCACTACTACCACCCTCACCCAGGGGGGCAGGATGCCTACCACTACTACCACCCTTAGCCAGGGGGCAGGATGCCCACCACTACTACCACCCTTAGCCAGGGGGCAGGATGCCCACCACCACTACCACCCTTAGCCAGGGGTGCAGGATGCCCACCACCACTACCACCCTTAGGCAGGGGGCAGGATGCCCACCACTACTACCACCCTCACCCAGGGGGGCAGGATGCCTACCACTACTACCACCCTTAGCCAGGGGGCAGGATGCCCACCACTACTACCACCCTCACCCAGGGGGGCAGGATGCCTACCACTACTACCACCCTTAGCCAGGGGGCAGGATGCCCACCACTACTACCACCCTTAGCCAGGGGGCAGGATGCCCACCACCACTACCACCCTTAGCCAGGGGTGCAGGATGCCCACCACCACTACCACCCTTAGGCAGGGGGCAGGATGCCCACCACTACTACCACCCTCACCCAGGGGGGCAGGATGCCCACCACTACTACCACCCTTAGCCAGGGGGCAGGATGCCTACCACTACTACCACCCTTAGCCAGGGGGGCAGGATGCCTACCACTACTACCACCCCCACTCATAGGATGGACAATGCATGACACAACCAGCACACCACAACCTAGGGAATGCAAGATAAAGACATCCCCCACCACCATGACAAGCGTGTGTAGGCTGTGTCAAATGCCTACAACACCGAACATGACTTTGAACATACAATGTGACCCCCTAGCACATGTGCCACACATATATGTGTGTGGCACCCACAATGCAAGCAGCCCATGACCATTGTGGCAATGGGGCCTAAACCCCCATCATCACAGTGACCAAAAGGTAAGTGTGGGGTCCATAGCTGAAGCACATTTTGACCATTGTGGCAATGGGGTCCAAACCCCCATCATCACAGTGACCAAAAGGCAAGTGTGGGGTCCATAGCTGAAGCACATTTTGACCATTGTGGCAATGGGGTCTAAACCCCCATCATCACAGTGACCAAAAGGCAAGTGTGGGGTCCATAGCTGAAGCACATTTTGACCATTGTGGCAATGGGGTCTAAACCCCCATCATCACAGTGACCAAAAGGTAATTGTTGACAAAGAAAGAGCTGCAACTGCCAAACTGCATGGATCATTCCTGGTCACAGAACCAAAAACTCATGTGTGGCAAAGTAGTGTATGTGTCCCATTGCAACATAAATTGGGGGAGCCAAATACTGCAGTGCAAATGAAACATTCCTTTGGCCATGTGCAGACAAACAACACCCATGGGGGCTGAGACCGTCAACAGTCATCAATGACACAATGACAGAAGTGACCATCAGAATGCAGAACCACATATTTGCACCAATGGGCACACAAATGCAGATACCCTGTGGAGACAGCAGATGTGAGGTGAACAGATACCATACCATGGCAGCAATGGGACACACAAACCATGATCACTGTGCTGACCGATGACCTAGGAGTCCCAGGGACAGCAGGGGAAACACACCAAACAACATACAGCCAATGGCACACCCAAGATATGCCAATGCAGTGGTGCAGATGCACAAACACAAACAGGCAGACCAACACTGTCATCATACACAGCAGGTGAGGGGTGGGGGTGCCAGTGTCCCCAGGCAACAACACAACACATGAGGAGAGCTGAATACCAATCATACAGATGTGCATACACTGCCACACTAAGGTAACTCATGGATCCAAATCCCCTATGTGGGCAAGCAGGCATTGACAGGTGAGAGGGAGCACAAAACACACATGTCACACAGGCACGTAGGAACAACAACTGACACAGCAAGTCACAGACACACCACAGCACCACCCCCAGGGCCCCCACAATGTGGTGACCCTGGGCTGAATAAAAATACCACTGTGATGACAAAGCTAAATGTCGTTCACACTGTGAACCACAGTCAGGTGTCCTGAGCAACAAACTACCATCACACCTACACAAGCACAAATCAATCAGCATGGCCAGTAAGCCAAGGCCAACATGGAGGCAGGGGACTAGCCGGGCAACAACTCTCATCTGCACACACTCAAGACCACACCCCTCGACCTCCAACAATGTGCAGCAGTGAAGTACACATGCACTGGTGACATTGCACATGCACCCATGACTATTCCAGGGTGGTGGGTGGGAACCAAGGTGTAGAAACACATCACACATGGACACTCAACAAGACTCCTGAATGTCTGACACACTGCACACTACGCTGTACATGGACATGACGGCAATACCACACCGACCAATGGGATCCCAGCCACAGTCACACACCAATGAAGAAGCCAAGGTCACCCACAAAGAACACACATAGACAACAACCAACATTGCAGCCCGGACCCTAAGGAGTGCCAGCAGTCACACACACAACGTGTCACAATCACTGAAAGATAACACAAACTGGAAATCACATGACAGGGGCAAACAACAAGTGCCAAAGGGAAACCTGACTGTGACCCATCTGCGTCTGCACACAAACTCTGCCCTGACAGCAAACACACCTATGGGTGACACCCTGATGACCAGTAATGTGCCATGCACCCACATCACAGAGAACACAGGGAGAAGACTTTGGGGGAACATAGCTCAAGTCAGCAAGCATCACAAACAGGTACAACACTAGGGATCACAGCATGCGCAGATGAATGGAAGTGAACACACAGACATGCACATACAACACACACCTTGGGCGCAGGCAATGTCACACGTGTACACACTGCCATGAGGGGACTCCACTCCTGTGTGAGGAAAGCTGTGCCATATGTTGCCTCAGTAGGGCCCCATCATGTCAGCTGAGCACTTGGTCACACAATCAACAATTAGCACCAAATGAGGGCTCCCATCACATCAGCCTGGTCATGGATGTGCCAACGGAATCATCAGCACAGATCCAACACACTTGTATAGCAATGTTGCACTGACTACACGGATGAGTCCCTCCCCATTGATGCCCAAACCTGCATGTCCACTGGAGATGGCAACACGGTCAGGGAAGTAGACAAATGCAACGATGGCAGGCACAACAGATGTGCAGGGGTGGAAGCCACAGATATGAAATTGCCAATGTAAGTAGGAAACCCATTGCCAAATACTGAACACATGACACCCTCAGATGCTGCTATTGATGACATGGATACACCACATGATAGGACACATTCCCCCTGGACCACATGGGTTCCTGCACAGTAACACTTCATAATCATGAGACCAGATATCACCATCACTGCAGCAAGGGCATGGTTAGCTGCACTAACAACATGTACATCTGAAGCATGAGCACTAGAGAAAAGAAAGTTGCTTTATTCAGCATATGTGTTGTTTGATAACGACGTCCAGAAGAAATTAGAGCAAAGGCCAATGGCCAGTCCATTGTCAAAGTTCAAACAGGGTGACACTGGCAGATGTCACCCTACGCATGCCTGCACAATACCAGGGACAATCCACTAGGAGGGGCAACCGGGGGCAGGCCAGGCACCGCAGGGACAGGATCAGGGCTCACCAGGGGGAGTCAGGGAAGGGGTGGTGGGTGCTGGAGAGCCACTGACAACTGCAGTGGAGGTGTCTGACATGGTGTGTGCCGGCACAACTGGGGGGCATGACACAGATATCGTGGGTGCCGGCACAACTGCAGTGGACCCTGCAGATGGGGTGGACAGGTCCGCCACTGCAGTGCCCAAGTCAGACAGGGCGGTAGTGGACTCCACTGCAGTGCCTACCTCCAGGGGAGGAGAATGGGGAACAGGCAAGGTGGGTTGGACAGAGGGGGAGGACACCCTCACCACATCAGTGGCACAGACAAGCGCAGCGGGGGTGTGGTGCTGGGAGAGCAAGTGGCAGGGGGAGAAGGCCGGAGCATCTTGGGGATGGTATATCTGTGGGTGGGGGAACCTGGGGCAGGGTGTGGTGGGGGCACCTGTGCAGTGGGGGCCTGAGGGATGGAGGACGGAGACCTTGTGCCTGAGCTGCAGGGCGGTGGCGGGGTCTTGCTCTTACCACTCCGGGGGACTTGCGGGTGGGGGCCTCAGTCCGTCTGCGCCTGGGGGAGGGTGTCCGGGGGCGAGGGGCACTCTGCTCCGTGTGGGTGGGCTTCCTCTTCCCCCGGGATGCTGGAGCAGCTTCATCGGTGGGGAAGAGGCCGAGGTCACAGAGGAAGAGCTGCTGTGACTTTGGGGTTGCAGGTGAGGCAAGGGAGGGTGCTTTGGAGGGAGAGGGAACTGAGGACTGC